>JARHVA010000809.1:1537500-2137500 GCA_037957365.1 Torreya grandis
ACCAATGTCTCATGTACTTCATAAAAAACTTAAAACTTGATAAACATACGTCACTTTCAATTTAATATTCATACCTATTTCCTAGCCTTTTAGACACTACCAGTGATAGAAGAACACTATTGTCAATGATAGTGTCCAAATCCTTATCAAGTGTCCAGTTTCCAAAAGTCATCCAAATTACAATTTTTTTGAAACCTATGGGTTGGTATATTTGTCTTATTAGACCCTACCATAATATATTCAAAAGGTATGGTTTAAATATAAGTATAAACATTCATATTTCTCACCTAGAAAATACCAAGCAAACACCTACTAAATATAAATTAATCAACTGTAAAACCAACCTCTTCTACCATATTTTCATATTAATTATATAAGAAGTTAAATTATAGGTTTGAGGCATTCAAATATTATCCCATGAGTGATATTTGTTAAGTTATAAGCTAGATCATTGCATGTATCATCATATAGTATATTGCACCTTTGTGCACACATTTTCCCACACCTAGGGTAGAAATACATAAGTTTAAGTCCATCCTTGGAGTATTGGCTATGTACACAGTACCCATTGATAGAGGGGTCTTTTAAGTTATCTCAACACCATGATCCCACTAACCCATTTTTAACAAATTCATTCTAAGGGCAAAGAAGGGTGAATATCTAGGGTTTGATTAATTAGTAAAGAATAATAACATGTGTCCTAAATTTGAATATATCATCATAAAAGAGACAAAAACCCTTAAATAATGAAGTTAGTTGCATCTATATCCATTCATTATTATATACTAGACACCTACATCACAGTAAGACACTGGCATTGATGGTAGTGTCTAGATATAATGGTAGTGTCTACGGCTACAAAATTACAATTATCAAATCTAGAATACTAATCCTACATAATTTACACCTGTTTCCAGTTCAGATATGCCTTCATAAAGTAAACCCAACTAAGTATCATTTCTCTTTAGTATTTTAATCAATTAAACATATTTCAAATCAAGTACTTTCTATATTTAGCATATCTCAATATTATAATTTAGAATATTCAATTATCTCAGTTTTGAAAATAATTAACCAACTATATATTAGTTTATCACCTTTGTGTTTGAACTATTTCTAAATTCTTAACCCTATTTCCACACATTCCAAAATTTAGGGTTAAACAGGTTGCTAAAGTTAAGATACTTTCTAAATGAGTATTAAAATATTATTATCATGGTTATATTTTTTGTTTTAAGTAGTGGAGATAGCTAGTTTCAATAAGAACTTACTATTTGCCAATAGATATGATGATTTTGTTCTTGGAAAATGTGAAATTACCATGTAGTTATAAGTTACATAACAAAAATATTTTTGATGAAATGTCTTGCTTGTATTTCATTGAATGATATTTTATTCAAAGTCAAAAAAAATTCTTCAATGAGCCTTTGATGCAAAGTGCAATCAATTTGTGTAAGCCTATGCTCTTTGTAAATTATTGTGATTTTTATATAGTGTTGTTTGTGTTCAATACAAGGAATCAATCGGTGTCACCTCTTTCATATTAGGTTTTATTTTTTATTATAAATTTTTTGATACAAACACTATTGTCATGTAAAAAGTGTTGTAATAATTTTTATATTAGATTATTATTAATGTTGATAATTATTGTCATTTGGCCACTTTTGTTGACAAGATGCACATTTATTATTTCTACATTAGTTAGTAAATTTGGATTATTTATGATGTTAGGGCCATAAATAACCAGTACTTAGCCTTCAAAACCATTGCCATGCATTTTTTAGAAAGGTCAATGATTAAAATTGGCATATATTATCCTGTGTTTGAGTTCTAAGCCTGGTTTCTAAATGCAAGGTTTGAGTATAAGTATTTTTTATTGGGATATAATGCAATGCATTTTGAAATTAAAATGGCCAAATAAAATTTTGATTTCCATTTTAAAAGATAATTTTGTTCGTTTCTATTATATAGAGCAAGTTGAAAATAGAATATTACCATTTTGGCAATTATTGTTCTATTTATATTTCTTGGTTAGTGTGCTTCTCTGGTCATATTTAGTTTCCTTTGTGAATTTTGATAATGGAATGGACATAAATTATTTAGCAATGTTCAAGTGGAAAAATCCAAAAATTTTGAGTTTCAAAAAATAATAACATGCAAGTTATGTTTGTTATTTTTTTTTATATAGATAATTGAGGGTTGAAGGGTCCCTTACCCAAAAAAACATTGAACAAAATTATCAGTCATTTTCCTCGGATGAAAATCCATGAGGGAACCACATTGTCACATCCTGGCTAAAAAAGTCCCAAACCACCGAAGGAAGAGAATTCATCCCCTAGGTGAACCCCAGAGTGCCCTTCAATGCCTCTCATTCCCTCTTCTCAGGTGAGAGTGAAGTAGCCTAATATGAAATTTTGATGACAACATCCCTTTTTATTATTATGAACTATAGTATACTCATCCAAAATACCAAATCTACCATATTCCTCACAAGAAGAAGAGAGAATCTCATCTTGCAAAACACTAATAGTGCCATCCTTACTAGCTTTGTCTGAAACCACTACAATCTTAAATTTTTGAGCCACTTTGAATGCTCACTACTTGACACAACTAAACTTTACACCTATAAACCATCATCCTTAATCACCCCACTGGGAGTTCCAATTAGATTATCCCCTTATCCAGGAATGAGAGTATCTAACTTAGGAGATCTAGCATCACAAACATTGATAGGTGAAAAAAAAGGGATCAAAGGGGAGGTTGAAAGGTGTTTAGAGCCAGCATTTTCCCACCATGAAGAGGCCACTTTCTACTTGATGTCATATTAATAAGAATCCAAATTCCCATACATAAAGTACCTACAACATATGAAAATAAATCCCTCATAGTCAAGGGATTGAGTCCAACTATGATCATTAATTATTAAATGAATAGATGCAGAAAGAGCGTAAATAAATCCAAATAGACCAAAATTTGTACATAAGTGGTGCAAGAAAAGATAGAATTAGAGGCATCAATTTATAGTAATTTTCTAATAGAACCATCAATGGTCGAAAGGCTAGTGATTTAACCTTTTAGGGTATTATTAGAGTAATTACCTATGTTTGGTTAAAGGGCTTAGATGTCTAAATTAGTGAAATAAATTACAATAATTAACCTACTAATTTGTAAATGAATTTGACCTTGATTGATTTCTAAGAATAGTAATAATTATGGATAAATATAGACTTAACTAAAAATATATTTTCTTAAATTATTTGAGTTCTGATTGGAGATTTGAGCAACTCTGAATGTCGCAAGCAAGATTTTGATATTTGTCTATTCATTGGATAGTAGCGCCCAGTTTGGATAGTAGCACCATCCATGTGTTGTGTCCAAGATGTGGCACCAATGTTCTCTTTGTAGGTTTGTTCTTATTTTTTGGGATCACCTATGCCTATGTCTATGTGTTTTATTCCTCTAAGAGTGAAATATGTAGCTATGTATTGTACCTAAAAAACTTGATTTCATGTCCAAACCCTAGTTCTCTTTGCAAGTGTAATATGAGAAAGATTTGATGTGTTAGTGGGATGGACTGGACATCCTTAACACCCCATTATGTAGAGAGTTTCCTACATACCAATACTCTGAAGAGGGATCAAGTCTGATGTAGTTCTCCCACCTAATGCTTGATGTATGTGCAAGTGAATGCTAGAATGAGAGTGGACTTGGATGCCTTGAATGTGATTGAGATTTGAAATGATTGAAAAATAGATCTTGGGTTGTTGTAGATGGTAGTATGTATAAATTAAGGTAGAATAGGGATAATTTACCTTGATTTTTCACAACTTTGTCTTTAGTTTGAATAATGTTTTCATCTATTTGCCATATTTTGAATAGAGGTGGATTAGACTTGTATTTATAGGGTATTGTTGCTTGTATGGGTATGAAAATGAGTTTAAGTCAACCTTAGGAGGGTCACACATTTGAAAATGTATCTGTTGGGAAGAGTTAAGGATAAGGACACTAGCACCCATTTGGGTACATTATCACCATATGGTTCTAGTCTCCCAAATGTGGTACTAATGTCCTTTTAGTAGAATTATGGGAAATTTGGATTGGGGTCAGAGGTGATAGTTTAGGGACTATGTCTTGACTAGATGAAAGTTAATAAAGTATATTCAATGGCTATAAATACAATTATAATATCTAGAATAGGTCCATGGAAATCCTAAAGATAGGGTAAATCAAGTGATACTCTTAGCATCCAATTACTTTTAGGTGATTGCATTTGCCCCCTATTTATGTTAGTAATGCAACAAAGTGAAACGATTAGTATAAATGAAAAATAAGTGTACCTAGACTTACCTTGGAAGTGAAACCCATGTATCTAAATTTGAATATACAAATTTGTGTTTACATATGTGAAACATGATCCAAAGCAATGTCCTGCAATGAAACATGCAAAAATCAGTCTTTACTAATGAGATAATAAAAAGAAAAATACTATGTTGAAATGAAATAATTGAGTAAAGAGAGAGGAAAGGAATGAATACACCTTGTCAGGTATATGAATAAATACATGAACCTAGAAATAACGTATGTGTGTGAAAGTGCATAATGATCATATCATTGAATAACATGGACTGAACTAAACACTTGCTCAATCCTCATATGAGTGGCTCAAAACCTCAATTTGGTTTTGACCCCGTCATTGCCCACCCCTCCTCGATGGATCTTTATCTCTATGAATAAATTAGATAATATTGTGTCTAAACCTCTTGTGTAAGTGGATCAAGAACTCAAGTAGCATATGACTCCATCATTTACCCCTGTGTTAAGTAGATGCATCTATAATTGTATTACACAAAGGGTTGATAGTATCTAATTAATTAATCTAACTATGTATTTGGCTTTATGCCATTTGGGTATATTAGGCAGATCTAAGCCACTTAGGAATACCAACCACTTCAGATAGAGTAATGCATGAGTCTAGTGAAAACCTAGAATGTGATATCAAGTGTATATAGCATAGATAATGACATGGAGTTTTCCATTCCATCTGATCAACCTATCTATAGTTGAGTATATAGAAACTATGTGTTGTGCACATGCCCCTAATCTAGTATTTGAGTATATTGAATCTAAATTAAGTATGTAATAGTTGAATCTATGTATTGATCTAAATGTATGAGTGATCATGCCATTCATGATGCCCTCAAATCTAAATAACTGGCATGAATTTGGACTGAAATGATTGAAACTAAGCTAAATCTTGAACATGACTTCCAAAATTATGACTATATCTATGCAAATTTGTATTATATGGACTATCTTGAAACTAGGGCTACTAGACAGTAACGTCTTGTAGTGGATAGTAGTGCCCTATGGCACTAGTGTCCCAATATGGGTGTGATTGATGGCCTAGTCTATTTTTTGTGTGGTCTGAACTAACTATTTAACCTCTATTATTTTTTGTGTCTATCTTGAGTTTTATCTTTGTAACTAATTATGTGTGCTAAAATATATCCATGAAAATCAAAATAGGAGCCTAATATCTAAAACAACCCTTGTAAATGCCCCCTCTTTTGAGGGTAGTTGTGAAACATGTGTAAGAAATTCCCTTTAAAGAAGTAGTTATGCAAAGTGTGTTAGCCAAAGCATGATATTCCAATATAATGTACAACCATAACATAAGAATGTAAATGTATCTGAGAAATATAGGAAATGTAAGATGTATGTTGTAATCTAGCATTAGACAAAGGTGTTAAGATAGATGTAAGTAATGTATAATAGTATTAAAATATGAGTAACTACCTAGGGGGATGGAGCATAATGCCTATCAATGATACCAAGTAGGATAGGTAAATGCATGAGGTCCCTCATAGCATCAAAAATTGGTTTGTGTGTGTGTGTGTAACAAGAAAATATAAGTTTCATGGTGTAGAAGAATTGTAGTCATATAAACTGTCAAAATTGGTAGCTTGAGTGTGGCTTATACACCCAACCCATAGGTCTTTCTTGCATGCTCTCATGACCCTTAAAGACACATTTTTTATTATTCCCAATCATTTGTAAACTTCTAAAACCTGATTCCAACTTAATCAGGCTAAATTTCCTATGTTAATTCTATCCCCCAAGTCCCACACCTATTGGATAGGAGCACCTAATATGGACTATAGTGTTGGGCCCTAGGGTGTCTTATTTCATTTCTCCTATCCTTTCACAAAATGAAATCTAGAAATGGATTTGTGACATTGTCCCAGTCTTGAATAGCAAATTCCAAACCCTGTCTCAGTTGTTTCATCCTATTTTTAGCTAAGTCTTGTTTTCTTCATAGTTATTATTATTTATAAAAAGGTTAAAAGTGCATATTTATACAAATTATTATTTAAATTATTGAAATATTATTTATTGATATAGTCAACCCATACCTTTAAATAAATTAGGAATAAGACTCTAATATTCTCCAAAAAATTAAATCATTTGGTGAACCCGACTTACTTCATTTGTGCATAAAACCCCTGAAACCCCTAGGATAAATTCCTTGATGATTTTTTTTAATAATTTTTTTATTTTTATTACATATTTTAAATAAAAAATTCAAATTTAATTTTTAAATTTACCTTAGTAATTTTAAAAATCATTTATTCCAAACCCTAGTTAAATTTAGTAGGTCCTTTTACACACAAAAACCCTATAGACCCTAGGAAAATTTTCTTGTTAATTTTAGAAATATTTTTTTGATTTTTTTCCTACATATTTAAATCAAAAATTCACATTTATTTTGAAATTCCATAGTAATTTTTAAAATATCATTTTTCAAAACCCTATTTGCATATACTAGGTCCCATTGCTTTTGAGGTATCACCTTACATCTAAAATATGATTCCATACAAAAACAAAAATGGATCGCACTTATTTACACATATTTCTTGCATTTTTTGAAAATAATAAGGAGACCATACTTGGTCCAATCATATACATGAGTGATGAAGTTTACCATATGTTAGTACAAATCTTCATTCTTTGCATTTCATACTTACTTTTCATAATATGGGAAGATATTAAGAAAGTTATTGTTAAACATAGTAAGATCCCTCTCCTTCAAAGTAATGTTTACTTGTCTTTAATACAAGGTTTCATTACATGATTTCCATCTCTCATATGGAAAAAATTTAAAGTTTATCTTGCTAAACATATTAGAAATATCATATCACATATCAAAGTTCTTTATGAATTGATGCACAATTTCATGTTCTCTATCCCTTGCTTTCTATCTCTCATTTGGAATGCTCTTTATAAACATATTACTATAAAACTTGTAACTCAAATTTCATGCATTTCATTCCACATAAATGATTTCTACATAGATGCATATAACTCATTGGCTACTTTTGAGTATTTTCCTATCACTACTAGACACAAGCAAACACTAGCAGTTATATCTATCCCTCCTCACTTCAAACTTGGTACATCTAGCTCTTATCCCACACCTACTACCAGTTCTATGGTTATAGTAGATCATGCAGTACATGCTATCACCCAAGTTTATGAAGATAGGTAGGTTGATTAGACCCATGGCTATATCTTTCTCACTCAGGTTAGCACCCCTTCTGATATAGTTTCAGTTCTTGACCTCATTTAATGAACAAATGTTTATAAATATTTGTTGTATGTAGCCCTTCGTAATACTAAAATTCTTATTTCCATTGAACTAGCTTATGTTGCCTCTATCCTCAACACAATGTAATGGATTAAAGAGCATATTTCCTTTGAGAAAGATGATTTACCCCCACATCACATCATTGAAAAACATTTACCTCTATATATTCAATTAATAATTAATGATGTAGGGGTAAAAAGAGTGTTAGTTGATAATGGTTTAGGACTCAACATTTGCAACATTTCTTCTCTTAAACATCTTAATATACAACCTTAAGATCTAGACCATTCTGATATGAACATCAGAGGTTTAACAACATTCTACAGAAATTCATGGGTCAAATAACACTCAATATTACTTCAAGACACTACTTTCCAAGTCATGCCAAATGACCTCAATTATAATTTATTACTTGGTCAGCCTTGGATTCATGATATGCATGTAGTCCCTTCTACACTCCATGCTTGTCTAAAATTTAGTCACAAAGGCTACATCTATACATGCCCAATAGACAATGAACGTTTTAAATACTACCACATTTTTTAATCTCCAAAAATTTATATTCCACACTTTAATCTCGGTAATATACCTACACAACCCACTACTCACAGGGTACCCTCAGACCATGCAACACGTCAATAGATTCTAAGTTTTGTACCAACATCGATATCAAATCACCAATCCACATCCCCTTTTGTACTTAAATGCCTTAATATGATGGGATATCATGACAAAGGTCTGGGAAAGCACAAACAAGGAATTGTCAATCCTATTGAGGCATCAACACAACATGAAAAATAAGGGTTAGGATATCAACTTACCCTTCTTCATGATAAACCTTATTTCACTGCTTCAAAGTATATAAAGTTTTATCCACCCAATATATGGTATAACACATCATTAATCATACTTCAACATTATCATTAATCTATCCTAATCTCATTGATGATATGGTTTCACCAGATATGTTCACATTAGATGAATTCTCTAACGATGGATCCCTCTTACAATTTCTCAGAGTATATGAGTATCTCCCATATTGCTATCATAAAAATAGACTTCCTCATCACACAAATGCCCAAGCATACTTTATAGAAAATCTAGATTCTCCCCAAGACATATCAGTTGATTTAGATGATACTATTCTTACAACCCCATACACACTAGATCATTGCATGTTGCTTAATGAGGAAATAGTTAACTTCAATTTTGGAACTGATAAAGATCCCCTTATTATCTTGTTATATGCTTCCCTAAAAAATAAAGAAGATATAGATATTCATCAAACTTTCATGGATTTTTCAAAACCATTTACTTGGTCTTACTTAGATATACCAAGAATTGATACATTTATAGCAGTCCATAAAATTTCATTATACCAAGATGCTAAACTAGTTAAGCAAAAAAATTTCAAAATGAATCCTAAATTGGATCTCTTAATTAAAGATGAGATCCAACACCTCTTAGATATTGGCTTCATTTGACCAGTAGCACACCCTAAATGGATTTATAATATAGTCCCCATGGTAAAACCCAATGGATAAATTTAGTATTATTTTGATTCTCAAGATTTAAATAAAGCATGCCCAAAAGATGATTTCCCCTTGCCTAATATTGACATGATCATAGATTCAACAGCCAGGTATGAAATTTTATCATTTATGGATGGATTTTTTGGATATAACCAAATCAAAATCATTGAATAAGATCAAGATAAAACCTCTTTTACAACACCTTGGGGTAAATTATATTACATTGTCATGCCCTTGGATTAAAAAATGTCAAAGCCATGTATTAGCGTAATATGATGCATATCTTTCATGACTTGATTCACCCTATTATCAAGGATTATGTCGATGATATATTAGCTAAATCCAAACAATGACAACATCATGATATTGATTTATGAAAGATATTTTAATGACTCAAGAAATAAAATGTCCAATTAAACCCAAATAAATGTGTGTTTGGACTTATATCAGGCAAACTCTTAGGTTTTATTATTTCTGAATGTGGCATAGAGGTTGACCCTAAGAAAGTCAAAGCAATTATCAACATACCACCTCCCACAAACTTAAAACAACTTCAATCCTTACAAGGCAAGATAAAATAAATCCACCATTTTATATCTTAACTTGCTAATAACACTTAGTCATTCACTTAATTATTAAAGAAAGATATAAAGTTTATCTAGGACCAAGCTTGTCAAGAAAGATTTGACACAATCAAGCAATATCTTTTTAATCTACCTATTCTAGTACCACCTATAACTAATAGACCTTTCCTACTATATATATTAGCAATAGATCATGCATTAGGAGCACTCTTAGCACAACATGATGATCAACATACTAAGTGAGTAATTTATTACACCAGTCGCACATTGGTTGATTACAAAAAAAAATCATAATAGAGAAACTATGTCTAGCATTAGTTTTTTCCACACAAAAAATTTGAAGTTACATGGTCAATAATGAGACTCAATTTATCATAAAATTATATCCCTTGAAGTTTCTAATGAAAAAATCATATATCTCTAGTCACATCACGAAATGGGTCACGTTATTAATAGAGTTTGACTTAAAGATAGTTCTCTAAAAATCAATAAAGGGCCAAATCATTGTAGACTAGTTGGAAACCACACCACTTTTGGACACTAATCCTATTAGTGACATAGTTAGAGATGATTTTATTGCCTATTTTACTCATTCTGACACTTAGACCATGTTATTTGATGATTCTCAATGCGCATCTGACATAGGGGTAGGCATTCTCTTTGTTGACCCTTCTGGTCACACAGTACCTATTACATATCGATTAAGCTTCACCTGCACCAACAACACCATAGAATATGAAGCACTTAGCTTAGGTGTATTTACCACCTAGTCTCTCCAAATTAGATCTATTCAAGTCTTTGGTGATTCCCAACTTGTGGTCAATCAAGTTAATGATGTCTATCAGACAAAAAAATAACATCTTATCCCATAATATAACATGGTACAATGTTTATCATCTCATTTCAATTACTTTTCTATAAAAAGTATACCAAGAAAATAAAACTAACATGCAGATGTAATGACAAGTGCCACATCCTTTATTCCTATCAGCATCAATGATGATCAAGTTATTTTCATAATTAAATGATTACAATCACCATCAATTTATAATGTAAATTTGATTGCACTTTCCATCTTAGCCACTACACATAGTTCTGCAACTCTAGAGTGGTTCTATGATATTTATAACTTTTTAAACAAATCCATTATACCAGACACTTTTTCACAAAATGATAAATGAAAGTTACAAAAACAATCACTATATTATTTAATCATTAGTAGAGACCTTTTTAAGTGATCCTTTGATGGATAATTTCTTCGATGCTTAACTTCAATAGAAGCTAAAATTGATCTTACACAAATACATGATAGTGATTATGCTGGTCACTTTAGTGGAAAGGCCATGTCACACAAATTGCTTCGACAAGGGTACTACTAGCCCACCATAGAAGATGAATGTTCATAATACATAAATATATGTGATAAATGTTAATGACACAATAACCTACAGCATGCACCATCACAATAGTGACAACCTATTGTCTCTCCCTGGCCATTTATGTTATGGGGATTTAATCTTATCAAAAAAATTAACCCTAAATCCATTGATGGGCATAAGTTCATCATTATAGCTATATAATACTTTACCAAGTAGGTGGTAGCCATTCCACTTCAATCTACCATAGGGGAGGATATTTGTAGCTTCCTCATGACTCACATTATTTCATCATTTAGCCTACCCGCAGCTATCATTTATGATAATGGAACATCATTTAAGAATAAAATTATCAAGAAAGTTTGCACAAAATATAATATTAAACACATGTTCTCCACTCCATACTACCCATAAGGAAATTATCAAGCAAAGGCTACAAATAAAACCATCAATAGCATTTTGATCAAAACAATGACCAAATTCAAAGATGATTGCCACAATCAATTGGTCTTTACATTATGGGCCTATCACAAAAGTATTCATACACCCATAGGAGCCACTCCTTATTCACTCATTTATGGCACAAAATTAGTTTTACCATTGGAATTATAAATCCCATCTCTTCATGTTTCCCTTAACAGTATTATCATTAATGACCAATATCGTGAAAAACATCTACACCAACTTGAGCAGTTAGATCATACACACATTCAAGTAGCAGAACATCTCAGAATCTACCAAAAATGTATACAATGATCTTACAACACATGAGTTCACACCATAGAATTTGAAGTTAATGATCTCATTCTCAAAGAAAATATTCACAATGTCAATGCCAAAGAAGAAATCAAAGGAAAATTCAAACTAAATTGGTTAGGTCCATACATTATTACCAAAAATCTTAGCCCTAAATTTTATCATCTATCCTCACTTGAAGGAAAGAAACTCAAAAATCTAATGAATATTATGCATCTACATAAATTCCATGTCTAGTATTTCATTTCACACATTGTATTGTACATAATTTTTCAAAATTACTTGTATATATCTTCTTTTCAATTACTTGTACATAGTCTTCTTATGATTGATTGTACATAGCTTATTATCAAACTCTAAAAACATTCAAATATTCCAAAATAACAAAAATAATACAAATTTTTAAAAACACAAAAACATTTCAATTGTATGCATTATCCATGCTTTACATTTTTACTACCACACTAGACTTACATTTGTTGTTTTATACTTATTATTTGTTAATTTATCTACATTACCATGCTTCACTTGATCTTATTTGAGTGTGTGTAGTGACATCCAAATCCATGATTACTTCACTGTACCCATTAAGTGGGCATCCTACTTCTACATTCGAGACATACATCGATATATCTACCCCTAGGGGAATCCTCTACATGACTACACCATCCAAGTTATGTCATTCCTACACCACACACTCTATTTATCATGTTGATATACATTATTTACTAGCTTACATAGATTACTTTATCGACACTCACTAGTATATAACACTTGAGTATTTCTTAGCATATACCTAGTCTTGTAATACATGTCTTACATACTTTCACTTCTTGCTTTGATTAGTTAGATGTGATTGTATTTCTATCATTTACATGTTTTCCTTTATTTCTTTGTGCATCTAGATATTATTGCATTTCTCAGTTATTATTATATGTCTTATTTGTGCCTTAGGACATTTGCCAATATCCTTTGCTTGTACTCTTTTATATGCTTGTGGCCCTTATACCAACTTTGCTTATATTCATTTATATATGTCTATGGCATTTGAAGATGCCTTGTATGCTTTCTTTCTAGTATGAGTGACATGTACCCATGTCCCTTGTTTTCATGGCCCCTTGGCCACTTTTGTATGTTTCTTTCTTCTTGTCTTGTGTGCTTGTTGCTTGTTTACTTCGCACTATTTGCAATGACATGATCTATATCATGCATTATCTTACTTTATTGGATGCCATGATGGACATCATGCTCCATCACTCTTTGATAATTAAAAACTAACCAAACTTCTAGTTCTATTTCACTATATTTCACATGCTATTACATTGTTATATCTATTTAGGCATACCCATGTTGACCTAACAATCTCCATTATAAACCATGTTATATCTTGAGACATCTTGTCAATTATCATTTCTATATCATGTATTTTCATAGCATAACACATTTACAAGGCTCTTTCTTCTTAGGATAGTCATTACAGGGTCTTTATTCCTACCCTTAGAAGAGGGGGAAACAAATAGAGGTTTTTCCATAGAGATTAGAGCACCTATTAGCTGAAAAATAAGCTCTTAAAGCACCTAGAATAGTATTTAGACTTCAAACTAGGTATAATAGAGCACATAGATAGTGATAATTACATAACAATCATTAGAATCAACACAAGACAAGAGCCCCAATATTGGACTACAACATTGGATAGTAGGGTGTCTTATTTTGGCACTCTTGTCCAAATAGTAAAAAAACTAGATTTTCCAGAAACAAACAAAAAGGTAAGACTAGTTATAGTTTTTTAAGCTATAGTTTAGTTTAGAATCAGTAGTTTTAATAAAAAATTTCTTGGAGAATATAGATATAAGGGGAATCATGTGTGACATGATGGCTCTTAATTCTAGTTTTAGACTAGGTAGTTGGCATAACTTCTAGATTATAATCCATGTTTCAAACACCAGTGATTAGGGGAAATGTGTGTGGCACATTTGACTTCTTTTATTTTTGATTTCATTAATTACTCAAGCATTCTCAATAGTTTCATTCCTTATTCGATTTGTAGATGGTTGGCATCATTCTCGAGTGGATTACACATAAGCCTATTGCCTAGTTTTGGAGTGGCTTTCCTACAAGCCTAATCTCCACCTTTTTTGAGTGGCCAAGAGTGGCCTAGTTTTTAGCACACATTCAAATATCCACACCACATTGTCAAATTATAGAGCATTCATGGGCTTCAAGAGCCATCTCATATGACACACATTCATACTAGTATCAGTTTATAGCTTCACTTCATGGGGCAATAATGGAACCAAAAGACTAGCTAGCCTTTTTATTTTGAGCCACCTACTCAGAGATATTGGACACATAATCCAAACATTTATTAGCACATTCATGATCACATAGCTTCACTTAGTGGGAAATAATGGAGCCAAAGTTCTAACCTTTGCATTCTTGAGCCACTCTTAAAGAATTGAGAACTTAGCTCTATTCATGATATTACTCTTGATACAGTACCATTCAGCACATACCCAACATCATCTAGCATCACTTAATAGCATAATAGGTTTTGTATTGGTATATGTACTCGATGAGGTGTATTCATTCATTTTTCTTCTTCTCTCTCTTACTTAGCTTTTGTTCATTCTTATTTTAGATATAGTGTATCTAGTAAGAACTAATCTACTCTTTGTTTTCTCTTACATATTTACACTTCACAATCTGCTCTCTCTATGCACACCCAACATCACACAACTTTATGAGCTTCACCCTTATAGGTAAGTTTAGGTACACTTTCTACTTTTCCTTTATCCTAATATTTTATTTTGCTGCATCACTAGAATAAAGGGAGGGGGAATTTAGTTATATAAAATATCAAAATTAGTAGCTTGAGTGTGGCTTATGACACCCAAACCATAGGTATTTCTTGCATGTTCTCATAACCCTTCTAGACACCTTTTTGCTTATTTTCAGTCATCTATAGACTTCTAAAACCTGATTCTAGCTCAGCTAAACTACATTTTCCATGCTAATTCCATCCCCTGGGTCCTACACCTATAGGACAAGAGCGTCCAAATTAGATTGTTGCACCAAAACCTAGGGTGTAATATTTTGGTGCTCCTATATTTTCACAAAACAAAATCTATAACCTAATTTGTGACACTATCCCAGTCCTGCACAACAAATTATAGACCCTATTTCAGCCATTTCATCCTATTTTTAGCTATCTTATATTTTCCATATTTATTGATATTTATAGAAAGGTTAAAAATACAAATAAATTATATAAATTAGTAGTTAAATTATTTAAATATTATTTACTAATTTATTCAAATCAGACCTTTAACTAAATTAGGAATAAGACTCCAATATTCCCAAAAATGTTAAATCAAGAATACATAGAAACAAACATATAAGCATATGAGGCATGCAAAGAGTAGGCCAAGGGGTCATAATACAAGGTAAATGGGAACATGTCACTAAATATAAGAAGAAATACATATAAAGACATTTTTAAATTTCCACATATGCAAACATTAAGTAATTTGGTATAGAGCCATAGATAAGGACATGTTCAAATGTTCATATATAGAATCATGAAAGAGTGTACACAAGGGACATGGGCACATGTCCAAGTCATAAAAATAGAGAAGTGGTATATAATCCAAGTAACAATGTCATTATCAAATTCCCTTTAAGATCTAAGAATCATAGCAACACAATCAAATCTAATCTAGGAACTAGAAATGAAAGTATGTATAACTATGTAATACAAATATCTGTAAATGTTAGGGTACATATATACTAAAGATAACTAGTTATAGTAGGTTAAAATATGAGAAATTAATATAAATGTTAAATATCAATATAAATAAATGCATAACTAAAATGTATAGTATGTAAGATATAACTTGGTTATAGCACCTGTGTAGGAGATGCCCCAAAGTGGATATATATAGCAATGTATAAACCTAGATTGATGTGAATGCCCCTGATGGGTAGATGATAGTTGGTATGGATTAGTGTAGTGGATTATATTCTTGTATGTAATCTCCAAGCACTCGATAAGAACAATTAAATCATATATGTATGATAAAACCAACTACACTAGGATAACTAGCAATATGCAATATCTGAAAAGTAGTAGAAATGTAAATAAAGCAATGCATACAATTTATTAAAAAATTGGATTTTTTGAAATATTTAAATGTTTTTTTTATTTTGACATATTATATTATTTTTGTATTTTATAGTTATAAGTTATGTACAAGCATATTAAAATAAACTATGTACAAGGAACAAGTGAGGGAAAGAAGTATGTATAATGGTAGGAACCATACTAACTAATGAGTCTCATGGGAGACTCGCTATTATTGTGGCTTGCATCAAAAATAGGAATGGTAATCTCTTGTGTAGTGTGATTTTTATGTTTTAGTTTAATGTTGTTGCAATGGTAAGCTAAGTATTATTCATCATCAGAATCATACTATTATTTCACATCAAAATCATAATAACCTAGTGTGCCAGAGGGAACTACCTCATACTTTGGAGTTGACCTTTTTGAATTGTGCTTTGGCATATTGATTTTGATTTTTCCCTTTGATATTGTTTTTATTATAGATATATTGTGATGTGGAGTCTCCTTTTCTAAAAAACTTGTTTTGAGGATGTTTGTTGGTTGAGCATGATTTTGACCTTGTAACTAAAGTTCTTTCTCTTTTTGTAATATTTCATATGTATCTATATGTTTTGCCTTGATAAACTATATCTATGAGTGTGTGCTTAGGATGTTCAATAAATTCCAAACCTTGTTAACCAATATTATCAACTATTAGAATAGGATAAGTGATGCCTTGGGCATGTTTTCCCAAACCTTGACCATGATAATCAAATTATTGTAGATATTTGTGACCAAAATTATACCATATTGAATGTTGAGACTTCTTTTGGAGAGGTATATTTGATTGATTTATCTATGCTTATTATATTATTTCTTGATTTGAATGTGCTTTTATAAGCTTTTATTGTTCTAAGTTATGCTTTGGTAATTACTTTTGACCTATTTCTAAATTTGACCCTTTTTAATTGGTAGATGTCTCATTGTATTTTTTATGGATGAAGTGTCATTGTGTGAGTCATATATATCCATTATTAGTTGTATTTTCATTTTCAATTCTAAACATGAATTAGTATAGTGCCCATGCATTCTATGATATGCACAAAAATATTTGTATCTCCTCATTTGGTGTAGAGGAGGTAGGTTGATCAGCTTAGCTTTAATCATGTCCCGTAGTATCTCACTTGAACTCTTATTTGACCTTTCAATATTTTTTGAATCACTAGTTATATATGTACTTTGTTGTGATGTCATGTTCTAATATGTAACATTGTTTTCCAAAAATTGACTATTTGAAGATGTATAAACATGATTTACACTATTGTACCTTGGAGGTCTTTGTCTTATGAATTGATTTTATAATGTTGTAATATTTTCATGTAAAAATTTATTCTAATTTTGTAAACCTGTAATTATCATGGTCATATTGATAATTTGATCATGTAGAGTCTCACAAGTGTAAACACTATTTGTTTTTATTTTAACATGTAGGCACGCACCCTAGAGGATAGAAGTGTGAATAGGCTGAGTATGAGGATTAATGATAGTCTTATAGGTTGTATCATCTCATGGAGGAATGATAGGATGGACCTGGTTAAAGTTAAATTAGCTATCACCCTCATGGAGATGAGGAGGATAAGGATTTTTTTTTTTTGGCATAAGATATGACATTGAAACTTGAAATATAGTGGTTAGTTTATGTGATAAATCCTCTATATGTGTATCAGCTTGCTTTTTAATGAAATTCCATATAGGAGAAATATAAGATGAGAAATAAATAATGCAACATGAAAGATATTTTAGTTGATTTGAAACATCTATATGCATATGTCTATGTGATTAAAGAATAATGTCTTAATTAGTTTGCACATAGAAGAGAGACAACATGTTATGGAAAGAATGCAACATGAAATATATTTTATTTGATATGAAACATCATGTATGCATATGCCTATGTGATTAAATAATAATGTCTTAATTATTTTTCAAATACAAGAGAGATAACATGCTATGGAAAGAATGCAACATGAAAGATATTTTATTTGATATAAAATATCATGTATGCAAATGTCTATGTGATTAAAGAATAATGTCTTAATTATTTTGCACATAGAAGAAATATAATATAATAAATATTACATTTGATGGTAAGCATCATCTATACATGTATTGATGTCTTTTTTGAGTTCATTCTAAATTAATTGGAGCAAGTATGCAAATGAAAGTATGAAACGTTGTAATAAAAAGTAATTTATTTCTTTTATCATTATAATCATGATTATAAAATAAATGTGAATCTATAATATGAGCTTTGAAAATAAAATCTAAGTATAAATTGAAAAGGATACAAACCCTAAATGTGTTTAGGGTTAGGGTTTTTGGAATCTAGGATTTCTTTGCATCAATTTAAATTATATGTAAAATAAATTGAAACCCTAATGTAAAATTAATTTAAATTTAGCTAGGTTGTCTAAATAAAATAAAATAAAATAGTAGGAAACCTTAAATGTATTACACAAAAATTAGATGAATGCAAGCTAGGGTTTGAAGTAATGTACTAAATAATTTAACCTTTTAGGGTTTTACTAGAGTAATTACCTATGTTTTGTTAAAGGTTGAGATGTATAAATTAGTGAAATAAATTATAATAATTAACTTACTAATTTGTAGATGAATTTGACCTTGATTGGCTTTCTAATAATAACAATAAATAGGGAGAAATATAGACTTAGCTAAAAATAGTCTATCATAGATGATCTAAGTTTTGAAATTGGAGATTTGAGAAGCTCTAAGTGTCGCAAATAGGATTTTGATATTCATCTATTCATTGGATAGTGGTACATAGTTTTTAAAGTAGTACCATCTATGTGTAGTGTCTAAGATGTGGTGATAATGTCCTCTTTGTAGGATTGTTCCCATTTTTAGGGAGCACCTATGCTTGTGTTTGTGTGTTCTATTCCTCTAAGACTGAAACTTGTAGCTATGTATTATACTTTAAAAACTTGATTTCATGTATAAACCCTAGTTCTCTTTACAAGTGTGATATGATAAATATTTGAGTGTGTTAGTGGGATGGACTGGACATCCTCAATACCCTATTGTGTATAGAGTTTCCTACATATCAATACTCCAAAGAGGGATAAATTTTAATGTAGTTTTCCCACCTAGAGCTTGATGTATGTGCAAGTAAATGCTAGAATCGGAGTGATCTTGGATGCCTTGAATGTGATTGAGCTTTGGAATTCTTGAAAACTAGACTTAGGGTTGTTGTAGATGGAAGTATGCAAAAATTAGGGAAGAATAAGGATAATGTACCTTGATTTTTCACAAATGTGTCTTTATTTTGAATAGATTTTACATCTATTTTCCATATCCTAAATAGAGGTGGATTGGAATTATATTTATAGGGTTTTATTACTTGTGTGGATATGAAAATGAGCTTAGGTCAACCTTAGAAGGGCCACACATTTGAAAAATTATTCATTGGGAAGAGTTAGGGATAAGGACAGTCGCGCCTAGTTGGAGACACTAGCACCATGTGGTTGTAGTATCCCAAATGTGGTGCTATTTCCCTTTTGGAAACATTTTGGGAAAGTTGGATTGGGGTTAGAAGTGATAGTTTAGGGACTATGTCTTGACTAGCTAAAAGTGAATAAAGTGTGTTGAATGGCTAGAAATACAAGTCTAAGGCTCTAGAATAGGTCTATGATAAGCCTATGGATAGGATAACTCAAGTGACACTCTTAACATATAATTACCAATTTTAGGTGATTAAAACTAGAATTAGACCAAAACTAGAGTGGAAAATAGGGTAGTTGAACCCAAATAGGTTTTATTTCAAAACATTTAACCAAGGGGATGAAAGACAAACTCCATGGTTTCAAAATAAGAAGATGTCAATCCCAAGACCAAGAATTATCTAGAGCCACCTTATTTTGGTCTATCAAAGAATCAAAAACTATAATAAGAAATATTTTATCACATGGATAAATCTTTAGGTTTTCTTCCAAGAGATGTTACCATGATTTTAAGATCCACTAACGAAGGGTAAGAAGGCTTGACTATAAATTTCCAAACCATAGATATTAAAACCTAAGAAGTAAACCATTCCCCATATTTCTAAACTTCTTCTAGAGTGTCATATTCAAAAGACACCACCATAATGGTTTTAGAAGCTATAAGTGGCTTAACATTCTATAAATCATTTTATTCTTGGTGTGAAACTATATGGATAAAGGATTTGGGTTTCATTGATCTAGTTTCCTCCATGACCTCACCCACATAGCCACTCTTTACTGAAGGAAAAGAACCCAAAACATTAGAATATTATTTGAAACACCATTCAAGATATGATTTTAAAAACACCCTAAAATAGGCTTACGTCACCCCCTATTGGTGACCATCAAATCCTTACAAACCCTAGTTTCTGAAATGATATTAACCAAAGTAATGGAAGAAGAAGGTAGGGGATTTATCATTATAAGAGGAAAAAACAAAGAAGAGGAAGGATCTAAGGCTCCTAGAGAGAATGGAAACAAAGGAGGAAAGTGTAGGGATCTGGATATTTTTAGTTGCATAGCCCTGAGGTCTTCTCAAATTTAGACCTAGTCATCATAGATGATGGAGTGTTCAGCATCTCCTGACCCATGACCACCTCCCTACCCATTAATCCCCTAATATGACCATCTACTAGTGAAGAAACCCTATTTTTGGAAAGCATAACAAACATCATGAAAAAGTTGAGTTATGTTTGCTCTTATTATATAGATGAAGTTGCAAATAAACATTACCATTTTGGTGGTTATTGTTATTCTATTCTATTTTCTTTATTAGTGTGATTCTATAGCTCCATATTTAGTTTCATATAAGCATTTTGATAATGGCATGAACATTTATTCTTTGGCAAAAGAAAACAAAAAATGAATGGGTAAGATAAATGTCATAAAATTACTATTTTGGTTGGGGATGATTCATTTTGTCCTTTTGATATTGATTATTACTAAGTGTAATTTTATGTTTTATGAAGCCAATATTTTGAATTAGTAACATGCTATAAATTATAAAGTTATTTTGTATTTTTACAAATAATTTTGTTGGAAGAAGAGAAGTAAATGTATATGCAGAGCAACAAGAATAAATAAAAGTCATTGTCTTGTGTGTATATATTATACTAACATTATGAAATTGTGTGTCTTATGCAAGGCTATTGTAACTATTATTATATAGCTAAATACTAAATTAAAGTAAAAGTTCATGATGATTAGTCCAATAGGCATCAAAAATTCAAAATTGTATATTATTCATATTTATATGTTTCTAAAAATGGTCTAATGAGAGTGACTACATATGTGGTTTACAAGTTTGATATAAAAAAGAGGTTATGTTTCTACATTATTTCAAAGAGTTTCTTTTGAGATATTTTATGTTCAAGCATGTCAATATTAAATTTGTCAACAAGTATGATCTTGCTATTGGCTAGTAAAGTGGATGTGGTTATTTATATGACTTTTAATATATGAGTAAGTGGAGCATCTGAGGCTAAGTATATATTAACTATTTGTATTGGTATGTCTAAATAAAGTAGATCATGTGTCATTATCTCCATGTTTGATGTATCAAATGCTTTAGTGTGTTTTATAACAATGTTTTTATTTTCAACATGACATTATTCCATAGAGCTTCATTAATGAATAATAGTGAAACTTTTGAGTAAGAATTGTGTTATTCAGTGTTATAATACATTTGCATTCATGAGGTCATAGTCATGGATTATGCTTTCTAAATGTAATTGCAAGCTTTGTGTATTTAAACAAAAAATTACAAAACTTTTAAATGTTTGAGGATCAATTGTGAAAATGATATCCATCATGCAAAATTTTATAGTCTATGCATTTCAATATTGACTTTATTAGATATGATAAAGTTATCATCTTTTAATTTATTTACAAGATACAATTATTTGATTTTTCTTTATGTGAGAAGGTGTGGTGTAGATAACGCCATGATGCTTGACCCCACTAGGATTAAAAGTTAATTCATCTATTATAAATCCCTGTGATCTATGTACAATGCATGCACATGGTATTTACATAGGAAATTTTTCACGTATTGTAAGTATTGGTTTTTTATTGAATTTTTTTCTTGATATTTTTGTTATGGGAGTCTAAGTTTGGGAAATTTGGTCAGTGTACAAGTTTTATAGTTTTTACATTAAAAAGTTCCAATTCTAGTGTCATTAAATTATATCCAAATAATGTCTAATTATCCATGTGTATAATGTTTGAAAATTCTATCTACACCATTTACTAACTCATCTTTCATATCATATTTTCCACCAATCAATTCAACAAATATGTTTCATTTCAAGGTTATTGTATTGGGAAAAAAATGTTTTTCATTATCTATAAGGTTTTCAGGGATATAATTCATTTTTTCATCAATAATATTCAATATATATGTTTCTTCATTCAAAATGGAAAGCATATTGGCATTGTGATTATCCACATCATTATTATTATGAGATAAATATATAAATGTTGTATCATTGGGAGGAGGTATAGCATATGGTATTCAAGTATTCAATGTTTGATTTAGTTTGGTGACAAGTTTTGATACAATTTAGAATATAAAAAAATTGCATGTCATTTTTCTAATAACTTATTATAGTTGAAAGCATTTTACATTGCATGGTCAAAAAGTGTATGGAATTATTTCTCCATGTAATATTGACTAGTCATAAATCCATTAATCTCGAATGGGTTATGTATGATAAAAGTCACTGATGAAAATAATGTCGATGTTTCCAAATGATTTTATACATGTATGCATAATTTGATGAAGTCTTTTATCTATATTATAAATAAATTGATTTCCTAGTAAAAATAATTCATCAATAATAAATATACACAATTATTCAAAATGTTTAATTATTATATCTAGAGTATTTAAATTTAATGGAAACATCCAAGTAGATATATATATGGAATTGAAAGATAGGACGTGAAATTTCACAATTTACATTTTATGTTACTTTTCCAGTATATACAACAATGATCACCTTTATTTTTAAGGATCATTATCGAGTTTCTTGGTATAGAACCTTGCTATTGTTTGATATATTACTTTTATTGTGAATTTTTTCCTATTCCTTATCCTCATGTTAAGAAAAAATAGATTGGGGTATTTAGCATAATTCTTTTTCTCATTATAATGTGTTTGAATATGATTTATTCCTCCTTATTCATCTATTTTCTCAAGTTGAAGTATTCCTCTTTGCTTACTATAAATGGTTGTTTTATTGTTTGAAATTTAATAAATTTTGATTTTCAAGTAATTTTTTAGTTTTAATGTAATTTAAATCAGAGCCTAAGTCATACTTTTTTATAGTAGTAAAGTTTTGTTCTTTTTTTATCATTATAAATATCAAATAGCATAATAGAAGTAATGTCAATATTTTTTGTAGTAGTGTCAATGTTGACCCATTTGGTTATAGTTTGTGAAATAAACATGGTTTCCATATTATTTATTTGTGTCTTATGAGCAAGGTATGTGTTGTCCTGTGTGTTGAAATCTATTTTCAATGTCTCTTCATTTTCATGGTATGATATAAACAAAATCATTTTTTCTCTACTATAGTTTTCAAGATCTATGTGCACACTGTATCTAACATGTATAATTTGTAGTTTTTTTTGTTTATTTCTATTTACAAATTTTCCTAGATAATATGCCACATATTTAACCAAGAATATGTATTCCAAATTCATTAGTCTTGTAATATATTTTTATATAGGAGAGGCACATATTATTCTTTTAAATTATCAGGTTCTTGTGCTAATAGTTTGGGGCTCTTCAAGATGTATGTTTTATTTTATGGTGATGTGTTTATGAAAACTATTTTCTTTAAACTATAATGTAATGGTAATGAAAGCACAATGTGAATTGCTTAGTGATTAGACATATGTTGATGTTAAAGGATAGTATTTCCTAGTTTTCTTTTGGCATGTAGTTTATTGTCATTATTATATGTAGATTGGTCATGCACCTTAGGAAAAGAATTTTTTAGTTTATGATAAAACTTTGTCATATAGGAGAAAAATATTTTATAACAAGATATGCATCAAGGATAAATTTTGCATTTGTGTTAGCATACCATAATGCAAAGTTTTTTAATGCAAAACTATTGATCCAAATATATGATGGATGTATTTTTAACATTATGATGGGTCATGAAATATAACATCACTATGAAATTATATACTATGTTTCAAACAAAAAATTTATCTTGAAAAAATATTTCAAATTTTGTGTCCTTGGTGTATTTTTATGCTCAAGTTGAAAGAAAATTTTTGTAGAATTTTCTTTGTATAGCTCATTGCTTTAGTCCTAAGGCTCTAATATTGTGGATTTTTGCATTAGAGGTAATGGAAAGTTGAATCTGCAATAAGAATTTATATATTTTATACATGTACTTGTATGGTGGTGTGTTTGTATTCTATCCAAATTTTCATCAAGCAATGTTGAATCACAAGATATGTTCTTATCTACAAATTTATTGATTTCAGTATTTGAGCAATATCCATATATAGGTGCATCATGTACCCAAAGCATAAAATGCAAATGCTCATTTCTTCTATTCTGACATTCTATTACAAAAAAGTAATCCAAAACTTTTCCAAATTGTTATTCATTTTGTAACATCAATTTTTTAAATGTATTTGATCTATGGTTAAAATAATTAGTCCAAAGAACTTGATTTTTTTCTAATCATTGCATCAATGTTTTATTCTCCAATGTTCTCATTATGCATATTCTTAGTTTTGTGAGACAATGTTTTTAATGCATGGCATAATGGCTCCCAAAAGTTCTCAACACTTGTTAATGTGGAAAAAAATGTTGTTGTCCTAATTGCATGATCATTAAAAAAAATGTTTTTCTAAATTTTAAAAATAGTCAGGTGATGTTTGAATGTTTTTTAAAGATCTCTAAGCTATTGGTGATTTTATGATATTTTCTAGGTTCCTTTTGTCTCTTAAATATTTGGCATAATTTTTTTTTCCTTTTGATTCACCATTCCATATGCATATCCAATCACACGTTAAAACTGATGTATAATGATTTTAATATATTTAAATAAGATATTAATGATGTGTATTGCAATGTCATTTTCTTAGTGAAAGAGCTCCCATTTTTTTATTTTTTGGTATGATATTTTTATGTGACATCATTAGGATGACTAGAACCACAATACAAAGATGGAAATCTCATTTATTTTGAGAATTTATCTTCAAGTATATCTAATGATTTGAATCCTTTAAATGAAGCAATTTCAATAATTCCATCTTTTAAGTTTTTTATTAATTGTGCTTTGGCAAAGCCATGCATAAGAGATTTAGTAATTGGTTATGATTAATTTTCATATGTGTTAGATTCATTGACTTCTATAGTCATAATGCCAATTGATGCTTCTTCAAAAAAAATTAAAGTTAGTTTCCAATCATGATTAATAGAAATATTTTCTTGCTTTTATAGTGGGTTTTATCAAAGCTTTGGCAATGCATTCATGACACATGTAAGTCTAAAATTTCCTCTTAAATATGCATATTTATATTCTAATAGGTTATTTATCTTGATTATAAAAAAAAAATTCTCATCCAATTGTCTAATAAATACTTTTTGGATTCGATAAAAGTCTATGGGAACATTTATAATTTTTTGGGTGAGGCTGAATTGTGAATATTTATAACCAAGTTCCTATATTTTTGAGAAGGCCATTCACAAGGAAACTAATATCTTTTGTAAAAATGTGAACTTATTCACAACATTTACTATTTTATTTCTTCTAATTTTAAAGGAGTAGCAAACATTGAACAAAATCATTGTCTAGAGATCTCTTTCATTGTTTGCATATTTTTTGTCCTAATGTGATTGTTTTTAATTTTGTGTCAATAAAAATAGAAAAAAATATTTGTAAAATGGTTTTTCCAATTAGAACAATGTCTTTATTAAAATGTAAGTATTCACAAAGTACACAATAATTAATTGGTGCATTTTTAATTGATTTCAGATAGGTGTTTATTGTTTTTTAGCTTTATCTTCATACTATTTGGGTGTATGGTATCTGAATTTTTGGATATATATCATTTATTTTAGATATAACAATTATATTTAGTATTTGTTCATGTCAATGGGTGTTTTATCTTTTTTATTATATTTTTTGTTTGTATGTTTTTTTTTTTGTTTTTTTTTTGGCTATAAGTTATTATTTTTACAAACTACAGTTATATTCAGTAGTTGTTCTTAGACTAAAGAATATTTACAATAGAAATATGATTTGCATGATGTTTGAGAGTTGTATAATATATTGTTTTTCATTAAAAAAATTTAAAAGTATTGGTATTTGATGATTTTGTGTCAATTTCATAAGGTATGTCAAATGTAACATGGTTTTCACAAAAAAAAATTAGTGGATCATAGTGAATATGAGTTGTATCTATCTCAAACCAAATTATGTTGTATGTTTTTTATGTCTAAGGATAATTACAATACACTTTGGCAATGCTTATATAATTTTTTATCATATTTGAATTTTTTTTTTTAAATTTTTGAAATCCATGAGCATCAAAATTTATTTCCCTAGATGCCACTTTGTTCATATGTCACTCCAATCATTACAATGTATGTTTTCTAATCAAAAATGTTCTAAGGATTTTATTTAACTAGTTCTTGTTTACACACTTCCAAAAAAATCATTACATTTCTATGTGCTCTAATAATCTCATTACAAAAGGACTAAGTCATATATTATTAAAGAGTGTGACCATTGAATTCTTGCTCAATTAAGAAACTACTGGCATTGAATAAGCTTTCTCACAATTTGAGTTAAACTTATTTATTCTATAGACACCATGTGCTTGTATTTAATAAACAATGGCATTCTAATAGGAAATAATATTTTTCAAGTATTTGATAGCTTTATATTCAATATTGAGTAATTGATGCATTTTTTTTTACAAAATAATGGTTCAAAGTGGTCATGAGTGGGGTTTATATCATGAAACAATACAATGGAATGCAACTATTATTTATTTAAATGCAAATATTTATTTTTGTTTGTTAGAGACCAAATTTAAATTGGTATATCTAACCATTTGGATAGCCATTGGATACAAAACATGTCACCCAAAAAGGTAGTTTCACTTTGATCTTTAAGCTCTTTTGTAGAAATTATCATTCTATAAAAATATGTGATTTTTCATGTATATGATTCAATCTTATAACACACTTAGGTGTAATTTATGGGCATATGAGTTTATTTCATCTACATCATCATTTTTCAAATAATTTATAAAATAGTTAATGATCCTAGTTCATATCATATTATATGTGTAATAAAACATGAATTGTGTCAAAAAGGTAATCACCAATAGTATAATTTAATGATGCAATTCTAAAATCATTTTCATGATTCAGAGCATCGTCAATGATTTCAAAACATCACTTTGTAGCTTGTATGTCTCCACATCAATCAAAATTTATATAGCATCTAATGTTATATTTTTTATATCTTTTTATTTTTTTATTTTGAAGCATGCAATCATACCAATTAATAAGTAGAATGCAAAAATCCACGTGGAATGGACTTTCTTATACTTTTATTTAACATAAAAAATTAAACTCCATTAAAACATTGCATATAGGTTATTTCTTAAACACAATATGCAATCTAATTATAGTTTTTTTTTAATTTTTAATCTTATCTTGTTGTTTTCTTAAACATAAGAATGAAAGTTTGTTTTATGTTTAAAAATAAAATTTAAATTAAATCATTATAACTTGTAGTAATGGATATTTTAGAAACACTGATTTGACACAAGATGTTTCAAAATAAGAATTTTTGAATAATCTTTCGAATTAGAATTGTTGATGACAAATGATTGGCTTATTGGCATTTCATATTTTTAGTCTCGAGCACATATATTTTTTTGATATTATAATGCATTATATGTTTTTGTTTTATTTTATCAAGTCAATCATGGTGATTTCCTATCTCATTCTATACATATATTTTCTTGTTTTGTTTTTTTGGATAAGGTCACACTACATAGACAAAGTCACATTATGCCTTGTCTAGGGAACACAGGCTTGTCCCAATATGAATTTTGGAATTTTTTCAAATTTATATGTCTTTAATGGTGTATTTTATTACTATTAGGGTTTACAATTTGGTGCATTTTCATATTAATAAGATCTTAAATTTGGATTCAATAATTATACATAAGCAAGTGTCCTGTTAGAAGCTATGGATGAATTTATATGGTTATAAAGACTATATAAAGTTCACATCTGCATATTTTTGTTAAATACATAGGGGATTCAAATACGATTCAATACGTAAATTTGTATAATGATTTAGGGATGAATAAATAGTGCATTTTTCTCATCTTGGGTAAGTATGCTAGGTGATTGTATGTACAAGTGTTCGTAAGTTATGTCAAAATCATATGGTTTATTTGTTGTTATATCAACAAAATCAAAATCAACCATATAATATTCTTCCATAATTTTTTTCTTATTTATATTTGTTCATTAATCATTATAATTAAAAGGTATAACATGATTAAAAAACAACTTATCTAAAGTATGAATATAATTAGCATCTATAATCTAACTATCCATGATACATTTAATGAATTAAATACAAGGAACATAAGAATAAAAACACTTATTATTATTAAGTAATTCTACATGTACAAAATAAATATGGAATATGAATACAATACAATCAAAAAATAAAGTATAATGGGTGATCTAGGCAATGGTTTGAATGATTGTGTGGGATCTCAAATTAACTTGATCATTCATAGACTAGTGTTGGCCCAATATTTCACATTGCTAACTACAAAGCTAAATTCTAATGTGTATCCTATTATCATGTCTTTGAGGGTTTTTTGATATTAAATTCCCTGCGTGATACACTCCTCTTACATGCACCACAAATTAAATCACTAAATAGGATTCTTATGGTATAAATAAGGGGCCCTAAGTGTTTCTTATATACCATTAGATATGTGGAAACTAAAATATGTGTTTTGTTGGAAGCACAATCACTGAGTGGGGGAGGATGAATAAATAATGAAATCAAATAAACTTAAGTTTCACTTCTTCAAACTCTTACCCATTCAACATAATCATTCATGAAGCATATAAACCATTCATTACAATGAACCAAGAAAATAATGCAAGATCAAAACACATAACAAATGAATTATGTGGGAAACCCTCATAGTGGATAAAAACAACTCTCAATCCAAAAAAAATGAATAAAATACTATAATATATCACAAACAAGATATTGTAGTGAAGCACCCACTCCACAAGGAGCACCAACCCCTCAAATTCATCTAGCACCAACTTGATAGGAGGCTACAACCACTTTGTTGATCAATCACCCACTCAATAAAAAACATAAAACTCCATATTTATTTTTTTCCTTTACACAACTTATGATGGTCTTATATAGCTCAAAAAATCTCAAATTTGCCTCTCACATAGGCATGTAATAACCCCTCTTCTTCTTCAATCAAACTACCATCATACACATAGTTAGACCTACAACAAACACTTTCAGACCCTTATCACATATTTAACATTATTTTATAATATATTCCATGTCCTATTACACTTATGCAAACTCTCATACCATTCACTTCATTATACCATAGTCTAACTTCCTCAAACAAGCCCATTAGGCCTTCTCTTATACCACACACTAACTTAAGCAATTCTCCCTATCAACCAAATCACATTACATAATTGAACCAATGCAAAAATATAAATTAAGACATTTTACATATCCTAACTAACCCCTCTATATGTCATCCTTAATTCAAAAGGCACTAACCTACATATTAGGCCTCATACATTAGCCCTCATTAGCCACACATTACATGTGAACTATTTTATAATACAATAGCCTTCACTAATCAAGAGAAACATTTTAAATACTCAACCACATGATATTTAATTCCATATAAATTCTCAATATATAATAAAACACTCCATGTCACTTTCTTACCTTGTGAAGACTCTATTATCCCTCACTCTTCCAATAGGTCCCATGGAGACCTATTCATCCCTTTAACACTTCATCGAGAAGAATAGTAACACAATACCACTTCCAAGAGCAAGGGTTCATGAAAAATCACCCCTAAGACATCTTAAAAATATAAAAACCACTCAAGACACCTCTTCATAACTCAAACCTTTCAATTCAATGCATTAATCATTACCACCATGATGGACAAAGGAAAATACAACTTGTTAACATTTGTTCATATACTAAATGGTTTGGTCAAACCTAAAAAATACATATAGATGATCCTAAGGGATTATAAAACACTATAAAATATATAAATCATCATAAAACATCCAAACACCATCAATAAAAACACAAACATCTTTCTCAGGTCACTTGTAGAAGAAATTCAAACCCTCATTCAACTTTAAAGCTCCATAAATGCACTTGTACAACTAGTCAAGACTTGAAACCATATTTTTTAGATAGATCCTATAGTATTATACAACTTTAATTTTTAAAATATCATCAAATTATTCCATTTTTTCAATATGTGTGTGTGTGTGTGTGTGTGTGTGTGTGTGTGTGTGTGTGTGTGTGTGTGTGTGTGTGTGTGTGTGTGTGTGTGTGTGTGTGTTTATGTGTGTGTGTGTGTGTGTGTGTGTGTGTGTGTGTGTGTGTGTGTGTGTGTGTGTGTGTGTGTGTGTGTGCTTGTGTGTGTGTGTGTGTGTGTGTGTGTATCAAATAGTCACAACTGGTTTCCTTTGTAAAATTTAGATATTTGAACTCCAACAGTCATATTTTTATGCAAAAATGGCCAAGTATGGAAATGATGAAATTAGCCTAAGAATACTTGTTTTACCTTTAATAAATTTTTATATATATCAAATGGACCTTAAACTATAAACATATTTTCTCCTCTTATATTGGATTCCATCCATATATTAAACTTCCCCTAAGGCCTTCACACATGCCAAATATGATGTCATCAACCTGCTCTCTTACCCTGATTTGACAAGTAGACTAGGATGACCTAGACAAGCACATAATCATTATAAATTATAAATATCACCTCCAATATATTATAAAACCTTATAAAAACATCATTAATCCTTTCCATCATACATTAAACATATGAAGCATGCATATACTCAACATTTAAATGCATCAAACCTTACTTGTACTATCTTGCTCAAACATGTTACATACCTTGCACAAGAAAATATTCATCACAAGGATATATCACAAGGATATTATTAAGGAAAAAAATTATATATTTTAATAAAATCACATACACCCTTTTCCCTTTTTCATACTAATTAAATCTCATAACAAACTAGGCAATTATGGCTCAAAATCCATTAATGAAGATATCTCACATATGATACCTTAACACACTTTGTCATAGAAACACTAGCACACTTGAAACCAAATGAAAAATATTATAAAAAATAGGGACATCACTAAAAATAATCCAAAAAAAACACCCTTTGTCATTTATTTCAACACCTACACACAAAAATCATAAAAGTTACCAAATCATATCTCCCTTGCTCAAACTCTTTCTCCCCTTCTCTGATTCTTTCTCCCCCTTTGACACAATGAAAAATTGGGATAATTGAATAATATTATAATCTCAATAACACTTCAATATACCTTAAAAACATATATAAATTCTCCCACTATCACTGTGCATACCATTTATAATAATACCTTTGCAAAACTGCTCATTGGCAACACACCATCTTAACCATACATTGTTCTCCACACATCTGATGAAAACACTCAAATATTCCACATATCCATATGATTATATCACATGTTTGAAATATTTATGACCATATATTTATTTCTATGAGCTTTATATACTCCAAATCAGGGCATAAGACCTCCAACTCATCATTCTCAAATGCTCACTCAGACCTACTAGGAACATCAAAACCTAGTTTTCAAAGACAAAGCTCAAACAACATAAATACACTTAGTCTATGCATAATCAACATATGAATTTAAATATAAATACCTCAATATCATCATTATATACATTATATAGCTTCTTTTAGGTTCCACAAGCTCAAAAATAACACTATATTTTGGTCACTTAGAACTGTCAACAAGCACCAAAACCCAATAAAAGCAAATTTGACCTCAAAAATTAAGATAATCATGAAAAAAGATATATTATACATTAAAAATATGTTATTAAACATTCATAAAATCATCCAACACAAAAAAAATAACTTTATTAAGCAAAATATTGATCTTGTTGATCAATCCATGGCATTCTCTCTCTTAACTCACATAGTCAACACTGAGACCTCTTTTGAAACAATTATCCCTTAAAAATTTATTAAATACTTAATTTTAACAAAAAATATACCTATATTAATCTTAAATTTTATCCAAACTTCATTTTATAACATTTCACCCCTAGAACCTCATAATTAGCCCTTAGACCTATTAGGCCTTTAAGCACTCAAAAACACTATCTCAGATTTTTGAAGCTTAAAATCAATTTTATCACAAAAAAAAATGAAAAAATTAAATTTATTTAACCTAACTGAAATATTTAACACCTTCATGTGCCTTATACACTCTAAAATAATTCAAAATACCTTAGGAGCCCTCCTTTAGAAACACCACTCAAAACTGCCAGAAATTAGTCAACTGAGCTTTAACTAATCAAACCAACATAGAAACTTATTATGAACAAAAACACTTTATAATTATCCTATTATACATATATCACATTTATAACTTCATCAAAGGCTTCAAATCTGATCATAAAATGTCTAAAATAACTCTGTAAATAGTTTACTCAAAGCTACCAAACTCTGCCAATACCCAATCTACAAAATTTGACTATCCACATCAGCATGGACACTTTCCAATTTTATAAAAACATTAATATTAACCCTATACATATTATTAACACCTTAAATCAACTATACATCATGTTCTAATATCATATATTGGTTTTTTAGACTAATCTCACTATCTTTCATCTCATTGTCACTCCATAGTCAAGATCTGTAGCTTTCTTGAGAAACTTTGAACACCACATAGGATTAGGAACAACTTAAAATTCATGGTGAGATTATAAAAAAAATTTAATCACACTCCATTATAATTTTTTTATCCCCAATCATGATTTCACATCCCTAAACTTATCACCCAGATTGGTAACTTCTCATTGGTTTCACTATTACCCTTGCTTAGCAATAGGACAACTTGATTGACCAAGATGATCTACTTAGTGCCTATAACTCATCCAAACAAAATCATGGTAAATAATAACAAGTCTCAGGCTTTAACCTCTAGTCATTTGCATATTTTGACTAGGTCAACAATGACTACTACAGTAAATTTTATGTAAATGACACCTTTTTTATAGGTTTCATTCATAGTCATGACATACCAATTCCACTTTTAGGTTCATGAGAGAGTTTTATACAAGATCCAAACATCACACTATCTTATCCAAACCATTATGATCTATTTACATCAAGTTATTCATCATTAGGTTAACATGAGGGTTTTAGGAGGGTTTAACCCTATTTATAATTTTAGCAATCATTCATAGAGTTTAGGCCCTCAATCTAAAAAACAATGCTAAAAGATTATTATTAATATCCTTCCTCAACTATACTTAAATACTTAAATCCCCATGCATCTTTTTCATGGGCCAACAAGTATATGAAAATCCTTCTCAAGCTAAGAGTCTTCATTCTAAGCACTTTGAGAGACCTCAAAATAATGTTTTATGCTTTATTATTCAAGGCTTAACTTTAGCTTGGTCTAAATTTTTGATACACCCTTTAAAACCACAATACATGCTTATATATTATTTAAAAACTAGGAAACTCACCTTGACCCCTGATTTGGACCTCATTAGGCCACTAGCAAGATAGGTCTAGAACCACCAGTCAGACTTGACTCTTGAAAGCACTTGGAAACATGTTGTATTGCTCTTAACACATACTCAACATGTAAAACACCTTAACATCATGATCTCAAGCTATCATTCATCCTTACATAGGTCACATACCTCTTACCTCATCAAGCCACCAAGTTTGTGTCTTCACTTTAGGTCTCTTATGTAAAGACAAGACCTCAATCTTGACCTTTTTGACACTATATATGCTCTTTTAACTTTATTACCATGTTGAAAAGATGTCCAACATCCTCTTATGCCTTTTAAAATTCTCTCATGGTCTTTATCACCTTGTAATCTAGTCCACATGCCTCATTAAGCTAGGTAGGCCTCACACTAGGTATAAGAATAGATCTACACTAAACACTCTTTTCCTTGGGATCACCTTTAGACACTCTTTAAGTGCCTCACCAACACTAATAAATGCTTCATCACTGCTCAACATGCCTCAAAATACCTAACTAGGTCTAAGACTAGGTCTATACATAGACTTAAGTAGAAAGACCTGCATCTTGCCACCTAAAATGTGACTTCACAAGATCTTTAATAATAGTAATAAGCTCAAAGAAACTAATCTTACCTAAAACCATGTTTATAGGACACTACACCATCTTTCATGCCTAGAACTAATTTAGCAAATCATATTTATACAAAAAAATGATGCAACATCATCAAGGACTCAACTAACAACCACCAAGCTTCCTCTTATTTAAAAATGTCTCCTTGAAGCTTAGAGAGAGACGCCCCACAAAAGGATCCTAAAATAATGTGAATCTAGAAGATACCAACATCTCCTTGTTACTTGCTTGGTCCTCTTGCACCTATTAGACTGATTGTTCTTCTTCTTCTTATGCCTTATTAAAACCACTTCCTCATCCACTAAAACATTATTCTTCTCTTATATGATTGCATTGAAAACACATGAGGATAACATAGATTCTTGACATACCTCTACAACTAAAGAATCCACTTTTTCTTTTAAATTAATATTTCTAAATACTAGTAACAAATTTTCTTGATAAGAATCTTGTTCAAATACAATATGTGGTACACTTTAAATTATGAGAAAATTATAAGTAGAGTCTACTTTCTCTTCAACAACACTTAACAACAAGCATTCCTTATATTCCTTCTTAGGCTTAATATGATCTACCTTTACTATCTTCAATATCCATACTTGAGTTTGATCTTTCTCATACATTGAAGACCTACTAACTTCACTAGGATAGAATCTAACAATATGTCCAACCTTATGATAAAAAAAAAAACAATATCTTTCATACCTTTTGTTGGATGAAGACTTTGATCTCTTTTTGATTGATTTCTTTTTCTCACACAGACCTTTGCCCTATGACCAAAAGATGAAATGAATAACATTGGTCATTAAAAGAATTGGTATACCTAAATGCACTTGGTTATTTGATGAACTTATTCATTTTTCCCTTGACCTAATTTGATTTATCACACTCTTTCTCTGAATTTCTCATCTTGATAATGAGATTTTCATGCTTATCCTTCACGGAAACCTACTTTGCCTTCAACTGGTCACACTCTTCTTCCTTTGACCTTAAACTTTCATTGGAAATCTCTACATATTTATTAAGACCCTAAATAGTTAAATTATCTTATTTTTCTTCTAAAACCATCTTAAATTTCAATCAAAGAACATACATGTTCCTGAAGTTATTTGATTATAGATCTTAATTATTGATTCTCTCTCCTAAACTACTTTGCAATTGTGTGCTTCAAAGAATCTCCTTTAGGTTGTTAAGCCTACTCAAAAAGGATCTACTTTGATACCAATTATTGGAAGCATAGTCAATAATAGGGGGGTGAATTAGTGATGCAATCCAATCAAATTCATTTCCACTTCTTCAAACTCTTACCCATTCAACATAAGTATTCATGAATAATATAAACCATTCATTATAATGAACCAAGAAAACAATGCAAAATCAAAGTACATAACACATGAATAATGTGATAAATCCTCATGGGGGATAAAAATCACTATTAATCCTAAAAAAATGGACAAAAATCCTATAATAGATCATAAATAACATATTTTATTGAATCACCCACTCCACAAGGAGCACCAACCCCTCAAATTCATCTAGCACCAACTAGACTTCAGCAAGCACTAACTTATTGGGAGGTTAAAACCCCATTTGTTGATCAAGTACTCACTCAATAAATAATATAAAACTCTATATTTCTTTTTTTCCTTTACACAACTGATGATGGTCTTATATAGCTCAAATAATCTCAAATTTTCCTCTCACATAGGCATGCAATAACCCCTCTTCTTCTTCACTCAAATTGCCCTCATACACACAGTCAAACCTGCAACAAACACTTTCAAACCCTTATCACATCTTCAACATGATTTTCTAATAGATTCCATGGCCTCATAAAAAATTTCAAACTCTCATACCATTCACTTCATTATACCATAGTCTAACTTCCTCAAACAAGCCTATTAGGCCTTCTCTTATATCACACACTCACTCAAGCAATTATTTTCTATCGGCCAAAGAACATTACATACTTGAACTAGCACAAAAATATTAATTAGGACACATTAAATATCCTAAATAACCTCTCTCTAGGTCATTCATACTTCAAATGATAATAACCTACACACTAGGCCTAATATATTAGCCCTCATTAGCCACACATTACATGTGAACTCTTTGATAATACAATAGACTTCACTAATCAAGATAGAACTTTTAGATACCTAACCATAAGGTCATTCATGCTCTATACATTCTCAATATATCATAAAACACTCCATGTCACTTTTTTACCTTATGAATACTCCATTATCCCTCATCCTTCCAATAGGTCCCATGGAGACGTATTCATCCCTTTAACACTTCATCGAGCAGAATAGTAATGTAAGACCACTTCCAAGAGAATGGGTCTATGCCACATGACCCATATGACATATTCTAACTATAAAAATCAACTTAAGCCACTTCTACATAACTCAAACCTTTCATTTCAATCCATTAACCATGACCACCATGATGGATGAATGAAAAGACAACTTGTTAACATTTGTTCATACACTAAATGGATTGGTCAAACCTCTAAAATCCATATAGATGATCCTGAACGAGTCTAAAAAACTATCTAATAGATAAATCATCATGAAACATCTAAACACCATAAATAAAAACATACATCCTTCTTAGATCACTTTCAAAAGAAAGTCAAACCCTTAGTCAACTTTGAAGCTCCATAAATGCACCTGTACAACCAGTCAAGACTTGAAACCATATTTTATGGATAAATCTTGGAGTATTATGTAACTTCCCTTTTTAAACCATCATCAAATTATTCCATTTTCTCAATATATAGATCAAACAATCATAAATTTTTTCCTTTGTAAAAATCAAATATTTAAATTCCAATGATCACATTTTTATGCAAAAATGGCCGAGTATGGAAACGATGAAATCATCCTAAGAAGCCCTATTTTATCTTTAATAACTTTATATATATATATATATTTAATGGACCTGAGATTTGAAACATATGTTCCCCTCTTATATTGGATTCCATCCATATATTAAACTTATCATGAGACCTTCACATGTGCTAAATATGATGTCATCAACCTGCTCTCTCACCCTAATTTGGCAAGTAGACTAGGATGACCTAAACAAGCACATAAGCATTCCAAAGTATTATTATCTCCTCCAATGGATTATTAAAACTTTTAGAAACATCATAAATCTTTTCTATCATACATTAAATGTATGAAGCATGAATATACTTAAAATTCAAATGCATCAAACCTTGCTTATACCATCTTGCTCAAACATGTCACATACCTTGCACAAGAACATATTCATCACAAGGATATTCTTAAGTAAACATTGTTATATCTTTGAATCAAGTCACATAAACCCTTGGCCCTTCTTCATACTAATGAAATCTCATAACAAACTAGGCAATTATGGCTCAAAATTCATTAATGAAGATATCTCACACAAGATAATTCGGCACACTTTATCATAGAAACACTAGCACACTTAACACCTCATGAACACTCTTAGACACAATAGGGACATCACTGACATTACTATAATAGTTTTTAATATTATACAATAGCCTAAGTATTTGGTTAGTACTCCTCATAAAATGATGTCTATAAAATATATCACCACTTATCCCATAATGATAATCACTAAGTAGTTTTACAACTTCCAAAACATAGTTCTAAAAATAGGCAAGAAGTAAATAGAAGATAAAATTAGAAACATTTTTGCCATGGGAAAAAAATGAAGCAAACAATAAAGGAGTACTGGAAATAAAATAAAAATTCACTGAAATGTTTATATGTTATAATTCTCATTTGTAAATCAAAAATAAAGCATATAAATAGAGATATACAAGTGTAAAAATTTATATAAAAATTAAAATATTTTGTAATTACCTAATTGTTGTTGTTGAATATATAAGTGCATTATAGGCAAGTATTTGTTCAAATGATAAATATTCAAATGATTTATGCACAACAAAAGAATTTTGCTTAGTCAGATTGATAACATTTACTATGTATTATATTGATTACAACATATAGATCAAAGTATGAGTTAACTTGATTTGCAAAAGGCCATAATATCAATACACATACTCTATCATGGCAATTGCTTGTTATAATAAAATTAAAAAATGCAAGAAATATTGTAAGTAAAAAATCACCATACATTGAATTTTGTTTTGAATTTTTCATAGTTCTAGCAAGAAACTCATTATGCATAGAAAAACCACATGAAACATTTACAAAATAATGGTTCAGATAAATTTGCAAATTTTAGAACATCAAAAAAATAAGAAATTATTTTTGTTGTCATATGTTGTATTGATTTCTTGTAAGGATGAATTTTTGGATTATGTTGATATATGCTTCAAATAATTTAGGGCTATAGTGAAGTACTGGTCAACTTTCAATGAGCTAAATGTATTTGCATTTATAGGATATGACAAATGGTAACTTCATTTTTCAACATTGTGCATGCACTTTTTTTTAAGTTGTATTGATAGAAACTCCATTTTTGAGACATATATTGTTGCCTACAATGTATTTATACTACATGCAACTGTTATAGAGTTGGGTAAGGAAAGATTTGCTCTTATTTTTAGCATAAAGAGCTAGTCAATATTGTGATTTTGCATGCTATTATTTCCTTCATTGTATACATTAAAATTCTTGACATTTTTTGTGGTTATTAATATAATTTTAATTTAATTTAACTATTTCTAAATCAATGTAGTTTTTTTGCAAGAGAAAATTGTGTATTATTTCTAATAATTGATTAGTTTAGGTATAATTTAGTATTCTCTTATAAATGTTGGCAAAGCAAAAAAATATGGGTAGGTTATATTTTTATTATAAATTGAAAAATATCTCTAACTAATAACTTCGTAGATATAGTTGTAACTCAAAGATCCCCTAATTATGGAGTGGCTCGTACGTTAGTTCATCCAAAATTTATAGGGTCTTAGATCTAATTATTATTGGAGACTATCTAATAAGCATGAGTAAGATGGTAGATTCTCAATTTCCCTTGTTTATAGAGAAACAAGTTCAAATGATACAAGGGTCATTGGAATTTATTTGTATCAAATACTAATATTCACTTTACTACTACAATGTTTTAAGAAAAAACTTTTTAATCCAAGAGGCTATCTTTCTTATATATATATATATATATATATATATATATATATATATATATATATATATATATATCACATAAAGGTATGACATTTACATCTCTCAAAAAATACTCAACATATGAAATAAATAAAATTATTGCTTTATCTCAATAATTTTTTAGATTGAGAGTTCAAAATCTAATAAATATTGTTACTATTTTACAAACCAAAAAAGTGTGATTTAAGTAGTATTTTATAGATGTAATGAAACACACTACATTTTTAAGTCAAATTATGAAAAAAAAATTATTTGGGCTAATGTGCGGTGCTTTAGAATCATAGACAAGCAAGATGGACTTACTATTATCAATGTTGTAAGGGTTTTAAGAAATATGGGGCTTATCCATATAATTTTTTATTTACATTTATGTTCTAAATTCTAAATTATATATTATATTATATTATATTATATTATGTTATGTTATGTTATGTTATGTTATGTTATGTTATGTTATGTTATGTATTACTATATTATATTATATTAATATATTATAATATTATTTAAGTGATTAGATGTTAACAACTGTGCATGATTAAGGGGAAAGGAGATAATAATACCATACCAAGTAGTTGAGAATTGGAAGAAAGACAAGTTGATAAATATTGATAACATGCAGCACAAGTATAAACAAGTGTGGGTAAATTTTGGATTGTGTAGATACATAGCCTCAAACTCATCATTCAATTGATGTTATATATAACACCCAATACTTATTAAGAAGGGAAAAAAATACTCAAACTCTAAAATTTGAGATGGGTGTAATAAACAAAAAACTTACATTTTTTAAGATGAATATATTGGTTGTTAATGTTTATTTCAAGATTAATTTTCTTACTTTAGAGAGTTCTCCCTCAATGTAATGTAGTGAAGTATTCATGTTCAATGATTTTTAATAGTCAAGGACCAAGGAGGATATTTAGGTATCTAGTTATTTAAGCTCTTTCAGGATGTTTTTCATCTCATCATAATATAAAAGGATGACATTGGTTTTTTGAGAGTTTATTTTTTTAATTTTTTGGCCAACACTTTATGTGCATCATTTTTCTTTGTGGTTATCATCATCATGAGGTTACTGATATAATTAATTATATTTACTAAAGAGACATTATCGAAGAGGATGAAATTGGTGATCATGAGTTATTGGTGCTTCCAGAATTCTAAGCATTTGATTAATAGTTGTGTTATTGTAAACATAGTTGTGAGTTATGGTTCAATACAAAAAAATTGATCGCATTTTTTCTCCTAAACTAAAGAAAGTCTCACCCATCTGGAATAAATCTCAGATATTTTGAGGCTATGTAAAATATTTAGTTTTTAAAGTGTGTAGTTGTTTACATGGCATTTATTATTTATTTTCTGAAAGATTTTATTACAACAATACAAGCATAATTTATTTTTGTCAAATTCTTCTCCATAATTATGTTATTATTACATGTCATAATATACATGTAATCCAAAATTATTGGTGAATTTTAATACTAGTAATTAGATAATATTATTTATTACTCTTTCTTAATGGAAAAGAACAAAAAATTGTAATACTAATGTATGAGAAATGCTTAGGGGATTCTCCTAGGTTTGCACCATTTAATCTTCTATTATTACATTTTTGAGTTCATTTTTGGTATCGTTTATTTCTATTATTGCATTTTTATTATGTTACTTCCTTCAGTTTCAATTACCAACACTTTGGTTGAAAATTTTAATATGGTTAATATTGGTCCTTATGTTCATTGTGAACTTGTACTATATAATCAATACGCCATCTTTGATTGTCTAGCCTAGAAAATTGTATTTGAGCATTTTCCACTAGAAAGATTGAAAACTACTTGAAACTCAATATCTATAATAATAATGACATGCCCAAGTGCCAAGTATTTTACATACTTTTTTTCATTCCTAACCTCTTAATCCAGGTACCCTATTTCATACAATTATTTTAGGAAGGCTTTGAGTGTGTTTACAATTATGTGTTAATTAATTATATTTTACAGGCTTGTTGAATTTTATATCCATGTTGTGGAAAATGATTAAGGAATTAAATAATAATAATAATAATAATAATAATAATAATAATAATCATCATCATCAAGATTGTAAGAAAATTTTATGGTATTATTTAGTGCAACAAGATTTAACATCAAAACATCTACTATGAAATTCTTTGATCCAATAAATTTTTTATCTAAAATAATGTTCTTAGGTAGATTTACCAAGCTGGAGTAATGGAAAGTAGCAAGTGATGGGTGGGTTATCACCAATAATTAATCCTCTATTGGATGGTCATATGAGCAAGTGATACATTATGTGTTTGTTGATTCTCTCTCGACATATGATAAATGATTTATTACAGTGATTAGTTTAATTTTTATTTTATTTTATACAGGGGTGGTTAGTGTATATATTTTATATAACATTATTTATAAGTCTAAAAGAAATTATTTTTTTTATTTTTTTAAATATAATATACTTACTTATTTTAGGATAAAGGATCTTGTTGAAATAGTTGATTTATTACCAATTATGAGGTAATAAATAGAGTTAACTTTGGTAATATAAGAATCAAGTGGTCTCATATTTTACTTGCATATTGTTTTTAATTATTCAAAGGAGACCATATCTACTTTATAGTGATTAGGGTCTAATTTTTACACCAATAATGATTAGCAAAGTAAAAAAAATAACATTTTAAGATTTTTATTGAACACTAATTACTACAACATTAAAGCTTCACAACTTGGGAAAGAACCACCCTAATGATGATGATAATAATAATAATAATAATAATAATAATAACTACTTTGATAGAAGAAAATTGTGGGTATTGAGAAAAACTAAAATAACTCACCATTAGGAAATTAAATTCTAGATGATTGTGTAGAACATAAATGCCTTTAAATATGACAATTTATAGGCGATTAGTTATTTAGTAGATAAAAATAATAAATAAAGTTTAAGATGCATATAGATAGAAACAATATAGTAGGATAGGAAAAATCTAGTGGTTAAAATATTTTGATATATTTCATAAACTACAACAAAAGACAAGGGAAGGGAAGAACTTCAATTCAAATAGTTCTAGTAGAGAAGTGTAAATAGGATCCTCACATCTGTTTGGCTATGTAAAGATGATGAATTTTTTGGATTTGAGTTTGTTGGTGTTATATATGTATGAAATCAAAAATGCATCATGTCCATAAATCAATCCTAACTCAGAGAAGATAGATCATACCATACACTTTTGATTGGGGACACATCAGATTATCAAGAATATGACCAATATGGTGATCTTCTAAACCCTATTAGGGGATCTCTTATCACAATAAACTATGTTAGGTAGGTTTCTAAAGCCTCTAGTCAATCACAATTATGTAATAACCCTAAGGGAGTCCTATGTTTTGATATCTCACTAAACTAATAACAAGTAAAATAAATCTAATCTAGTGCTCACCAAAGCTTGTGGCATAATATGAAGGGTTAGTAAATGAATAAAACATGTTTAGGAGAATATCAATTAAGCTATGTATGAGCAATACCCTAATACATGAAATAAGAAGAGTAAGATTATTTTAAGCCAATACTTATGCTACCTTTATCTACTAAAGAGAGGAGCAAAGTTAGAGAATACTTACCTAAATGATGAACCTATCAAGACTCAATCTCTCCCTTAGAAAAATGGGCTTCATAAGAGGTTATGTTTTGTAAGTATCACTAATAAAGGCAAAAGCATCAAAGACTTCTCCACAAGACTAGATTCTCTAAGTAGAAACCCTAAGCTAAGACTCCTCAAGTAGAATGGTGGAAGAGTAGATTGTAAAGAAGATAAGAAAATAATAACTCTTGTTTGAATTATGAAATAATGACCAAATTATCTTGTATATATAGGTATATTTAACCTGAAGAACTTCCAAAAATTTTGGCCAATAGAGTCGACCCAATCGACCTAGCACAATTAAGGACAATAATTAACTAGGTCATAGGCTAGGTCGACCAAGAGCTAGCCTAGACCCTAAATAAATTTCACCCAAAAATATATAGGGTTGACCCAATAGACCCAGTATAGTAAATAGAGGTTGAAAACTATACAGGGTCGACCTAATCGACCTAGTACAGTCGACTATCAAAAGGAGCATAAGGTGAGGAAATGAATGATGGAAAGTGAGAAAAGACTGGAGGAGTATGCAAAGGAGGAGTAATAACTTATGGAAATAGTTTTAAGAGATATTTGGATTGGTAATAAGTGAAAATGAGGGACAAAAATCTTTTTAAGCACCAATGGTATGCCCACCCCTTGTTGGTGCACCCCTTAGGGTATGCACTCGGAGAGATTGAGTCTCAATGGGTTCTTGCAAGATGTAAAGCATTAATATTTTATAAAGTTAAAAATATTATGTGTATACATATGCCCCACTCAAATATCATCATGTGTCACTAATGTGTAATAGGGGATGGTGCTTCAAGAAAGAACATCAGAACACACAACACTGAGGCTAAAAAAAGTTACAGTATTTTAAATCAAAAATAATTAAAAGCAAATGATTAAAATGGAAATAACTAAAAATTAAAATTGATGCATACCTTGACTTACATTTATCACTAAATGGGTGTTTGTTGTGTTGTTAATTTTTATTGTGTAGGGTGTAGAGACTACTTTAGACAACCCCAAGAATACAAAATATAGAGCAAAAACAAACAAATGTAGGAAAGCCAAGATAATTGGTGCTATGTGGATGGATGTACTTAGGAATTTGGAAATTTGGGGTGAAAATTGATATGTTAGAGCAAATAACCAAGTCAACAATAAGAATAAATTGAGTATCCAAAAATCTAATGCAACTAAATACTAAAAAACTCAAATAGGTAAACCTTGAGTAAGAAAGGAAAACTACCCAATTCAAACCAAGGATACATGTAAAAAAGGATGGTAATCAAACATCAATGTAAAATTAGAAACAAAATGGTAAAACAACATTGATGAGTGAGCATTAATAATCCTTATCTCACTTAATAATGGAAAAAAGTGCATGAAAGGGGGAAATAGACTCCGGTGTTCGAAAAAAGGGTGATATAATAAATGACAAATGGTAAAAAGGAAAGAAAAATAAGTCAAGGAATGTAAATATATGGTGTAAATAAAGTAATCCATAATTTTTCAAACATTTTGTTTTACTCTAAAGATAGATAAAACTAAAACAAATTAGTGATATCATGTTTTGAAGAGGTGAAGAAGAAGGGAAAATAGATTTAGAATCACAATTTTCCTATCAAGGGGAAATGAAATGGGTGGATGGGAGAATGAAGGGAAAAATAAGGTAGAGGAACTCTTTTTGAAGTCAAGACACTCAAATTAGGATTTTAAAAACAAGAAGACTTTTGACCTTAAGGACTCTGAAGAACTTCTCTTAGCTTTACAATTTTTAGGTCAACAAATGATGTATATCATCCCATGAAGGCTATATGCGTGAAAATTAAAATGGACCTACCTTCCCACAACATGTTCCTCATTCCTTTGGACCCCTTACAAAGTCATTGATTTACTATGAATATTAGGTATTTGCACGATAAATTAGGTAGCACCATAGAGTTTTTTGAATTCTCTTATTCCAATCTACTAGCCTACCACACCCCAATATACCTTGGCTCTATGTGAGACCAACTATGGAGTTTGAGTTTTGATTAGAGATAGGAGATGTGCTTATAATCACATATTTTTGTATGATTTTGACTTTTGAGATTTGTATATTACCTTTTGTATATCATTGCCTTTTATTTCAAATGATTTATATTTTAACTTTCTTTATGGATTTTTTCTATTCCTCTTCCATATGGATTAAAAAAACCAAACATGGGTGCTAAAGATGACGTCCATTTGAATACGTAGTACTTGGTTGTGAATATGAATAAATTTAGAGAGCATGGTGTCTAAGAGTCTCATAAATCTAGGTGAAATAAAAGTGGTATATCAACTTTGACCTTGTTTTATCTAATGTGGAGTGAAAGGAAAGGAAATCAAGAGGGATGACACATGAAACAAATTAGAATTATGTCAAATCACAAAAAATGTGACAAAGGGAACAAAAAAGGGATACAATGACAATAAAGTGTGATTATTTATCATATAAATGAGGGAAATGGAGGAAAACATGATAACATATATTATTGTTCAAATTCCATCTATCAAAAGAAGTAAAAGCTAAAGCTGAGAACAAGGATTAAAAACACATTCTAGAAAAAGAATGACAAGATGGTAATTTTATGCAGAAGGCTAGGTCTTATCCATGGTCTTAAATTAAAAATCATAAAAGAGAAACCCATGAAGGTGTAAAAAATCATGTTGGAAAAGTAAATGAGATAATAAAAAGATGGCATTTGTGAGGAAGGCTAGGTCATATCCACGGTCTTACACTGCAACTCACAAAAGACAAATCCAAGGGATGTAAAAAGGTGTGTAAAAAGAGTATGGAAATAAATAAGACTATGGTACATTATGAGCAATTTTGGGTCATATCCATGGTTTTATAATGCAATTCATGAGAGAAAAGGGAAACCAAAAGACCAAAAAGGAAGGACTAAAGGTTTGTGAAAAGAGAGAACTACTGTAGAGGGAGAGACACATGTAGGTAACCTAGCAAAAGTGTTAGATAGGTAGAATTTATAAAAATTATGAAAAATAAGGGAAGGGTTTAGGGAAAATACTTTTTGAGAAATTGTACATTGGTGGGCTCTTTGAAAATATGGTCTTCATTGGTTTGAAAGCAATAGATACTTAGACCAATAATATCTTTGACTAAATAGGGACCCCACCATATTTAGGCATATTTACCTTCTTTGTCATGGGTGTAGTATAATTTAAGGAAAAGATCACTAACATTAAATATACAAACTTTAAAACATTTATTATGTTGTTTGGCAATACGAGCCTTGTATTGGTGATTGTGTTGTAAAGTAGAAAGATGGTGTTCATCAAGGATATCAAGGGCATGAAAGTGAGCATTACTTAATTCTTCATTGGGAATGATAGAATGAAGAGATATACAAAGAGAGGGAAGCTCAGCTTCTAATGGGAGAATTGACTCAAAACCATAGACTAAGGAGAATGGTGTTGCCCTAGTGGGAGTACGTGTGCTAGTCCAATAGGCCTAAAGAGTAGGATAGAGGTGAATGTGCCAATACATATGGGTTTCAAGAATTTTTATCTTTTGGAGAATTTTTTTGATAATTTTATTAGTGGCCTCAGCTTGGCCATTGAATTTTGGATGATAAGGTGTGGAAAATTTGTGGTTGATCTTGAATTTATCATAAAGTTGTTTGACATCCTTATTTTTGAAATTACCACCATTGTTAGAGATGATGGTATAAGGAACACCGAAGCAAAAAATGATTTTATTAAAAATGAATTTGGTGATGGTTTTATTAGGTACATTAACAAGGGGTATGTCTTCAACCCATTTGGTAAAATATTTAGTAGTTATGATGATTTCCCATCTTGAGAATGAGGTAATTTTTCAATGAGATTTAGTCCCTACATGGAGAATGGCCAAGGAGGGTAGATAGTCTAAAGCTTGGTTGGAGGTGAATGAATTAGAGCCTCATAAAGTTAGAAAGAAGTAAACTTTATTTTGAATTCAATTGTATCATTTTTAAGAGTAGGCCAAAAATATCGCATACATAGGCATTTGTGGGCTGTAGCATGTCTGATATAATGGCCACTAAAAATTCCCCTATGTGCTTATTCAAGAAAAGGAGGTACCTCATCTAGAAGATCATAATGGAGCAAGGTACCTTCATCATTGAAATAATAAAGGATTTTATATCAAAATACATACTTGAAATCTTGTTTACAAAATTGACTCTTATTGTGAAAGTCTAAGTTAGGAGGATAGTTTTGATGTTATAAAAATTGAATGATGACTTTGTTGTCACTTAGATTTGCACCCTTTGAGGAGATGTCTTAGCTCTCATCATCCAAGTGACACAATTGAAACACCTCTATTATGATTAGGAGATGTATTAGTTCTCTTTTTAAATATACCATGCAATGTTAAAAGAGACAAGTGACTTCCCAAGTCATGAAACTCATGAAAAGTGGCATGAAATTCCCTTTATTGGCTCAAAAAATTGATTTCATGATTTATCCATATTTGAACATCCAAAAAATAACTAGGGATAGTTCTGATTATTTGAATTAGAGGGAATTTTTTCATACATTCCTCTCCATTAATTGTTTATAGTCCTACTCATCTGTAATCTCTTTGAAGTGAGCCATCACTTCCTGTAGTCTAAAAAACTCCTTTTTCAATCACTCTTCACACTTGGACTCAAAATTAGCTTTAGTTTCTCATGTAAATCCTTGAAATGTAGTTTATGACACTTTTAAATACCCTTAATGGCCTTATACTTCTTAGGTAGACCTTAAAAATTCATCCACTAAAGTTCTCACACTTCTCACCATCATGTTCACTATGCTAGTTTTGACTGGCTAAGATGAAGAAGTTATTTGAGGCACTTAGGATTTTTTCTAAGGAATTAAATTTATATGGGTAGTTATATTAAGTTTTAATATTCCCTTCCATGTTATTGGCATCTCTTAAAACCTCATATAACTTGTACAATGCATAAAATAGTTAATAAAACCCTATTTTGGACTCCATTCATAAATTATGTATATTTAATCCTAATGGTAGGGAGCGTTACTAAGTCTTATACAACCTAAATCACTTTCATGATCAAACTAAGCCATTATAATATCTTTCCATCTCCATTTCCTTCATCAAATCTATAACCAGGGTTTTAGGCCATTTCTACCCTTAAGATTTGTTCATAAGCTAGGACATTATAATTGCTAAAAAATTAGACAAAAATTATATCAATGACCCCTAATAAGCTCTAAAAATTTCCTATATTCCCATGCAAACATTCAAGAAGATATGAGCATCCAAACTTGCCTTGTCGAGCTTTTTTCTCCATTTCTTATAGGCCTAAGTTATCTTTAAGTAAAAATTAGTATTTTCATGGCTTCACATAAATCCTAATAGCTTAGACACATTTTTATTGACCCCATAAACATTATTCAATATGTTATAATTCTCATCTCAAGGTAGAAGTGAAAATGATTTCCCATTTGGACACTAAGACAAAACCCTACCCTTTAGGCTTGACTATAACCTTAGAGTTCTAGGACACTTTTCTAAGATTATCCCTTATATTCTTGATTCCTTATACTTTTTTGGATGTTTTTCAACTCCATATACCTTTTTTACATGTCCCTATATATTTTGGTGTACTCTTTTGTCTCCTCTTTTTAAAGACTGCAAAATTTGCACATAAGGGGAGTGCCCTCTATCTGAGATAAAATAGATGGAATTTCCCTTATTTTCTTAGGAAAACTAATAATTTTAAGATCTTATATATGTTTTAAATACCTCATCCACAAAATTTTATCCCTTTTTTATATGATTATACCCTCCAAAAACACTTGAGATAGACAGCTAGAAGAGGGACTATGTGCAGGGTTTCACTATAGAGACTATGTATTACAATATTAGATCCCTCTCTATCTTAATTTCCAATATCAAGAGCCTCTTGAAATTTATTCCATAATTTTTTTATTCTTTAAAACACACTAATCATATTATACACCTCCAACACTTCTCATTGCATACTTCTCCAATTGATTGTCTTAAACTACAGACTGTGTTCTTACTTGAGAAGGACCCTTGTAAATGATCCTTCACAATTGGACCTTTAACATGGTTCTCAAAGACATAATTTAAATTTATTAATAATAATTATCAATTATTTGGATTAATTTTCCTCTTATTCATGTTATAATATTGCTTACACCATCAAACTAGCTCATTGGTGTCACAGTCAACTGTGTTGGGAAGAGTGACATCCTATAGGTGAAGATTCTTTTTTGAAAAGGATAAAAAACATGTTTGGACCCTATAATCCAATTATAATCACCTTTAATTTACCAATTTTTATGTTTCCATTCCTAAGTCCTTCTCATGGATAACATAGAAACTCATAGTTAGTTGTAGGTGCACATTTTTAGGGGAAGGGACACTTATAGGTGTGTATGGGAAACAAGAGATAGTATATCATCCTATTTCTTTGATATTTTAGATAATAAATGTCACTTTAACTATTTTTAATCATTTCATCATATTTTCTTAGTATATTTTTGAAACTTTTTGATGAAGAGGTCTCTTTGGGACTCAAAACTGTAGGTGATCACTACATGTGTTTAGTACATAAAAGTATAATTTTAGGCCTCCAAAAAACCAATTTCCATTAATCATCTGCCCTTCAATATTTATAGAGTCCTTTTCCTATGTATATAATTAAATAAAAACACACTTATATGCACCAAGAGTCTTATCAACCTTGTCATATGATATTCACCAAATGGCCCAAACCTCTATTTTCACTTTTTTGGGAAAGTCTCCCTAAACTCAGTCCTTGCTTCTTCCAAGATGGTTTACACCTTATTTTTCCATTTTTACACCTCAAATAGGTTTTTTATGATCTACATAACATGTTATGACTTCAATAAGAGTTTCACCTCATGATCCAACAAACCTCATGACACCTCTGACTCTTTGTTAAGCCAGTTGTAGGTGGTTATGGTCATGTACAAGTAGTAGATCTTTGAATGGTTCCTACTTCTTATTTTCTCAATATCACACCTCAAATAAGGTTTTATATGCTTTCACCACATGCTAGGTCATCAATAATTTTTTAAACTTATCTCATCTTCTCTATATAATTACCTCTAAATCTCTGCCAATGCCACTTGTAGGTGCATATTTCATATACAGGCAGTGAGGAAACTTCAAGAAATATGCATTGTTTGTGAGTTTTAATGATTTTTGGGTTCCTTTAAAAAGTCTCAAATATACTCTTCTCACCATAAAAACTTTGCTCAACTTAGACACTCCTTTTCAACATGAGATCTTATATGAGGGCACCTGTAGGTGCATTTTAATGGTAGGGGACTATGAATTTAGGTAGTGAATAGTAATATAGGAAATGTATAAGATAGATATGCTTGAGATTCACTATAAACCTTAACCAAGTGACAAAATAAACTCTTTCCACTCTAAAATATTTGAAACACCTATCAGATCTTGTTTCTATCATGACATCCTTCTTAGATACTTATTTATTCAAGGAGATGCCTGCATATGCATAGTGCATGGACTGCACCCATGGAACATTGCCTAGATAATGAGATTGAAAGGTGAATAGTGTCAATATATCATTATAAACATGAGTATTAACCTATCAAAACTCAATGAAGTCACCATAAAAGCATGAAGATCTTAAAAATGGTGGAAAATTGCTTATCATCTCAAATGAGACTAATCTACCAACCTGGGATGATTTTCTCACCAAAACAACATGAAACATGAGAATAATCATGAAAATTATTTGATAATATATCCAACATCTTCTAGAGTCCACATCACTAACTGGATTGTATGGACCTATCCAAAATAGAGCAAAACCTATAAGGTGCAAGAAATAGTGAGTAGAAAAACATAGTCAACTTGTTAGAGATGGTTCATAAAGCATGGTTAACAAATATTCAAAATATTTTTATTTAAATTTATCTCACTAAGTTTAATACCACCTCCCAAGAAAATTTTACCTAAAACCTCTTCAACTATCTATACCAATTACAAACCTGTTGACCACTTTTATGTGTCTAAAAAGGCACATAAGGAGAATAATGGTTTTAGCTAAAGAATTATAATTCAAAATTATTTAAAGCATGGAAATGAACCTGAGTAAGATTAATAGACACTCCCATGTTTCACCTTCCCTCATGGTCTGTACAAGTTCTAAACTCCCCTTTTTCAATTGATTACTTGAACTTCAATTAGATAACCTAAAAGTTTCAGATGAGACTAACATTTTTGATAGGGATTATAACTTATTGGATGTTTGAGAGGAAATAAGGACACTTTGGCACCTTGAAAACCATGTCACTTGCATTTATGACCCCTAAAATCCTTCTAAATGACTCAAAGTGGCATATAGATTAATTAGACCATGATCAAGGTTAATATAGCATGAAATCACACTAAATGACTTATAATATACCTTAAGAAATATATATTAGACCCATAAAACATATAAAAAGTCAATTTTTTACCTATATGGATCTAATTTGACCTGTAGGGTAAAATTTGGTCAACAAATTGGTGACTCATAGGGGTAGCATACCTGTTATACTAACTAGAACAATAGCCTTATCAATCCATTAGGATTAAGGAGTCATCTAAATTTTGAGACAAATAAGGAGACCTGACACTTGACAATAAGCTTTGACCAAGATAAGACAACTAATTTCCTCAACTAAAAAAAATTAAGGACACACAGAAGCAAATAAAACACACTAAGAAGACACACACATGTGTTTAAAGCACTTAGGAAAAGTAGAAAGCAAACAAATATAAACAACTAAAAATTAAGCATACTTACGTCCTGGGTCAAAGGGGAAGTTTGAATCCTTTCTTCCTTCATGACATGAAGGATTTAGTGAGACATGTATCCTTTTGACCTTTAGCATTGATGCCTCCATCTTCTTCATGGTGTTTGCCAACTTCATTGGCATGATGTTCAATGAGAACCAAGTAGCTCCACATAGGTTAGATATATAAATAAACTCTTCTTGTATCAAAACAATCTCAACCTTCTCATTTACTTGGCCCTTGATGTGTAAGTTTAAAAATATGATAGTCTTCTCATCCTTCCTCTCCTCCTTGACATAATGTGCTTGATGTTTAGAAGCACCAAGCTTTCCTTCACCATGTTCCCACATCCCTAAATGTGGTTTTACCTTAGATGGATCTCTTGAACATCTTTTTAGTACAACAAGATCTTCCTTGACATCATTATCCATGTCTACAACTTATTGTACACTATCATCATCAAATGGATTATTGATAGTAGGTTCTTGACCAGCAAAATGGCCTTCATCTTTATATTTGATTGAACACTCAAGAACATGTTTATTAGACTCATCAAATATGTAATCTTTTGGAGAAGTAAAATCTTTACTCAACTTATCAAATTTATTGCATATGGCATTGAACTTCTACCATAAATCTTTTTCCTCATGAATGTCATCTTCAAGATTTATTTACCCTACCTTGGTATGATAAGACTCTCTTAGGATTGCCACTTCTTGAGGAGTGACTTGACCTTCATCCTTGATAGTACATGCCACTTCATGCTTGAGATGGTCATCCACATCTTCATGATCAAACATGGAGTCCTCTTCAATTACCTCTCTCTTCAAGTTTTAGAAACATTCCTCATGGATACACATCCCCTCAAAATTAGAGAAATTAGAGTCCACTTCATGGACACACATCCCTTAAAATATGGAGGAATTATAGTTTGCTTCATGGACACACATCCCTTCAAATATGGGGGCATTATATTTTGCTTCATGGACACACATCCCTTCAAATATGGAGGCATCAACTTTTGGATTGTCCTTTTGTTCACCAAAGGGAGTCCCTATGGTGATTTCTTCCTCATAGTCACTCATGAGATCTTCTTGATCATCCATGAATTGAGTTTGCTCCTCTTCACTTACTTCTCTCAAGATTAGTTATTTATAAAGAAGGAGTGAGGTGGAAGGTTTATGGATAGGCTCATGTGAAGGAGATAGAATATGAGGTGAAGTGGAAGGTTTATGAATTGAAGATGGAGTGTGAGGGGTAGGAGAAGGCTTATGAGTAGATTTAGGAAAGAGAAAATCACTAGTAAGCTCATAGGTAAGTGAATTCTTGGATTGATAGAGAGGTGTTTCTTGAGAGGTTTCTTGGTATCCTTATTCATAGGGTCGATCAATAATATAGTGTCCATATGGAGAGAGAAATGAAGGGATATAAGGTTGTCATGGCTCATAAGATTGATAGCCATTTTGATAGGACTTTTTGATAGTAAAATATGGTTCATAACAAGGTTGGTAAGGAGGTTCATGATATGACTATTGTCCATAACTATTCATATTAACCTCATATATCAAAGGGGACACAAAATTGATCAAAAATTTTAATTAGATATACTTGGGTTGCTTATAACTAGAAGTTATCATTTAGAGTCACCATTGGTATTAGCTTACTTGCTTCCAAAAGTTTATTAGAGGAAAGACACACCAACAATCTTCCCACTCTCTTGGACCTTTGCCCACCGAGCATGCCAAAAATTATTATCACTTGGATTTTTACCCTTTGAGGAGATGTCTTAGCTCTCCTCATCCAAGTGGAATAATTAAAACACCTCTAGGCTATGGGTGAGCCTAAGAATGAGGTGAATATCTAGATATGGATAGCTCCCTTGATATACCACTTGTTTAACACTACTATACCTAAACTTGTGAGGGAAAAGGGAGAGATAAAACTGAAAGAAAATTATCTTAAAGGAGGTGATACACCAAATTTATTGATGGCTACCAACCAGTTGCATGTTACATATGAGAACAAGGGACTAACTAAACATACACTTCTTCAATCTACATCTTCTCACATCAATATTTCATTATGAGGTTGTGATGAATGTTTAGGCTAGGAGGAATAAACAAGAGGCCTATAATGGTACTATTTTAATAGACTAACTCACTCAACCTTGACACATCAATAGAACACTTAACATGACCTACAAGAAGAAGCTTTTTAACTATAAATAGGTGAGAGAATGAAACAATAATGCTAAGGAAATGGGTCATCACTAAGCAAAATCAATCATCCAAGTGAACACACTATGAAAAATCATGGAAGAGGTGAAAATTAGTAGTCTTTATTGATCCATGGTATGTAAATGAGTAGGGCTTCACCATACTAGGGTGGAGCATAGTTTACAAAAGCCTCTTGTTTAGTCCTCCTAGCTTAAGCATTCATCACAACCTCATAATGAAATATTGATATGAGAAGATGTAGATTGGAGAAGTGTATGTTTGGTTAGTCCCTTGTTCTCATGTGTAACATGCAACTACTTGGTAATCATCAACTAATTTTGTGTATCACCTCCCTTAGGATAGTTTAGTTTCATTTTTCTCTCCCTTTTCCCTCACAAAATTTAGGTGTAGTAGTGATTTAAAAGTGATACATCAAGGGAGCTAACCATATCTATAGATTCACCTCATTCTTAGGCTACCCACAGCCTAAATGTGTTTCAATTATGCCACTTGGATGAGGAGAGTTGGGACATCTCCTCAAAGGGTACAAATCCAAGTGAAAATAGTCTTTATACCATATTATTTGTTAAATGGTGATAGCCTCAATGTCACAGATAAGCAAATCTGGTGATTGAGTAGAATATGGAGATTTTTTTATTTGTATAAGAGAAGTGGGATTGGCAAGAACTTGGTGGGGAAGAAAGAGATATGGTAAATGAGGGAATCAATGATGGAATTTTGATGTTGAGGAATAGGTTCAATAGTGAAAGAGATGAAATCCTTAGCAAGAGTGGTCAAAATTTAATTATAAGTAATAAGGTTTTTCTCTTTTACATTGGTAATCACCATTGACTTGGTGGAAAATAAACTAAGAGTCACATAAGGCATGTATATATTGAATGTATAAATCAAGAGTGGCTCTCATTCCCAATATGAGGGCTTTGTACTTGACCATATTGTTAGTGACATCAAAGATGAGTTAGAAGGATAAAGGTATAATTTTTCCAAGAGGACTTGTAAGAATGCAACCTAGCCTAGTGCCTTGAAGGCATTTAGCACCATCAAAGTGAAGGGACCAAGTATCCTCATGCAAGTCAACATTAATTTTAGAAAGCTCTTCAATAACTACTTTAGGTTTAGTAGTATTAGGGGAAATATTGGATTCATCTAGATTATTTACTTCAAGATCAGTGATAAAGTTATGAAAGTAATCTTTAAGATAAATATCTTGATTGAGACATTCAATATAGAGAATATTGTCATCTATAATACTATTTGGAAGGTGATTGGTAGTTGGCACAGGAGTTGCAGTAAGTTGATTAGCTATGACTTGTCATTTGATAGATTTTTGAGTTACAATGCAGAGATTAAATTCCATAAGGAGGACCATTCATTTGCCAATTTTATCTCAAAGAATAAATGATTTGGAGAAGTGATGAAGGGGGTCAAAATGAATGATGACATAAGTGGTCTGGTATAGCATGTAGTGTTGAAGATTTTTAGCTATGAAATAGATGGCAAGATAATCATGTTCAACTTTGGTATAACGTGTCTCATAATCAATGAGGCTATGGATAATGTATTAAATGGCATACTTTCTTCTAGTATCATCTTATTGGAAAAGAATTACCCCAACTATTATATGTGTGGAAGAAGTATATAAGATCAAAGGGCAGTCATTGGAAGGAATACAAAGTGTAGGTAGGTGAAGCAATGACTCTTTCATGTTATCAAAGTATTTTTGAGAAGGGTCTATCCATTATAAGGCATTACCTTTATTAAAAAGAGAATTGACAAAGTGTATGTGGTATGTTATTATAGGGATAAATTATCTAATTACCCCAAGTTTGCCTAGGTAAGTGCAAATGTTAGGAATGGAATGAGGAATAGGCATGTGGATGATAGCACTAATCTTAGCAGGGTCAACATCGATGCCACAGAGAGACTAAGAATCCTAAGAATTTTTTAGATGTGACACCAAAGACACATTTATAAGGATTTAGTCTAACTTGGTATTTAATAAGATGGTCAAAAAAGATAGTTAGATTGGAAAGATGAGTCTTATGAATTTTGGATTTAGTAATGAGATCATCCACATATGTTTCAACAATTTTGTGGATAAGATCATGAAATATATGATTCATTGCTTGTTGGTAAGTGGATCTAGCATTTTTAAGGCCAAAGGGAATTTTGACATAGTAATAGGTGCCCTATTCCCTAGTTAAAGGTATCTTATGTTAGTCCTCAGGGTAAATGTGAATCTGATTGTATCCTTAGAAGCCATCCATAAGAGATAACATTTTGTAACCATATATGGAATTAGTAATGGAATCTATCAAAGTTAAATGGAAGTTATCCTTAGGACAAATGAGGTTAAGATTTTGGAAATTAATACAAATGTGAATGACCATAGTGACCTTTTTTTGAATAGGAAAAATGTTAGAAACCCATTCAGAATAGTCCACTAGTTTGATAAATTTAGCATCAAGTACTTTGATGATTTCCTTATGACATAAGGTGTGAATTGTTGGTGTCCTAGATTGCACCTTTGGTTGAGAATGGGATTGTTCAGGTCCTTTTACCCAAATATAGTCTAACATGGGAATGACTCTAGGTTGTGGATCACCTAAGATTAGGTCAGACCTCTAGAGAAGGTTGGATTCCTTTTGGATTTATCACCTAAACTAAACCTAAATTAACACTTGATTGGAAAAGGGAGAGAGATTAACAACAATATATGAAATCATGTAAAAAGAGGTGATGCACTAGTAAATTGAATACTTATACTTACACAAGACACAATATAAGACACATTCAAAACTAAATAAGATTACTTCACTCATTTTTTATTAGCCCTCACATAAGTATTTCACAAAAATGTAATGACTAGCTATCAACCTAGTAGGAGAGGGAAGTTATCCACTTCCAAAGTAATCAACAAACTAGATATTGCACTTAGAATGACCTATGAGAACTAATGACCAAATTTGGCCCACATAGAGATTTTTTCCTGGAAATGGTTTGAATAGGTGGACCAAATTCTAGATGGAATGAGTGGTCTAAGGATCATTTATAGTGTGAAAATATTTTGAAACACTTCAATCATTTTTTAAGTGTATTTTATCAATTTTTTAAGGATAGGGCTATAGAACAAAGAGGAAATGCTTTGATCAGGTTCTCATGGTGATCCAAGTAGTTCAAGGTTAAAGACAGGTTGCATAAGACTTAGAAGATCATTTGAGTTTAAAATATCTAGCAGTAGTTTAAGCACAAGTCTAAAAGATCTTTTAGGATTTAAAAGAGCTAAGTGCAAAATATTTTATTTATCTAAGTCCTTAGGAAATATTTTGGGTTTTCTATTTTTCTAAGTGTAAATTCTTTTAGATATTTGGCTAAGTGTTGGAAACTTGTCAAATATTTTGTCCACAATAAAAGTCCTAAAGGATCATTTTGGTTGGACATTTTATCTACAGCAAAAAAGGGGCTAAGTAAAAATTACTTTGGATAAATTGTTCTACAACAATTTCCTCAAAGACAAAATTCTTTTGGGAAAATTGTCTGGTAGAAAATATAAGTAAGAATTCTTTTAAGAAAAATGTTTTGAGTAAAAATGCCATAGCATAAGTCTAATGACTAATTCCTTTGAATAAAGTGGATGAAATAAAAAGTCTAAGGAAATTTTCCCAAAGGCAAAAGCCCAAAGTCATTTCCATCAAACAAATTGTCAAGCAAAAAGCTTGATGGAAATAGCCTAGGGAAATTGTTTGTGATAAAATATTGATGCAAAAACTCTGACAAAATTGATTATTTTGGGGAAATTGATCCATCAATTTGATGATGGGTGTGCAAGTTTCAAAATAAAACCATGGTTAATAGCTATTTGAATTCAAAATCCCAAGATGTTTACGAGAGTGCCAATTTTAGAGTCTTGAGAAGATGACCATTGATTTTCAAATATGCAATGATGACTGCATGAACATTAAATACATTCACATTGACATCAAAGCTCAAGCCATGGTAAATGGCCATTTGGATTCAAATGGGTCTAAGATCGATGGCATGTATTTAATCATAGATTTAGTTTTAAAGGCATCTGTAAGGTCAATAAGTCAATAAGATGTTCATGTAGTTGTCAAATTAAATCCATGGTAAATAGTTGTTTGATTTCAAATATTGAAAATTAATGATTAGAATTTAATAGACATAAGATCGAACAGTGAGTGGTGACTGAAAAGATAGTGGATCCCAGGTAGATCAATGACATGTGTTTAATCACATATTCAGATTAATAATGGGTGGAGGTCAAAAAAGTTAGTAAATCTCAAAGGCAAATATATGAATGATAAGTGTCAATATCATGTTTAATTGGTAGAAGATCAATGATAAGTACTAATCTAGATAAGTAGGATCTAATAGAGTGAGATGGGTCAATATGTCAATGATCTAATTTAGATTTCAATAGCGAATCAAATAAAGGAAATATCAAGTAGCTTTCATCTAAGGTTAACTAAGTAGTCTTTGACATAGGTGAATACATTATAAGATCAAACTCTACCATTGAATCTTAATAGAGACAAAATAGGTCTTTTAAGACCTAATATAGATCAAGGGTTGGAAACCATTGTCAAAACAAGATCAAATAGGTGGTGAGCTCTATCTCATCAACATGAATGTTATAGGAAAACCAATAAAAATGATTGGCTTCCAATCTATAGAATGACTTGGCTCTGTTAGTTCCAAGACATGAAGAGTTGGTCCTCTTGAATAGATCAAGTGAAGATGGTGTAGAGTCATAAGAAGTGACCTAGTAGTTGGATAAAGATAAATGGAGCATTTAATTCTTTTATGAGGACCTTATTTATTGATAAGATCATGACTCGACATCCTTAAATTGGTGATAATCCATCAAAAGTAATTAGGCCTCTTTTAATGCACCACTCTCTCTCTCTCTCTCTCTCTCTCTCTCTCTCTCTCTCTCTCTCTATATATATATATATATATATATATATATATATATATATACATATATATATATATATAGGCTCTAAGCCTTGAAATATATACCTCTTTTCTGGTATGACAAAAAATCTATCAAGATTTGTACTATAACACCTATTTCATGTAATAAAATATTGAAATCCTCCTTTTATAGTTGAATTGAAGTGTGTTTTTTATTTTATTTATTGGTTAAATGAATGAGTACTTTCCTTGCCTCTGTCTAAATTTTCTCACCTTCATGATCTACTTTTGTAGTCCTCGCAGGTTATCCTAAGTGTAATATATGGTCTATTGGTCCTTTTTAGAAGTGGATAACTACCCTCCCATAATAGATTAATAGTTGGTTCATACCTTTTTGTGAAATATTAATATGAGTGATTTTATGCAATCTTGAATGAATCCTATAGTGTGTCTTATGCAAGTTTGAGTGATCAAATCATTGGTGGATCACCTCTTTATACATTCTTTCATAAGTTATTATTCAAATCTCTATCTCTTTTCTAAGCAAGTGCTAGTTTAGGTTTAATATAGATGCTAGATCCAAAAGGAATATGACCTTCTCTAGAGGTCTAATCTATTATTAAGATACCCACAACCTAGGGTCAGTCCAATGTTGGACTAGATTTGAGTAGAGGACCTGAACAATCCCCTTCTCAACTAAGTTACAAATCTATAACACCAATAATTTTGGAATGCCTAGTAGGATCATTTTACTTGGTATATTTAAAGTTTGGAGTTAAGAAAAATATTTTCAACAAGAGGAGACATCCACCATCATCAAATTTAAAATATCCTTCAAGTTACATAGTTCATAGCATCTTCCAAATAGTGATTTCATACCAAAGGTTACAACAAGGTCATCAAGTAAAGGTATTCCTGTTGAATTCATTAAGTTACCTTCCACTTATAAAAAATCAAGATTTAATAAGACTAGACCTTATCCTCAAAATAAATTTTCACCTCCTAGCCATCCTATTGTATTAGTTGAATCTATTATCCCCATTAACCAAATCCCTTTTTCCTAAATGGTGGTCAGGAATCAAGTGTTTATACCATTTAATAGGGGTAGTCCCCTGAATTTGGCCCAATATGATGACATCCATGTGTCCATCTTAAAGAGTATCCCTTTCTTCTTAGGATAATGGGATAAAACTACTAATATTGATCATATTCAAGATGTTTCCAACCTATGTTCTATTCATAATGTTACTCAAGATAATGTGGATATCAAATTACTTATTGATTCCTTCAAGGGAAAATCATTGTAATGGTATAAGAATATTCATTTAACCTTTATTACTAATTAGGATGAGTTAGGTGTAGCTTTAGTTAGGCAATTCAAAGACAATTCTGATCATTTATCTTTGGTTAAACAACTAACTATAATATAAAGGTACCCCCATAAGTTCATGTATGATTTTAACCTTAGATTCTGAAATACATGAACTAGAATCCCTGCATTGGTTAGACCATCCCTAGAGTATGCATTTTTTTACTATCTAAAGGCCCTTAATTATGATATTAGTGTCATCATACAGTCCATGGGTGGAAAAATTTTGCCAAATGCCTATGAACTTATAATAAGAGAAAAAAATAGCTTGATACAAGTTGGTAAACATGCTCCAAGGCCTTTAATGCCCATATTCCTAGAATTTCAACATGTTACTCCTTAATTTACTCAAATTCCATCTATAGCTCCCATTCCATCTCCCAAATCCCAAGTTATAGCCCCTTATAATCAAGCTAGTGAGATTGAAGATCTAAAAAGTAGGCTACAAACTTTTGGGAATGAGATCATTCAACTCAAGAGATATAAGTACCAAGGTAGACTTTATCAGTAGTAAAACTAGAACACTCATCAGTCATTCAATAACCAAAGACCTCCTTATCAAGGTAACAAAGATAATAGAAAACCTTTCCAAAGTCAAAGATCTATAACATAAACTAATCCATATGCAGCCCTTGATCCTAATGTACCTTCTAATTTAAAATTTATTATTCCTCAAAACAAATTGATGCAATAATCAAGTTGGTATCTTTTTAATCCAAATGATATCCAAAATCAAGCCTTAATATCATAGGATATTACTATGCCACAAATGACATAGGAAGATTTATCTCTTTAATGTGGTAAGTATGAAGACATGAATATGGCATCCCAAAGAGATACTCAACAAGTTTAAGGGAAGCTTGATGCCATCAATGTGGATTGGAAAATGCATGATCATATTGCATTTAATTAGATTGGTGAGACTAGTAACACAAATGGTCAAGTTACAGCTCTGACTAGAGATAAAAGAAGAGAAGTTGAGGAGGCTCAAGATGTGAGAAATAATTATAGAGTTCCTAACATCATTCCCAAAAGTGTGAAGGATCAACCTACTATCCCTATAGCACAAAAGAACCAGAATGCAAAGGCAAGGAAAGTTCCCCAAATACCTCTAATTAAAGAACACTAATGGTTCAAAATCTATAGCCAAAGGCTAGTGGAGCCTCATTTAACATAATAAATAAAATGAATAAATCAAATGTTAGTATTATCATGTAGGATTCCCTTTCCATTATAAGGTAAAAAGACATGCTCATTCAAGAGCTTTCAACTCTCAAGGTGTCTTTAGAACTAGTTGAGAAACAAGCTGTCTTGGCTAATTTAAACCAACAAATCAAGCAACCTAATCATAAGGTATATAAAATGACTAAGGTGGACACTACCAATTTCAAATCAAACAAGAGCCCTCCCTTTTATCTCTCTTTTATTTTTGGTGACTTTTTAGTCCATAATTGTATGGTAGATAGTGGAGCTAGTAGCACTGTCATGCCCAAGCAAATTACATACAAGCTTGGTCTTGTCTATGAACCAAATACAAAGGGAGTATTGCAATTGGATGGGTCACCAAAAAATATAGTGGGAATCATCAAAGATCTAAATTTCACATTACATGCTTTCCCCAATGTTACCATTCAACAAGATGTAGTAGTAGTGGACTTGCCTCCCTATTTTGTTATGTGTCTTTCAAGAGATCCTACCCAAAGATTAGAGGATATTTTTTAGCTGATTTGACCTATTTAATGTTTATTACTAGGTATGGTACTAAGGTAACAATATGTTCTGAACTTATTTCAATAATTCATTTGGATCCATGCATGCAAGTATGGTGAACACTAATTGTGTTATCTCGGACAAGGTACTAGAAAATAGTGAGGTGGAAACTAAATCACCTTTATATGGATTTCCAAATCTTTTTCTTGATTAGTGTGTATCTAATTTACATGTGCATGATCCCTAAAATTTAATTGAATAAGAAGGATTTGGTGTCTATTTACTTCATGAAAATGATACACCGCTTTTAGCATTGATGAAAGATGATTAGCCTAGTGATGGCTTGTGGAAACTATACTTTAATGGATCCAGGAAAAAACATGGCACTGGGGCTAGAGTGATGGTAATTTATCTAGCTAATCAAAGGCATTTTTATTCTCTTAATTTTTAATTTAATTGTTATAATAATGTTGTTGAATATGAAGCACTAGTGCATGGCTTACAATGGGTAAGAAAGATGAAGGCTGGTACCTTACAAGTCTTTGGTGATAGTGAGATAGTAGTTCACCAAGTAAGAGGATTTATTGTATGCAAAAACCCACTACTTAGGTCATATAATCATAGAGTATGGGACTTACTTGAATACGTTCAACCTTTCAATATTTGTGCCATATCAAGAAATAAGAACAAGTATGCAGATAGGTTGGTTATCATTGGGTCATAATTCAGTATCCTAGATGACATAAAGAATGAATAGGTTCAATTAGACATCAAGGTGATTGTTAGGCCTTTTGTCCCGAAAACCATGAAAATTGGTAAGTATTTAAAGATGATAGTCATATTGTGAGGTTATTACAAGAGGAAATTGAATTCTACTCAAGGAACCAAGACAAGCAATTGCAATAGTATGGTGAGTAGATTATGAAATTGAAGACAAATAAGTTGCCTAAAGGGTTGGTCACCCTTGAAAACATATTCAGTAGAGATGATGAATTGAGAAAAGAAAATTTTTCCTTGTCAACCAAGGAAGAACACTATGTGAATGTAGAGATTACCACTGGTAAGAGATTAAAGTTGGCTAAAGTTTACACATCTTCAGAGAAGGAAACTTTATATTGAGTTATGTTTAAGTTTTTTAGATGTTTTTGCATTGTAATACAATGACCTTAAAGGATTTGATCCAAGTCTAGCTCAACATACCATTGATTTAGAGGATGAGACTAAGTTATTCAGATAAATACAAATTCTAATTAACCCAAAGCTTGAGCCTTTGATGAGAGATGAGCTTCATAAGCTCATTGAGTCAGCTATCATATTTTTAATCAAACCCTCAACTTGGGTGGCAAATCTTGTTATAGTACATAAAAATAATGGTGAAATAAGACTATGTGTTAACTTTCATGACTTGAACAAAGCCTCTCTTAAATACCACTATCCATTGCCATCAATGAAGTAAATCTTATAATTAGTTGTAGGTTTATAAATTTCTCCTTGTTGGATGGCTACAGTAGATATAATCATATTTTGGTCAAGAAAGAAGACCAATTCAAATTAGCCTTCACCACAAAGTGGGGGATATTTTTATACAAAAAGATGCCTTTTGGTTTATCCAATGCTAGAGTAACTTTTTAGAAAGCTATGGACATGGAATTTTAGGTTCTCCTTAATAAGTTTATACTTTTTTATCTGGATGACATAAAAGTATTTTCTAATAGTGTAGATGAGCATATTATTCACCTCAAACAAGTGTTTGAAAGGTGAAATAAATTTAAGGTGTCTTTAAATCCCAAAAAGTGTGTTTTCTCTATTCATGAAAGTAAGCTTCTTGGACATGTAATCTCAAAATATGGAACAAGCATAGATCCTGATAGGATAGACTTAATTCTTACACTTTCCTTGCCTAAACACAAGAAATCCTTTCAAATATTCTTACTCAAATTAATTTCATAAGAAGATACATTTCAGAGTTCACTACTTTAGCTAGGCCACTCACAGCCATGTTAAAGAAGGGTCAGAGTTTTAGATGGTCAAAAAAAGGAGTAAAAATATTTGAAGAGATCAAGAAATCTATAGCCAGTGCTCCTACACTTTTAAACCCTAATTTCACAAAGTATTTCTTCTTGTACACCTATGCTAACATTGACACTATTTCAGGTATCCTCATACAATAGAATCAAGAGACTTTAGAGCAACCAATAGCCTTCTTAAAAATATTCTTAGAATAATATGAAATAAGGTATTATTTTTTTTAGAAGCATGTACTTTCAATTATAAGGTCTATAAAAAAATTTAGATACTTATTATCCAATAATAAGATACATTTAATGGTCGCACATCTAAGCATCAAGGATTTCCTCTTGAATAAGGATATAAATGACAAGAGAGCTGGTTGGATAACCAAGGTCATGAAATATGATGTTGAGATCAAGGTCACAAACTTGATTAAAGGCAAAGGAATTTGGGAACATCTAGACCAAGATTTTCAAGAAGTTAATGGGGTGTTTATGGTGTCAAATGATCAAGAATTTGAAAATTATCACATCCCACATTTCAGTTGGTTTCAAGATATGGTAATATATTTATAGGATGGTGTTTATCCTTCTCATCTAACCCCTTCTAAGAGAATATATTTTAGATTACAGTAAATTCCTTTTCTTTTTGTTGATAGTGTGTTGTTCAAAAAAGGATATAAATGGCATGTTGCTAAGGTGCATAGAGCCAAGTCAAACATAGAGACTTCTTGAGAAATTCCATGATGGACATGGTAGAGGGAACTATTTTTCAAGGATCACAACCCACAAGATCATGAGATGTGAGTATTATTATCCAATTTTATTTGAGGATTATCATGCATGGACTAAGAAATGTAGACAATGTGCTAAGCTTGCATCCTTACCTCTCCATCTAATTATAGTAGATCAGCCTTTTGTCCAATGGGGATTGTAATTATTGGTCTCATTAACCCCCCTTCAAGCTTAGGACACAAGTGGATCTTAACTACCATAGATTATTTTACTAGATAGATAAAAGTAGTGGCATTAAAATAAGCCAATGAAACAAATGTTTTGGAATTCTATGAAGGTTTGCTTACTAAGTTTGGAATCCTTTCAAACATTATTTTTGATAATGCTATGGCTTTTGTGGGGTCTAGGATCAGCTAGTGCATAGTTAACATAGTGTTTTTCTTAGTACCTTATCAAAATATTATCCACAAGGAAATCACCTTGTCAATCCACTAACAAGAATTTGTAAAATATCATCAGGATGACTATTGAAGAAAATTAGAGGTCATGGCATCTCAAATTGAAATTAGCTTTGTAAACTGACAGGATTACCTATAAAAGGTCAATAGCTAATTTTCCATACAAGCTAGTATATGGTAAGGAAGCAAGAATGCCAATTTCTATTGAATTCCCTACTTTGGAATTAATGCATCTACTCTAGATTTTAGATAATGAGCCAATGGAAATTAGATATACTAAGCTCATGGAGCTAGAAGAGATAAGACATCAGTCTACGTTGTCTATGGAGGCCCATCAAGCAATGGGAAAGAGATCTTTTGGCAAAGGATCTTCTTCAAGAAGTTTTTAAGAAGGAGATTTAGTTATCAAGTGGGATGATGATAGAGCTAAGACATGAGGGCACACAAAATTTGACTCTCTCTGGAGTGGTCCATACATAGTCTCTAGCTAAAAATCCCACAACACTTTCCAACTTGTAAAGATGGATGGTGAAGAGTTTTCTCTCCCAGTCAATGGGAAAAAATATGAAACACTATTATTAAGGAAGCTAAATTCCCCATACATAGTTTGTTGTTACTATATTCCTCTAAGTGTTGTTATAACAAATTAGTTTCTTTTTTTCTTGTGTCCCCTATAAGTGCTTTGTTTGCACAATTGTTTAGTAGATTAGTTGCCTTTGTTTTATTAGGTTAGTTTCCTTTTCATGTTTGTTTCTTTCCCTATTTATTGGAATTATTTGTCTTTGTAAATCAAGAGGTCTCTTACAGTCATAGAACAAATGTATTATAGGTTATGAGTCAAGATTCATGTAAATGATCTGAGTTTTCAAGCATAGTAGGCATGCTTCCTAGCTAAGTCACCAAAGATGTTGACCAAATTTGGTCCACATAAAGATTTTTGCCTAGAAATGGTTTGAATAGGTGAACCAAGTTCTAGATGGAATGAGTGGTTTAAAGATCACTTATAACATGAAAATATTTTGAAACACTTCAAACTTTATTGTAGTGTATTTTGTCAATTTTTGAGGGACAGGTCTGTAGAACAAAGAGGAAAGGGTCTGAACAGGTTCTCATGGTGATCCAAGTAGTTCAAGGTCAAGGACAAGTTATACAAGACATAGAAGATCATTCAAGTCTAGACGATCCAATAGCAATTCAAGCACAAGTCTAAAATAGCTTTTAGGCTTTAAAAGAGATAAGTCCAAAACCTTTTATTTGGCTAAGTCCTTAGGAAAAAATTTGGGTTTTCTATTTTTCTAAGTGTAAATTCTTTCAAATATTTGGCTAATGTTGGGGACTTGTCAAACATTTTATCTACACTAAAAGTCCCAAACACTCATTTTGGATAGACATTTTATTTGCAATAAAAAATGGGATAAGTAATAACTCTTCCTAATAAATTGTTCCATAATAATTTCCTTAAAGACCAAATTCTTTCAGGAAAATTATCTGGTAAAAAATCTAAGTAAGAATTCTTTCAAGAAAAATGTTTTGAGCAAAAACCCTGCAACATAAGTCCGAAGACTAATTCCTTTAGATAAAATTACCAAAATAAAAAGTTTGAGGAAATTATCCCAAAGAAAAAATCCTAAAGTCATTTTCATCAGACAAATTGTCAAGCAAAAAGCCCAAAGTAAATAGTTTGGGGAAATTGTCTGCAACAAAAAACTGATGCAAAATCTTTGATAGAATTGATTATTTCAAGGAAATTGATCCATCAGGGTGATGATGGGTGTGAAAGTGTTAAAATAAAACCATGGTGAATAGCTATTTGAATTCAAAATCCCAATACATTTGCATGAGTGTCAATTTTAAAGTCCTGAGAAGATGATCATTGACTTTCAAATATGTAGTGATAGTCACATGGATGTCAAATATGTTTGTGTAGATGTCAAAATTCAATCCATAGTAAATGGCCATTTGTATTCAAATGGTTCTAAGATCAATGGGATACATTCAATCATAAATTCATATCTAATAGCACGTGTAAGGTCAAGAAGTCAATAAGACATTCACATGGTTGTCAAATTAAAGCCATGATAAATAGCCATTTGATTTCAAACATTAAAGATCAATAGTCAATGTTTAACAAATAGAATATCAAACGGTGAGTGGTGACTAATAAGATAGTGGGTCCCAGGTAGATCAATGACATGCTTTTAATCATGTATTTAGATCAATGGTGGGTAGATGTCAAAGAAGTCAACAAATCTCAAAGGAAAATGCATGAATGACTAGTGTCAATATCATGTTCGATTGGTAGAAGATCAATGATTAGAATTCATCCAAACAAGCAGGATCTAACAGAGTGAGATGGGTCAATATGTCAATGATTTGAGTCAGATTTCAATGGATAATCTAATAAAGGCAAGCCTAAACAGCTTTTAGCAGAGGTCAACTAAGCAATATTTGACCCAGGTGAATACATTATAAGATCAAGCTCTATCATTAAATCTAGACAAAGACAAAATAGGTATTTTTAGACCTGATATAGATCAAGGGTTTGAAACCATTGTCAAAACAAGATCAAACAACTAGAGAGCTCTATCTCATCGACATGAATGTTATAGTAAAAATGATTGGTTTTTAATCTATAGAATGACATGGATCTATCAATTTCAAGACATGAAGAGTTGGTCCTCATGAACAGATCAAGTGAAGATGGTGTAGAGTCCCAAGAAGTGACTTGATGTTTGGAAAAAGATAAATGGATAATTCAATTCTTTTATGAGGACCTTCTTTCTTGATAATATCATGAATCGTCATCCTCAAATTGGTGCTAATCTGTAAAAAGTGGTTGGGCCTCTTTCAATCCACAGCTCTCTCTTTCCCTTTCTATAAATATAGGATTCTAAGCCTTGAAATGTATCCCTCTTTTTTGGTATGACAAAACCATACCAATATTTGTAATGTAACACCTATTTCATGCAATAAAAGACTGAATTCCTCCTTTTATGGCTGAATTGAAGTGTGGCTTTAAGTTTATTGATTGGTTAAATGAATGAGTGATTTCCTTACCTCTGTCTAAATTTTCTCACCTTCATGATTTGTTTTGGTAATCCTTGTTAGGTATGTGGAGCTAAAAGCTTCACCAAGGAGCATAGACAAACAGGTTCGGGTCTACACAGACGCCAGCGTCGATCAGGAGCGACCGACGTCGGTCAGTTGCAGTTACAGAGGTGCCGACGTCGGCAGTATGGTCGGCCGGCGACGGTCACAGGCGAACAGGCAGGAACCGACGTCGGTTACCTGCGTGTCCAAAAAGCAATTTCCGAGGACAGAAGCGAGTGTTTGCATGATGAGTTTGAGTTGTAGACTCAAGCTCGCGTCTCTATCGTTAGCAATATTATTTTTAGAGCCCTTGTTGAAGAGGCTTAACTGTTTGTTGTAAGAGCATGCTCAAGTTTCCTATTTCTATATGTAGGAGAGATCTTCTAAGCTATTGTAAGATGAGAGAGTGTAATAGAGTATGAGTAGAACATTGTGAATGTTTGAAGGACTGTACTTTAGAGAGAGCTCTTGAGAAATAGAGATCTAGTGAGAGATCTTGTGTGCATCTGAGAGAGGTGTGGAAGAACAAAGTTCTTCATTTGTATTCCTATTGTAAAGAGTTTTTAATACAAGTTTTCAGGGTGTTTTCTTGTATATCTTGTTCTGTGCTATTTATCATTTCAGTTACTTATCTATCTGATTTATTTCCGCATTCATTGCTTTCATAAGTGTAATCCATTGTTGGTTGATCCCCTACAAGTGGTATCAGAGCTCAGGTTCACTAACAGGTGGTTCAGATCTGTGTAGTGTGTTCGGATTACAGGTTGCTCACAGGGATTTCTGTTTGAGTGGGAGAAGCAATGGCAGAGGAAAGTAAGTTGAGAATGGAAAAGTTTAATGGCAAGAACTATCAGCACTGGAGAATGCAGATAGAGGACTATCTGTATCAGAAGGATCTTTACTTACCGTTAGGTGGGATAGCAAAGAAGCCCAAGGACATGGAGGATGAAGAATGGGAAGTTCTTGACAGAAAGGCTCTTGGGTCTATAAGACTGAGTCTGGCCTCCACTGTGATATCTAATTTGTCACAGGAAAAAACTACGGTAGAGTTAATGACCACGTTAGCAAATTTGTATGAAAAACCCTCTGCTTCAAACAAGGTATATTTGATGAAGCAGTTATTTAATTTGCATATGCAAGAAGGTGGATCTGTTTCTAATCACCTGAATGATTTCCATGGTATTGTTAATCAGTTAAGTTCTGTTAATATTGTATTTGAAGATGAAATAAAGGCTCTTTTGATATTATGTTCTTTGCCTGAAAGCTGGCATGGCTTGGTAATGGCAGTTTCTAATACTGCTTCTGCTTCGAATATTTTAAAAGTAGAGGATGTGGTTAGTGTTATTTTGAATGAGGAAATTCACAGGAAAAGCACAGAAGAGACTTCTGGGACATCCGGGAACGCTTTAAATTTTGAGAGTAGAGGAAGGCAAAAAGAAAGGAGCAAGAGGAGATCAAGATCTAAGTCTAAGGGAAGAGGCAGATCCAAATCCAGGAATGGCAGAAGGCCACAATGCTGGAACTGTGGAAAGTTGGGGCACATAAGCAGAGATTGCTGGTCAAAGCCTAAGGAGGACAATCAGCACGAAGGAAAGGAAGAGACAAAGGTTGCAGGTATTGCACAGGATGCTCTTATTTTCTCTTTGCATAATAACATAGAATCTTGGGTATTAGATTCTGGTGCATCTTTCCATGCTACCCCTAACAGAGAATATTTCAGTGACTATGTCCATGGAGATTTTGGAATAGTGTACTTAGGGGATGATGAGCCTTGTAAGATTATTGGCAAAGGTAAAGTGCAGCTAAAGATGCAGAATGGCAACACATGGGTGTTGAGGGATGTGATGCATGTTCCTAGTTTGAAGAGAAATCTGATTTCTGCAGGTAAGCTAGGTGATGAGGGTTGTACAGTAACTCTCACAGCAGATTCTCGGAAAGTGACCAAGGGTGCACTCGTTATGGCCAGAGGTAAGAGAGAAGGTACTCTCTATTTGTGTAATTGTATTACTAACAAATCTCCTTCAGTTTTATCTACTTCAGATGTGGATGCTAAATTGTGGCACTCAAGGCTTGGCCACATGAGTGAGAAGGGGATGTCTATCCTTAAGTCTAAAGGTATGCTTTCAGATTTGAAAAGTATGGATCTAGAATTTTGTGAGCATTGTGTGTTTGGAAAATAGAAAAGGGTTAGTTTTCTAAAGACTGGGTCTACTAAGAAAAGGCAGAAGTTACAGCTTGTTCACACAGACGTGTGGGGACCGGCTCATGTAGCCTCTATTGGCGGATCACAGTACTATGTTACATTCATAGATGACGCCACAAGAAAGGTATGGATCTACTGTATTAAAAAGAAATCTGATGTTTTTGAGACTTTTAAGATATGGAAAGCCATGGTTGAGAATGAAACAGGCAAAAGATTAAAGTGCTTGAGATCCGATAATGGTGGTGAGTTCTGCAGTCTTAAGTTCAAATTGTATTGTTACATAAATGGAATCCGTAGGCAAAGGACGGTTCCAAGGACACCTCAGCAGAATGGTATTGCTGAAAGGATGAACAGGACTATTATGGAGCGTGCAAGATGTATGAGATTGCATGCAGGGTTGCCCTTAGAGTTTTGGGCAGAAGCAGTTGACACCGCAGTGTACCTGATCAACAGAGGACCCTCTACAGCTCTGGATGGTGGAATTCCAGAAGAGGCATGGACAGGTAAAAAGGTTGATCTCTCATATCTCAAAGTTTTTGGTTGTGAAGCCTTTGTGCACATAGATAAGGAAAATAGAAAGAAGCTTGATGCTAAGTCTAAGAGGTGCACGTTTATAGGCTATGGCTCAAATGATTTTGGTTTCAGATTTTGGAATCTAGGAACTAACAAGGTAATTAGGAGCCGTGATGTTGTTTTCAATGAAAGAGTGATGTACAGTGATCAGATAAGGAAGCTAGATCAAGCTGGGCAGAGCAATAATGAGTTGGACGAAGTTATGGTCCAAAATGAGCTCGCGGGAAAAAGAAATAATCACTTACAGGAAAACACAGAGACCGACGTCGGTAGATTTGGAACCAGCATCGGCGGTACAGAAACCGATGTCGGTCATACAGAGACCGACGTCGGCAGACCAGGCACCGGCGTCGGCCAGGAAGAACCGGCGTCGGCCAGTAACAGGTCTACAGGTGACCGAGGTCGGTCACTGTCAGAAAATTTGGGTGGACAGATTGTTGAAAATGAGTCCAAGACACCAATCAGGAGGTTTAAAAGGGTAAGTAAGCCTCCAATTAGATATTCTCCTTCTTTATATTATTTATTGCTAACCGATGGTGGAGAACCAGAAAGTTTTGAAGAAGCTTTACAGGTGGAGTCCAGAAGTAAGTGGGAGCGTGGCATGGTTGAGGAGATGGAGTCCTTAAGAGAGAACCAAACATGGGATTTGGTTGAATTGCCAGCTGGTAAGAGAACACTGAAGAACAGGTGGACTTACAGGTTGAAGGAAGGTGAGGATGGTCAGATGAGATATAAGGCCAGATTGGTTGTAAAAGGATTTGCACAAAAGCCAGGTATTGACTTTGGCGAGATTTTTTCTCCAGTTGTTAAGATGACTTCTATAAGGGTTGTATTGTCTTTGCTTGCTTTTGAGGATTTGCATCTTGAGCAGCTAGATGTTAAAACAGCATTTCTTCATGGAGATTTAGATGAAGAAATTTACATGGAACAGCCAGAAGGTTTTGAAGTCAAGGGTAAGGAGAAACTAGTGTGCAGGTTAAAGAAAAGCTTGTATGGCCTCAAGCAAGCTCCAAGGCAATGGTACTTGAAATTTGACAGGTTTATGACTGAGCATGGCTACAGTAGATGTCAATCAGACCATTGTGTATATTTTAAGAGATTTGATAACGGTAGATACATTATTCTATTGTTGTATGTAGATGACATGCTGGTTGCAGGGTCTCACATGCAGGATATCTCAGAGCTTAAGGTGAAGTTAGCTCAAACGTTTGCCATGAAGGATTTGGGAGCAGCTAAGAAAATCCTTGGCATGAGCATCAAGAGAGACAGAGAAAATCACAGGTTGATATTGTCTCAAGAAGATTATGTGGACAAGGTGTTGAAACGGTTCAACATGCAGGATGCGAAACCGGTAAGCACACCTTTGGCAGGACATTTTAAGTTAAGTAAAGAACAATGTCCCAATTCACATGATGAGGTAGAGTACATGAATAAGGTTCCATATTCTTCCGCAGTAGGAAGTTTGATGTATGCAATGGTGTGTACTAGACCGGATATTGCCCAAGCAGTGGGAGTAGTAAGCAGGTATATGGCCAATCCAGGAAAGGAACATTGGAAAGCAGTACAATGGATCCTTAGATATCTGAGAGGAACCAGCAGTAGACATTTATGCTATGGAGGTTCAGATACTTCTCTACATGGCTATGTAGATTCAGATATGGCAGGGGATTTGGATGGTAGGAGGAGCACCACAGGTTATGTTTTTACTGTAGGTGGAACGTCAGTTAGTTGGATTTCTAAGTTGCAAAAGGTTGTAGCCTTGTCAACTACAGAAGCAGAATATATTGCAGCTACAGAAGCTAGCAAGGAAATGATATGGATGACACGGTTCATGGAAGAGCTTGGAAGGGAGCATGGAAGTTGTAGATTGCATAGTGACAGTCAGAGTGCAATCCATTTGGCTAAGAACTCAGCTTTTCATTCTAGAACAAGCACATACAGCTAAGGTACCACTTCATACGGCAGGTATTGGAAGATGGTGAGTTGAAGCTGGAGAAGATCCATACAGACAAGAATCCTGCTGATATGCTAACAAAGCCGGTTACTAAGGAGAAGTTGAATCTTCATTCAACTTCTGTTTGTCTTCATAATTAAGTTGAAGATGGAGGAGCTAGAAGATCTTGCTGTACAGGTATTGGTGCAGCTGGTTTATCTCCAAGTGGGAGATTGTTAGGTATGTGGAGCTAAAAGCTTCACCAAGGAGCATAGACAAATAGGTTCGGGTCTACACAGACGCCGGCGTCGGTCAGGAGCGACCGACGTCGGTCAGTTGCAGTTACAGAGGCGCCGACGTCGGCAGTATGGTCGGCCGGCGACGGTCACAGGCGAACAGGCAGGAACCGACGTCGGTTACCTGCGTGTCCAGAAAGCGATTTTCGAGGACAGAAGCGAGTGTTTGCATGATGAGTTTGAGTTGTAGACTCAAGCTCGCGTCTCTATCGTTAGCAATATTATTTTTAGAGCCCTTGTTGAAGAGGCTTAACTGTTTGTTGTAAGAGCATGCTCAAGTTTCCTATTTCTATATGTAGGAGAGATCTTCTAAGCTATTGTAAGATGAGAGAGTGTAATAGAGTATGAGTAGAACATTGTGAATATTTGAAGGACTGTACTTTAGAGAGAGCTCTTGAGGAATAGAGATCTAGTGAGAGATCTTGTGTGCATCTGAGAGAGGTGTGGAAGAACAAAGTTCTTCATTTGTATTCCTATTGTAAAGAGTTTTTAATACAAGTTTTCAGGGTGTTTTCTTGTATATCTTGTTCTGTGCTATTTATCATTTCAGTTACTTATCTATCTGATTTATTTCCGCATTCATTGCTTTCATAAGTGTAATCCATTGTTGGTTGATCCCCAACAATCCTCATAGGTCATTTTAAGTTCAATATATGGTCTTTTGGTCCATTTTGGAAGTGGATAATTTCCCTCCCATAATTGATTAATATTTAGATCATGCCTTTTTGTAAAATATTGATGTGAGTGATTTTATGCATTCTTGAATGTATCCTATAGTGTTTCTTGTATGAGTTTGAGTGATCAAATCATTGGTGTATCACCTCTTTTTACATGATTTCATAATTTATTTTTAAATTATTTATCTCTTTTCAAATCAAGTGTTAGTTTAGGTTTAGTATAGGCGATAGATCCAAAAAGAAGTCAGCCTTCTCTGGAGGTCTGATCCATTATTAGGATACCCATAGCCTAGGATTATTCCTATGTTAGACTATATTTGAGTAGAGTACCTAAACAATCCCCTTCTCAACTAGGGTGAAAATCTAGAACACCAAAAAGAACTACCAAAAGACTTCATAAAACTAAGAAAATTTAGACAGAGGCAAGAAAAGCATACATTCACTTAACCTTATACTATAACACACTTTAATTTAGCCACAAAATGGAGGAATTCAATCTTTTATTACATCAAATAGGTGTTATAGTACAAATTTTGGCATAACCTGGGTAAGCCAAAGGCATAAGAGTCTTTTTATCTAAAAAATTAGAGAGTCCCTTTCTAAAACTTTTTTGAGAGATCCCTACATGGAACAATATTGGACATATATAGAAAAAATGGAGGAGAGAGAGGGAGATGTACAAGCAAAAAACATTGAATGAGGTCCAACTACTCTCGATGGATTAACATTAATTTAAGGATGTTGAGTCATGATCTTATCAATAAGGAAAAAACTTTAAAGGCTCTATAAAAGAATTAAATGCTCCACTATCCTTATCCAACCACTAGGTCTCCTTATTAGGACTCTACACCACTCTTTATTAGATCTGCTCATGAGAACAAAATCCTCATATCTTGGAACTAAAAAATTCATGCTTGGTCTACCTTAGATGGCTATAAGTACCTATTTTTCCTCTAAACCTTGTAGGAATAGAGAAGCCACTACAAAAAAGGATATCCCTTCATGAAATGACATTAAAACCATAAGAAAACTAAGTCTACATGCTTTGGATCCTCCAATAGAGGTCTCGACTAAGCTTCAATGTCATCCTCTAAAATATTCACCCTAGTTTGACCTTAGGTCACATTTTCTCTCCATTGAAGTCTCCTAGCTTTAAATTTTACTATCAACCATTGATCTTGAACTAGGCCTTCTAGATTATGACATTTATCAGCTCCATGTTCTTTTATGGGATTCTATTATTAGTTCTATGATTTAACATGTTTTCACCATGTGGCAACCTCACATTCATCCTAAGATAATTGAATTTTTGACCTTACATGCACCCTTGATCTCCCTTTGCATGACTTTCATACACTCTATTGATTTACTCAATAGTTACCATGATTGTGAAACTTGGTAACTGCACATTTATCTTTGAGATTCACTAACTTGTTGACTTCTTATTCATCATTGATCTAACTTTTCATGATGGATCATTAACCATTAATTTTCTTAGACCTATGGGCCTTGTCAGTCATTGTATGTCATTAGATCCTTAGTCTGATTGAATGTAGACCATTGATCTTTGGAACTTTTAATTTCAAATGGTTATTTCATGAGGCTTGAACTTGGCATCCCCATGCACATCTTAATTTTTAAGTATTTTTTAAATCTAAATAGATATTTTTTGTAGCTTCAACTTGATGTCCTCATGCACATTTCACTCTACTTGTTTAATTTTTAATGCTTGTATCTTGAGATAGACATATTATCAAGACATGAAATTTGTAGAGAATATTCAAGGCATGAAAACACCATGTCCATTTCTCTTTGAACTTATTTGAATCCTCAATAATAATTATTAAATACATGACCATCTTACTATACTCATTATTACATGATGTGTCATGACAGTCTGGTTCTTCTAGACTCTTGCTTGAACTATTATTTGAATTTCCAAGACTCGATTGAACTTCTAAGGCTTATACAAACCTACTCCATGATCATGAATACATTGATCACCATGAGAACATGTTTTCTCAAAGTTTTACAAAATTTAATTTTATTTTATTTAATGTGTTTTAAAATATTTAAAAGCCATATGTGATCTTTGGACCACTCATTCCATTTGGAACTTTATTTAGCTCATCCATCTAGGTAGAAGCTTTGTATGTGGGCCAACATTTTTGGTAACTCAATTGGGTAACATGCATGATATGCTTGATAACTTAGACCATTTACATGACTCTTAGACTCACCAATATGGTGAATATGATCCATGATTGCAAGAAACCTTTTAACTTGCAAAGATAATAGATTCCACCAAAATAGGGAAGGAAATAAAGAAAACATGGAAACTAACCTAAAAAAAATGTGAAAACAAAGCACTTATTTGGGATAAAATATAAGTAAAATAATGTGTTAGAACAACTCTTGGAGGAAAACAAGACCAACTAACTATGTATAGGTAACTTAGCTTCCTTAATAGCAATGTTTTAGATGTATCCCATTGATTGGGATAGAAAGCTCCTCACCATCCATCTTTGTAATTTAGAAGGAATTATGAGATTTATAGTTGGAGATTGTATATGGACCACTCCAAAGAGATTCAAAATTTGTATGCCTTCCTAGCTTAGCTATATCCTCATCACATTTAAGGACCAAATCTCCTTCTTTGAAACTATGTGAAGAAGATCCTTTATCATAGGCTCTCTTTAAATTTGATTGACAAATTTCCATGGCTAGCATGGAATAATGTCTTATATCTTCCAAATCCATAATCTCAACATATTTGATCTCCATAGGTTCATTTTCTAACAACTCAAGTTGATACATCAGTTTTTAGGGTAGGAAATTCAAGAGAAATAGCTATTCTTGCTTCTTTACAATATACCAACTTGTAGGGAGAGTTGGCTATTGACCTCTTGTAGGTGATCCTATCAACCCATAAAGCTAAATTTAATTTGAGATGTCATGACCTCTTATTATCTTCAATAGTTGTTCTTATGATCTTTGGCAAGTTCTTATTAGTGGACTTAACAAGGTCATTGCCTTATGGATAGTAATTTGATGAAGTGCTAAGAAAGATACTATGTTGAACTACCCATTGGCTGATTCTAGACCCCAAAAAGGCCATAGAATTGTCAGAAATAATGGTTGAGGGGAATCCAAATATATTAAGCAAACCTTTATAAAAATATAGAACATTAGACTCATTTGCTTCTTTCAATGCCACTACTTTTGTCCATCTAGTGAAGTAATTTGTAGTAGTCAGTATCCATTTATGTCCTAAGCTTGAAGGGTGGTTAATGACTTCAATAAATTCCAATCCCCATTGGACAAAGGGTTGATCCACTAAAATTGGTTAGAGAGGTAAGGCTGCAAGCTTCACCTTTCCAACAAACATAGCATATTGTCTATATTTTTTAACCCATGCATGATGATCACCAAATATGTTTGGCCAATAGCACCCACCTCTCATGATCTTGTGGGTTGTGTTCCTTATTGAATAATGCCATCCACCATGTCCATCATGGAACTACTCAAGTAATCTCTATGTTTGGTCTAACTCTATACACCTTAGCAATATGTCATTGATATATTTCTTGAACAAAACATCATCAATAAGAAGAAATGGAATGGATTGTAATCTTAAATATATTCTTTTTGAAAGAGTTAGGTGAGAGGGATAAATACCATCCTAGAGGTATCTTACCATGTCTTGAAACCATCTAAAATGTGAGGTATGATTAGTTGCAACCTCTTCATCATTTGACACCATAACCACCCCATCAGCATCTTGGAAGTCTTGGGCTAGATATTCACAAATTTCTTTACCTCTAATCAGCTTTGTGACCTTGATCTAAACGTCATACTCTATTACCTTGGTTATCCAACCAGCTCTCTTGTCATTTATATCTTTGTTCAAGATAAAATCCTTGATTCTTGGATGTGCAACCATTAGGTGAATATTATTGTTAGACAACAAATATCTAAACTTCTTGAGAGACCTTATGACTGATAGTACATGTTTTTCAACAAAAGAGTACCTTGTTTCATATTCTTCCAAGCCTTGACTGAAGAAGGCTATTGGATTCTCCAAGGCTTTATGATTCTATTGCATAAGAATACCTAAAATAGAGTCAATGTTAGCATAGGTGTATAGGATAAAATCCTTTGTGAAATCAGGGTTCAGGAGTGTAGGAGCATTGGCTATGGCTTTCTTTATTTCTTCAAAGATTATTAATTATTCCTTGGACCAGTTGAAACTCTGATTCTTATTTAGCATAGTTATGAGTGGCATAGTTAAATTGGTAAAATATTAAATGTACCTTCTTATAAAATTAATTTTGCCTAAGAATCTTTGTAGAGCTTTCTTGTGTTTAGGCAAGGAAAGTGCAAGAATTAAATCTATCCTATCAAGATCTATACTCGTACCATGTTTTGAAATCATATGACCAAGAATCTTACCTTCATGAATTGAGAAGACACACTTTTTGGGATTTAGAGACACCCCAAATTGCCTACACCTTTCAAACACTTGTTTGAGGTGAATCATGTCCTCACCTGCACTCTTAGAGAATAATGTTTTGTCATCCAAATAAACAAGTATAAATTTGTTAAGGAGACCCTAGAATGCCATATCCATGCCTTTATAAAAATTTACTCCAACATTAGATAAACCAAAGGGCAAATTTATATATGTAAATGTCCCCCACTTTGTGGTGAAGGCTATTTTGAATTGGTCTTCTTTCTTGACCAAAATCTGAATGTAACTACTTTAGCCATCCAACAAAGATAACCTTTTTGAACCTATAACCAATTTTAAAATTTATTCCATAGATAGAAATGGATAGTGGTCTTTAAAACAAGCCTTGTTCAAGTCATGAAAGTCAACACAGTCTAATTTCACCATTATTTTTCCATACTAGAACAAGGTTTTCCACCCAAGTTGAGTGCTTGATTGGAAATATAATAGCCAACTCAATGAGCTTATGAATCCTAGCTCTCATCAAAGGCTCAAGCTTTGGATTGATAGTCCTTTGTCTTTGTCTTACTGGCTTAGTTTTAAATTCTAACTCAATGGTGTGTTGAGATAGACTTGTATCAAATCCTTTGAGGTCACTATATTACCATGTAAATACATCCACATAATTTAAACATAACTTAATGAAAGTTTCCTTTTTTTAAAAAGTGAAAACCTTACCTAAATTTAAGTTCTTACCAATTAAAATCTCTCATAATGTTCCTCCCTTTGTTGATAGTGAATACTTTTATTTTCTCAACTCATCATCACCGTTAAATATGTTTTCAAGGGTGACCAACCCTTTAGGCAACTTATTTTTTTTTAGCTACACAATCTAGTCACCATACTACTACAATAACTTATTTTGGTTCTTTGAGGAAAAATCAGCCTCTTCTTACAAGAACCTGAAAATTTGATTGTCATCTTAAAACACTTTCCAATTCTCATGGTTATCTAGAATAGAAGGCCTTACAACCACCTTAATGTATGACTAAAATTTTTCATTTTTTATATCAACTAGGATACTGAATTGTGACCCAATGGAAGCCAACATTTTTGCATGTTTATTCTCACCTCTTAGTATTACCTAAATGTTAAAAGCTTAAAAATATTTAATTCCCATACCATATTCTTATAATATCTAAGCAATGGATTTTTTCATATGTTTAGACCTCTTACTTGGTGAACTATCAGTTCACTATCTCCAAAGACTTGTAATGTATTGACCTCCATATTTCTTTCCCATTGCAAACCATGAACTAGTGCCTCATATTTAGCAACAATATTTGAACAACCAAACTTAAAATTGACTGAAGAGAAATACCTTTGATTTGATGGAGAAATCAACATCATTCTAGCCCTAGTACCATGTTTATTCCTTGATCCATCAAAGTATAATTGCCATAGGCCATTTCTAAACTCATCATCCTTCATCAAGGCTAGAATTAGTGTATATTTTTCATGAAGGGAATAAATACCAAGTCCTTCTTCTTCAATTAACTTATATGGATCATGGTCATGCAAATCAGAGGCTCATTCATCAAGGAATAGAACTAGAACTTCATCTAGAGGTGACTTAGTTTCTATTTTACTAGTTTATAACACCTCATCTGAGATGATATAATTAGTATTCATAACACTTGGCATATATGGTTCCAAATGGAAACATGTAATAGATTTAGAATGTATTATTACCTTAGTACCATACCTAGTCTTGAACATCAAATATGACTAATTAGTTGATAAGTATCCCCCAATATTTTAAGTGAAGTCCCTTGAAAGACACATGGAAAAATATGGAGGCAAGTCCACCACAACCACATCTTGATGAATGGTAATATTGGGGCAAGCATGAGTGTCAAATTTAGTTCATTGATGATGCCTATGGTCTTTGTTGGTGACCCATCTAGTTTCAATACTCATTTAGTATCTGGTTCATAGACAAGACCAAGCTTATCTACATTTACTTAGGCATGACAGTGTTACTAGATCCACTATCCACCATATAGTAATGAACTAAACAGTCACCAACTATCAAAGAGAGGTATAATGGAGGAGTTTTGATTGATTTTACATGGGTTTTGTCCACATTTTATATTTTATGTGTCTATTAATCTTGTTTCTTGGTTGGTTGGTCTAAGTTAGCTAAGGCAGCACCTTGTTTCTCAAATGGTTCTAGAGACACCTTGAGAGCTAAAAGCTCTGGGATGAGCATGTATTTTTTCCCTAGAATATAAATTGAATCCCACATGCTAATTCTAACATTGGATTTTTACATCTGATCTATTATGTTGAATGAGGCTCCACTAACCTTTGGTTATACCTTTTGAACCACTAGTTATCCACAAATTAGAGGTATTTGAGAGACCCTCCCAACCTCTACATTCTAATTTTTCTATGTTATAGGGGAAGCAAGTTGATCTTTGATATTCTTCTGAAAAATATTGGGAGCACTAGAAGTATTTCTCATCTCTTGAGCTTCCTTAATGGCTATTCTTTTATTTCTACTCAGAGCTACAACTTGGCCACTTATATTGCTAGTTTCATAAACCAGATTGAATGTAATATTATCATCCATTTGCCAATTCACATTAATGGCATTAGGTTGCCATTGAATTTGTTTAACCTCTCCTTGGGGTACTAAATTTGTCTCTTGAAACTAACCTCCTTGAAGAGAAAACTCTTGTGTCATTTGTGGCATAGTAATGTTCTATGATACTAAGACTTGATTTTGAGTATCATTGAAATTAAATCACTACCAACCTGAATCTTTCATCAAGTTATTCTGAAGAGGTGTGGTTAACAATAGATCTTAAACTAGAGGGCACATTAGGATCAAGGGTTGCATATGGTTTATCTTGAGTTATGGCCCCTTATGATTTATAGGGTGGTATATTTTCTCTGAAAGGCTGATAAAGATGCCTTTGATCTCTAAAAGTTTGATAGGAGGTCTAATTTTTTTGTTGATAAGGCCTACCCTAGTATTTTTGTCTTTATATTTGAATTGTTTCATTCCCAAAAGATTGCAATAGACTTTTTAAATCTGTTATCTTGCTAGTTTGATTAAAAGGGGCTACAACTTGGGATTTAGGAGATGAGATAGGAGCTAAAGATGGGATTTAAGGAACTTGAGGAGTTTTGATAGATTGTAACTCTAGGAATATAGGCATTGGGGGCCTTAGAGAAAGCTTACCAGCTTGTATCAAGTTGTTATATGCTCTTATTACAACCTCATAGGAATTTGGAAAGGTATTACCACCCATGGTCTGTATCATCACACTAATATCAAAATTAACGGATTTTAGATAGTATAAGAAGGCAAATTCTAGGTATGGTCTAATCAATATAGGTATCTTAGTCCATGTCTTTTGGAATTTGAGTTTAAAATTAGACATGAACTCATGGGGGTATCTCTAAATGGTAGTTAGCTATTCAACTAAGGATAGGTGATCAGATTTATCTTCAAATTGTCTAGCTAAGGCTTCACCTAACTCATCTCAAGTAGAAATGGAATTCAAAGGAAGATTTCTATACCAATGTAATGCATTTCCTTTAAAATAAGCAGCAAGCAGTCTGATAGCCACATTATCCTGAACAACAATGTGAATATAACAAAGGTTGGAAACATCCTAGATGTACTCAATAGTAGTTGTTTTATCCCATTATCCTAATAAAAAATGGATACTCTTAAGGAAAGACATAATAATGTCACCAAAATGGGCCAAATTTATGGGACTACCTTCATTAAATGGAACAAACACTTGATTCCTGATGACCATTTGGGTAATGGGGATAATAGCTCTGACTAAAACAATAACATGACTAGGAGATGAATATTTATTTTTGGGATAAGGACTTGTCCTATTAAATCTTGATTTTTTATAAGAATTAAAAGGTATCTCAATGAATTCAAAGGGAATACCTTTATTAACTAACCTTGTAGTAACCTTTGGTATGAGAATATTATCTAGATGATGTTATGAACTCTACAACTTGAAGAATATTCAAATTTTGATGATGGTGGATGTCTCCTCCTATTGAAAATACTTCTCAACTTCAAAATTTATCTATTCTAAGGATAACTTATCCCACCAGGCATGTCAGAATTGTTGGTGTCCTAGATTACACCCTCAGCTAAGAAGGGGATTGTTCAAGTCCTCTTGAGTAAATCTATTAAAACATGGGAATTACCCTAGGCTATGGGTCACCTAATATTGGGTCAGACCTCTAGATAAGGTTAACTTCCTTTTGGATCTATCATCTAAATTAACACTTTCTTGGAAAAGGGAGAGAGATTAATAACAATCTATGAAAGCATGTAAAAAAAGGTGATGCACCAGTAATTTGAACACTTATACTTGCACAAGACACACTATAAGACACATTCAAGACTAAATAATATCACTTCACTCATTTTTTATTAGCCCTAACATAATTATTTCACCAAAAGGCATTGACTAGATACCAACCTAGCATGGGAGGGTAGTTGTCCACTTCCAAACTAATCAACAAACTAGATATTGTAGTTAGAATTACCTGTGAGAACTACCAAAAGACTTCATAAAGGTGATAAAATGTAGACAGTGGCAGGGAAATCATACTTTAACTTAACCACATCAAATAAATTCATAAGACACTTTAATTCAACTATAAAATGGAGGAATTTAGTCTTTTATTGCATCAAAAAGGTGTTACAAAAAAAAATTGGCATAGTCCAAGCAAGCCAAAGACATAAGAGTCTTTTTCTCTAAAAAATTATGGAGGAAGAAGATGGGACATATATATAAAAAAAGGAGGAAAGAGACGGAGTTGTGCAAGCTAAAAACATTGAATGAGGTCCAACTACTCTTGATGGATTAACATTAATCCAAGGATGTTGAGTCATAATCTTATCAATAAGGAAAAAAATTTAAAGACTATGTACAAGAATTGAATGATCCATTATACTTACCCAACCATTAGGTCCCCTTCTTGGGACTCTACACCACTTTCTACTTGATTTGCTCATGAGGAGAAAATCCTTATATCTTGGAACTGATAGAGTTATGCTTGGTCTATCTTAGATGACTGCAAGTATTATTGGAGGTATAATCACTAAGAGGGGGGGTGAATCAATGATGCAAGATAATTCAATTTAATTCAATTCCTAACACTTACACATTCAACATACATCAATCTTTATGAATCAACATACATCAATCTTTATCAGGCAACATAAACATGAAAGCACATACATTCAAAGCATTCATAAGAACATACATCACACGAACACATCATATATGTGAGAAACCCTCTTAGGGGATAAAACCCATTAAACCCTAAAAGATGGAATACAATCCTATAAAATAAAATACAACATTTATACCAGCACAAAATAATCAAAGAACACCCATCCCATAAGGAGCACCCACCCCTGTCTAGTTGAGCACCCACTACAACTAGACCTTTAGCAATCTTTACCTTTCAAGGAGGAACCAAATCCCCTAGGAAACCATTTAGCCACTAATCCACCCAAATATATCACCTTGAACACCTATTGGTGCACTTCAACTAATGATGATCACCTTTTTTTTCACTCTTCACCTTTACTTTTTCACCCAAACAATCTCAAGGTCTCACTCACTCAATCTGCCTCTTATAGGCTCATAAGATCTAATAACCTATGTATCCACCTAAAATGGCTTAATCAGATCAAAATGATTGATTCACTATACTCTATGATATTCCTCACTAACTTGTACCTTCTCTTTCAAAGGTTCTCTACTTCACTTGAATCTTTGCTCACATCTGCACTTCTCTTCTCTATAAAATTATATTCATCAAGTCTAGAAACCATCACAATTAGTTTCACCTTTTATAGAGTCTTCTTGATTATTATGATCACAATCTTCCTTGTTATCCAAAACACATGCCTTCACCCTTAAGGCATCTACATGGGTCACCTTTAAGCACAACCCTCTTTTAAATAAGCCTAAGTCACCTTTTAGGTCCTATGAAGACCCATTCATTTCTTTGACACTTCTTTGAGAAAATTAAGAACACAATAACACTTTAAAATGCATGTACCCATTCCACACAATATATAGGTCCTCCTAAAGTGATAACAACCATCACAACACCCAAACAACATTTTGTGCACACGACCACCATGAATGAACACACAGTCAACTTTTAAGCCATTGATCATACTAAATATATTTGATTAAACCTTAATAATTCATATATATGGTTCTCATGGAGTCTAAAACACTCTTTAATATTTATTTCATCTTAAAACATCACAATACCATTAAGAACAACTCAATTACCCTTATCGAGTTACTTGTAAAGCATGAATGAACACACAATAAACTTTGGAGCTCAATAAATTTGACTATACAAAAATTTATATCTTCAAATGAATATTTATATATGTTCCTTGAAGTCTTATACAATTTATTTTTTACACCATGGTTGAATTCTACATAGATCAAAATTTATGGCTTAAAAACCAAACACTAGTATTTCCTTTGTTAAATTCAAATATTTGAATTCCAATGGTCACAATTAAACTTTGAATAATTTTATAACATATCATGTCCTCACATCACTTTTCTCAACTCACACCATCGATATTTTTCTAAATTATCTCAAACTTTAACTCATAGAGCTCCACTATCCAAACATTAAACCTCGAATAGGTTGACCTCATATTGTTCTTTCTATCAATCTTGACCTCATACACACCTTCGATCTCTACTGAGTAGCTTGGTCTTTACCTTTGTTAAACAACTAGCACTTTGACCTCATCTCATGATCCTTGGAAAATTTTGCCACATATGCACCATTGATCTCCTCAAAATTAGTTTGATCTTTAACTTTGCTCACCATTAAACATTGTACACTTGACATTATCTCGCTACTTCTTGATAGTTTGGAACAAATGCACTCCATTGATATTTTCAAGATTAGCCTAAACTTTAACCATGTTAAAAAGCTATCATTTTGACCTCTTTGACTCAATACACATCATTGATTTGCATATGTATTAATGCCTACTCATTCTTATATCCTTATCTGGTCTTGGTCATTAACTTTATGCAAATTCAACTATAAGAACCACTACAATATGCCTAGAGGGCCAACTTTGATTCTTATTAACTTATGACACACTTGATTGTATGTCCTAAAATTTTAACCACATGATCATCTTACTTAGAGGAATCCATCCATGTAATGAACTACTCCTAAAATCTTCACACATGTGAAATATAATGCCATCAAACTACTTACTCAACTCTTCTTAAACTTAGACATTAAGCTTAGATTCATTTCATGCCGTTGAATTGTGATTTGATTAAATGCACACCGTTAGATCTCTTTTACAAATTTGGCTATGGGAGAAACATTGCAAACTACCTAGGAAGCCAACTTTACATAGTTATATCTTTTAATCTACTCAATCGCATGACCAAAAACTTGAAACATAACAACTTGGGACTAATGTAATCACACCCATATGACCAACTCCACCAGACTCATCCATATGTGGCAATGGTGACATCAAATAACTTCCAACTCATATTTTTCTGCCATAAAACCAACTATGCCTAGATGAACATAATGAAAAATTGGATGAACACCATGCATTCCTATAAACATTTTAAGCACTCTTTACACCCTATAAAACCTATACAATATGATCTTATCATCTATAACATCTTTTTATTCTCTCCTTGAAATGAACATGCTAGATACAATATGATAAGCATCAAATAATACCTACCTTAGCTTATATGCATCCAAATCCTCTCTTACAAAAATTTAGGCTCAAACTTATCATCATTATGACATCACCACTTTGTCATTAACTTTGACATCAATGCACACATGACATCAATGACAACACTTTCCAACAATCTCCCCCTTTGTCATTGATGGCAACCTCATCTTTTCTTTCTCCCCCTTTATCATTAATGACAAAGTGGACAAAATAGCCACCAAGATTCTCTTATCATCTTGAATGTATTCAAATAGACTTCTAGGTACTCAAGATACTTGCATACCTCATATGAAGCAATTTATCCCCCTTTGGCATGAATTAAACTAAACTTGGACATATTTTATCCTTAGACCTGACAAACTACTCATAGAGCTTAGAAATATCCCCCTAAAATCATGTTCCATTTGTTTATGTATAAAGATTCAATAATTGTCAAAATACATGACTTGGTTTGATCAATTCATTATATCAATATTCTTTTAATGCACAATTTTAGCCAACTTCTTCACACTTTCACGAAGGCTGAAACATCTCACATAAGTTCCCCCTTACATCATGCACCATCTCATGTTAATTTTTCCTTGACATACAAAAATTTGATCTTGGGCTAATATAATCCTTAGACCAAGAAACATCTGAGAGGGACTCCCCTTAAGATCTTTGATCCATTGAACCTCTTGCTCATCTTCATATCTTTATACATCATGAAGAACCACCACACAAGTTTACTAGCCTTCTCTCTCAATCCACTTTAAAGACCACCAAAAAAACTTCATGCCACATAATAAATAGGAAAGATGTTCTAAATCAACCATAGAACTAACATTGAAATACTCATACCATCCTATTTTGGATAAATTGATTAAAGAATACTCTTCTTCATATTAACCCTTTCTAGACTCCTTGTAGTCCTACCTAAAACTTAAATAACCCACATATTTTAGTAGACACACTTTCAAGACCTAAAACTTCATATATGGATCACTCTCATATTCCCCTTCAAACACACCAATTTTCATCACCTAGTTCATCTTCTACAACATACTTATTTCACAAACCAACTAGCTAATTAGGCCTCCATCTTGACAAAATCATGAATAATTTGAAAACATAAAACTTTCAAATCTATATGAAGCTTGATTTGATAACATATTGGCCTATTCAACCTATTAATAAGCTTTAGACCTCAATTTATAAGGCAAACCACTTTTCTACCATAGACCAAAACTCTAAAATCTCAAAACAAACAAGGTCAACAAACCTTCTTCTGGTCAATGCCCACCTATGAAAATCATTTCACATCTAGAGACAACCATCACACACTTCTAGACCAATATTTGAGATTCCATAATTTTAGGAACCCATACATACTATAACCCATTTTAGGCCTACTTGCCCTTAAGCCAAAATTAAGAAAATTGAGAGCACTCAAAAATCTCCAAAATGACTTCAACATACCTTCAAACCACAAAACCACCTGGAGCATATCACAAAGAAGTGTATAGACCTTTTTAAGAACCAAAATCTTCTTCACATTCCATCAATCTCGTTATGCCACCTAAAAACACCCATTTTAACTCTATAAACATTACATACACAACAAGAACACCTTATGACATCACTTTGACCTCATCAAATCACTTTTCCCATCTTGACACACCAAATCCAACTAGAAACACCCATCTCTTACCTTTTAGGACCTTTTGAATAACATTATAGCAACACATGCTTCTCCACTGAAAGGAGTATCTTAAGAAGCATAGATAGAGACCTCATCTACACCACAATGCTCTTAAAACAAAGTGAAACTAGGAGTGGCCCACATCTCCTTAGTAACTACTAGAATATTTTTGTAACTATACAGACTAATTCTTCTTCTTCTTCTTCTTGGGATTAAGAGAAATAACTTGCTCATCTACTACAACATTCTCCTTCTCTTCTAAGACTGTATTGACAACACATGGGGATAACATAGATTTGTGACATACATTTTTAGTTAAATAATCTTCCTTGCAGTTAGGAACCTCATCACTAGGTATTGACAACTGATATCCTTTGCATGAAACTTTCTCACACATATCAGGTTATTCATTAACATCTAAACATACCTCAGAACTAGCCTCAACTAGAACTTTGGTCTCTTCATTCACAACAAGAGTAGACAATGAGATCTTTTGGCACTCTCCAACTTTTATAGCATTCTCTACCATAGAAAATAGATTAATTGGACTTGTAGAATCACTTGAATCACTCCTAGAATATGTATCATCCATTTGCTTACCACATTTTACTTTATTGACCTTTGAGCTTAAAATGATCTATAACACAATCTTCTAAAGCAACTGTCTTATCAACCTTTTACTAGTGTGATTAGCATTGATAATATTTGGTCTCCATTAACCAATAATGACCTTTCTTATGCACAATGTAAGATTCATATCCTCTGATATATCTTGAGGACCTATTGACTCCACCAGGGTATAAAATTGCAATATGACCACTCTTATGACAACTGAAATAAATAACATCATTCATATCTTTTTATAGATTTGAACTATGATCAATATTTAGCCAAAAACATCTTTTATTAAAGATCCATGCATGTCCATACTTGACTAACTTCCTTATATAGACTTTAGCTTTATGACCATACTTTTTACATGTATAACAATGATCATGGAATAAATGAGCATACCTTGAATCATTTGGTTATCTAACATACCTTCTTGCATTGCTTTCAAAGCTTGTATTCTTCTTCACTTGTTTGGGATTTACATGTTCTTTTTCTATATTTTCCAACTTGCCTATGAGTTGTTCATGCTCTACTCATAAGGAATCAAGATTAGTCTTCAACTCATCGTGCTCACCTTGATTTGAACTTAAACTTGATTTGGCGTTTTCTAGTTGAACCTTGAGATCATTAATAACATTCTTATCCTCTTTGGCATATTTCTTCAAAGTACATATTTTTTCTTCAATTGCCTTCATGACAGTCATCCACTATTTATTCTCTTTCTTCAACTACTTAGTCATCTAGTTCTACTTAGGATCTCCTTCAAGCTATTAAGCTTCCTCTAAAGGACCTACTTTGATACCAATTATTGGATGTAAAATAACTGAGAGGGGATGAACAAGTGATGTAAGATAATTCAATTCAATTCCTAACACTTATAAATTCAACATACATCAATCTTGATCAAGCAACATAAACATGAAATCACATACATTCAAAGCATTCATAAGAGCATACATCACATGAACATATCATATGTGTGGAAAACTCTCTTAGGGGATAAAACCCACTGAACCCTACAATATGGATTATAGTCCTATAAAATAAGATGCAACATTTAGACCAGCACCAATCGATCAAGAAACACCCACCCCACAAGGAGTACCCACCCCTATCTATATGAGCACCCACTACAACTAGACCTTTAGCAAGATTTAACTTGCAAGGAGGAACCAACCCCCTAAGCAACTAAGTACCCACTTAGCTACATAAATAGATCACCTTGAACACTTGTTACTACTCTTCAACTGATAGTGATCATCTTTATTTTCACTCTTCACCTTCACTCTTTCACCCAAATAGTCTCAAGGGCTCACTCACTTAATTTACCTCTTCTAGGCTCATAAGATCTAATGACCTATGTATCCACCTAAAATATCTTGATCATATCAACATGACTGATTAACTTTACTCTATCATGGTCTTCACTGACCCATACCTTCTTTTTCTAAGGTTCTCTACTTTGCTTGAATTCTTACTCACATCTGCACTTCTCTTCTCTCTCAAATTCTATTCATCAAGTCTAGAAACCATCACAATCAGTTTCACCTTTTGTAAATTTTTTATTATTATTATGATCACAATATTCTTTTTCACCCACAATAATTCCTTCACCCTTAAGGCATCTACATGGGTCACCTTTATGCACAACCCTCTTTCAGATAGGCCTAAGTCACATTTTATGTCCTATGAATACCCATTCATTTCTTTAACACTTCTTTGAGTAAATTAATAACACAAAAACACTTTCAAATATATGGACCCATGCCACACAATATATAGGTCTTCCTTAAGTGATAACAACCATCACAAGTCCCTTCTGCTAAATCTCAATTCACCCAAATAACATTATGTGTACACAACCACCATGATTAAACATATAGTCGCCTTCTAAGCCTTTAATCATACTAAATATGATTGATTAAACCTTCATAATTCACACAAATGGCTATCATGTAGTATAAAACACTCTCCAATACTTAGTTCATCTTAAAACATCATAATACCATCAAGAGCAACTCAATTACCCTTTTTAGGTTACTTGCAGAGCATGAAAAAACATAGAGTCAACTTTGGAGCTTAATAAATTTGGCTATACAAATATTTATATCTTCAAATGAATATTTCAACATGCACTTTGAAGTCTTATACAAATTTTATTTTTAAACCATGGTTGAATTCTACATATATCAAAATTTATGTCTCAAAAACTAAACACTGGTATTTCCTTTGTTAAATTCAAAAATTTGAATTCCAACGATCATAGTTAAACTTGAAACACTTTACTAACATCTTGTGTCCTTACATCACTTCTCTCAACTTGCACCATCAATCTTATTTAGAATTATCTCGAACTTTAACTCATATATCTTTACTATCCAAATGTTAAACCTCAAATAGGTTGACCATCTCATGTTTTCTAGTAATCTTGACCTCATACGCACCCTCGATCTCTGTTGAGTAACTTGTCTTTACCTTTGTTAAATAACTAACACTTTGACCTCATCTCATGATCCCTCGAAACTTTGAACACATATGCACTATCCATCTCCTTAAAATTAGATTGATCTTTACCTTTGTTCATTGTTAAACATCATACACTTGACCTCATCTCATTGCTTCTGGACAGTTTGGAACAAATGAGCTTTGTCGATCTCTTTAAGAGTAGAATAAAATTTAACCATGTTAAATAGTTGTCACTTTGACCTTTTTGACTCAGTATGCATTGTTGATCTACATCTGTACAAACACTCACTCACTGTTAGATCCTCATTTGGTCTTGGTCTTTAACTTTGTGAAAATTCAACTAAGTATGAGAACCACTACAACATGCCTAGAGGGCCAACTTTGATCCTTAATAACTTATTTTACACTTGATTACATGTCCTAAAATTTGAACCATGTGATCACCTTATATAGAGGAATCCATTCATGTAATGAACTGCTCCTAGAACCTTCATGCATATGAGATATAATGCCATCAAACTACTGACTTGGTTCTTATTAAACTTAGACATTAAGCTTAGATTCATTTCATGCCATTGATTTGTGATGTTATTAAATGTGCGCCTTCATATCTCCTCTGAAAATCTATCTAAGTATGGGGAAAACATTAGAAACTACCTAGGAAACCAACTTTTCATAGTTATATCTTTTACTCTACTCAACTGCATGACCTGAAACTTGGACCATAACAACATGGGGCTAATGTGATCACACCCATATAACCAACTCCCCTTGACTCATCCATATGTGGAAATGGTGACATCAGCAAACTTCCAACTCAAATTTTTCTACCATATAACCAACTTTGCCTAGATGAATATAATAAAGAATCAAATGAACACCATGCATTCCCATAAGCATTTTAAGCACTCTTGACACCTCATAGAACCTATATAATATGATCTTATCATCCACAACATCCTTTTCTTCTCTCCTTAAAATGAACATGCTAGATACAATATGATAAGCCTTAAACAATACTTACCTTAGCTCATATGCATCCAAATCATACCTTGTAGAACATCATGCTCAAATTAATCATCATGAAATCACTACTTTGTCATTACCTTTAACATTGATGCACACATGACATCAATGACAATACTTTCCAACAAGTACCTACTCTACCTCTGAACCTTGTGGGAACTAAGAAGCCACTGCACATAAGGATTTTCCTTCATGAAATGATGTTGAAACCATAAGAAAATTGAGTCTACATGCTCTATATCCTCCAATATAGGTCTTAACTAAGATTCAATGGTGTCTTTTAAAATATTTTCCCTGGTTTGACCTTAGGTCGCATTTACTCTCTATTGAAGTCTCATGGCTTTGACTTTTAATGTCGACCATTAATCTTGAACTAGGCATTCCATATTAAAACATTTTTTAGCTCTACATTCTTTCATGATATTTGGCTATTAGTTCAATGATTTAATGTGCTTTCACCACATGGTGGCCTCATATTCATCCTGAGCTCATTGACTTCTTGACTTTATGTACACTGTCGATCTCCCTTTACATAGCTTACATGTACCCTATTGATTTACCCCATAATTACCATGGTTATGACACTTAGAAACTATACATTTGTCTTTGAGATTCATTGTCTTGTTAACAACTCACTCATCATTGATTTTCCTTTACACGATGGATCATGCAGTATTGATTTTCTTGGACCTGCTAGCCTTGTCAATTGTCTTACGCCATTAGATCCTTGGTCTAATTGAATGTAGATAATTGATATTTGGAACATTTGAATTCAATTCATAAGGCCTAAATTTGACATCCCTATGCATGTCTTACTTGTTAAGTATTTTTTAAATATAAATGATTATTTGTTGTACCTTGAACTTGACATCTCCACTCACGTTTCACTCTACTTATTCAACTTTGAATGTTTATATCTTGAGATAGACAACTCATCAAGACATGCAATTTGTAAAGAATTTTCAAGGCATGAAAAACACCATGTCCATGTAACTCTTTAACCTGATTTGACTCCTCAAGTGTAATTATTAAATGCATGACCAGCTTGATCCACTCATTCCTACATGACATGTCATGACGGTCTAATTCTTCTAGACTTATGCTTGAATTATTGTTTGAGTCTCCAAGGCTCGAATGAACTTTTGAGGCTTGTGTAAACCTGCTCCATGATCCTGACTACATTGATCATCATGAAAACCTACTTTCTAAAAAATTTAAAAACTTCACTTTAAGTTTACTTAAAGTGTTTTAAAAGCTTTGCGAGCTATATATGACCTTTGGACCACTCATTCCATCCAAAACTATATTCAGCTCATCCATTTAGGTAGAAGTTTTGTATGTGGGCCAAAATTTGGCTAACAAAAACCTTAGGTGTAAATTTCCTTTATTTTTGATACATAGGCTTGGTATAAGATAAGTAATGATGTTATACACCACAATATGTGGGTCAATACCATGTATGTCCTTGTAGGACCAAGCAAAAATCTCATGATATTTATTAAATAATAAGCTAAAATTATCATGTTTGATAGGTGAGAATTTGCAAGAAACTATAATTGGTTAAGGGTAGGATGGAGTAGCATACTCAATGTGAGTGGTTTCTTTGATAAGCATGGTATTGTCATCATGGAAGTGATATGGTGCATTAGGTAGAGAATAAATTATATTACCTTTGGGATCAATGATACTAATGAAGTTATTGAAACAAGGGGTTTTGGTTTTAAAATTCCCAAGTTTATGATGTTTATGAGGAAGTTGAGGTTCTCAGGCATGGAGTATTTAAAGAATAACTTCATCATTAGGCAAGGTGGGAAGAGGACCATACTACTCAACATCTACTTCAAGATCTAGAATTTGATTACCATGGCGATCATACATCAATGTATATGACGAACATTTGTTACCTTGGTATCTAGTGTAATTTTGGGAGTAAGAGAGATAGATGGATCAGAAAGGATTAGAGTGTTATTGGTTTTGATGATAGGAGAAGGATCAAATGCAATGATGGGATCTATAGGTGGTAGAGAAGATGCAAGAATTTTTGTAGGTTTAGAAGGTATAATTTTATCTACCACCCAAGGAGTATCAATAAGTGGAAAATTGGAAGGAGGCACATGACCTTCAAGATCTAATTTATGATCTATAGAAATGGGATGGACATCTTAGTTAAAATCATGTATTTCGGCTAAGGTTTTCTGATAATTTTGGACATCCAAGTCTCGATATTGATCTTGGGCCATTACGTAATTATCTTCATATGTTGGAGAAATTGTACATGCTTGAGAGTCAGGGGGAGTTTTAGAAGGTGAAATCCCAACATTACTAAATGTACGTGGAGACATGATGAGAGGATCATGAAATAATTTGGCCACTCCAAAATCATTTCAAGTGAAGACATCTTCAGGTAAAGAAGGCTCCTAAGTACTGCATGGAGTGGGAAAATTAGTGATCTCATCAATAAGAGGAATAGTATAGTCCTAAGGTAATAAAGAAGGAGGAAGCCATTACAAAATGTAGGGAGGTATCTTGGTAGTATTTCAAGTATGTTACAAATCATTAGGTTCATCATCATCATAATATGTGAGGGTGAATTGTAAGTTAGGATATATGTTGATGAACTCGAGTAAAGGAGCACTATTAATCTTAGGAATGGTAGGAATACAATACTAAGATTTGGGATTAGGAAGTTCAATACCCCAAGGGTTGGGATCAGCCTCAAGCTTATATTATTTTTCATTATGTAAAATCTTAATACATTAGCTACCAGAAGAAGTAATGGCCCTCATTCTATGAGTCCATGGGTGACCAAGGAGTATATTATCAGATAAGGGTAAATCAAGGAACATAATATTAGTTTGAACAACCTTAGGTCCAATGGTTAAAGGAAGCCAAAAGTAACTAAGTGATTTTTTATTAGTCTTCTCAAAACAATGACAGGTAAAATGGGTTTACTTGAGATGATCCTTGTTATAGCCAAGTTGTTAGATAAGCCACAAAGATGTCACATTAATACTAGAGCCTTTATCAACTAGAACTTTATGGTTAAAGGTAGTATTAATGGCTTTTTTAATAAATAGTGGCAGACCATCAGCACAAAAATGAATTTCATCATTGATCATGTTCTCTTCAATAAATTCGATAGAAGGATTGGAATAAGGACACATGGTTTCAATGGTATGCACATTGGTAGGTTGAGGTTCAGTAGAAGGTGGTTCTTCATCAATATAGGATGGATCTTGAATTTCTTGGAGTTTTTGCATAAGGGACTTATGATGATAGGGGAAGTATGAACCAACTCCATGAATGGAATCTTGCAAGGCATAAAGTTGAGTTCTTCAAGAAAGTTCCAATGAGATTTAGAAGAAGAACTAGCATGATGTTTAGAAGGTAAAGTAGATTTTGAAGGAATAGATGTGGTTGGAGGTTTGGAAGGAGGAAATGGTTCTTCATGTGCTTCCAAAGCTATATTGGTGGTTATAGTTTTCTTGAGAAGCTATTCTTCTGAGGATGACTTTTTAGGTTTGCTAATAGGATCTTTGTGAGTTGGCTTGTGATGATAGTTGACCTTGGAAGTGTTAGAATATTTAGAATCATTATAATATTGATCATAATTAGCATCAATGTCATAAACACCCTTGGTATTTGGTTGACTATGTGAAAAAGTTTTTTGATTATTTGGGGTAGAAGCTTTAGAAACCTATCATTTTTTAGAAGCAATGATGTACTCTTGATGATGAAGGTTGATCATGGGCTCATGATTAAATTAATCACCAAGCATATAAGAGACAAAAAATTTAGTTATCCCTCTACAAGATTCATGGGAATGACAAATGTTGACATGGAACCAACAAAATTGATTAGGGTCATACCACTTAGGAGGATTGTTAGGATAAGTGAAAGGTTTAGAGGGCGGTAAAAATTGTTTCATTTGCTACATAGAAAGTGGTCTATGAGAAGATGAAGGGATGTCAAATTTGGTAAATTTGGGTTTAGTTTATAGAGTATTACTAGTGATAGCATTGGTAGATGTTTGAAAATGTCTTTTTATGAGTTTAGGATTAGGTTCGAATTGCTTTATGAGAAAGTATTGTTGTTTAGCTTGATCAAGAGATTCATTAAGGGATTGGGAAGTAAAAGTTTAAACCTTATATTGAATAAAAGGAGTCAAAGAAGTGATAAAGAGTTTTAATAAGTTATCATCGATCATGTTATGCTCATATTTATGGACCAATGATTTCCATCTTTTGATAAAGTCATGAGTTGATTCAGTGGGAGATTGCTTAGCATTGATGAAGTGGTTAAGATAATTTTTAAGAAGATCATTGTGTTGAAAATATTTAACTAAAATATTGACCAAATCTTCAAGTTGCCAAATAAAATGATGGGGTAATTGGTTGTACCATTCTAATACATCACCAATGAGGGTTTTGACTAAGAGTTTAGTTGTGGTGAAGGTATTAGTTTGGATCCACTCTTTGTAAAGGTTGTCAAAGGTTTTAAGAAATGAGGTAGGATTCCAACTTTTAAACATTGTACAGTGTTGATTTTGATGATAGTGTATGCAAAGAATATAGAACAAAGTTGACAGTGTCAATTCTGTATTACAAAACTAAGGGCCTGAAAAAGAACTACATCGATAATGTCAACCTAGTTTTCCAAATAGAATATAAAATATATAATTATGTCGATATGGTTGACCTAGCTGACTATACAGGGGTAGTTTTAAAGACTACAAACTATGAAAAATAGAACTGTAACAAATGTTAAAAATGATAGAGAAGGATGGAAAGGAACCTTGGTGGGTTAGAGGATGCAGAAGAAAATAAGATTATTGTTGAAGTACCTTGATTTTTAATTGAAAAATTTACTATGTCAACTAATTCAATTTAAATTTTTAGATCCTATTTGCTAAAAACTTTTAAAATGTACTACGTCGACAAGGTCGACCTAGTATTTTTTTTGGAAGATGTATAGGGTTGACAGGGTCCACCTAGTAGGTTGATCTAAATGTTTGAGAGTGTACAAGGTTGACTGGGTTGACCTAGTAGTCTGAACTAGATGTCTTAAAACCTACATAAATAGAATAAAGTTGTATTGATGTGACTATGTGTTAAATTTGTGCATAGAAGTTAGAACTATGTTTACATTGTCAACCCAATATCATGAATATATAAAAATAAAATGATAAAATACTAAAAAATGTGAATTAAAACATATAAGGGTTAGATTCAAGTCAGGTTCACTAGAATGTATGCAATCATAAATGCATTATGTCTATAAATCAATCCTAACTTAGAGAAGATAGATCATACCATATACTTTCGATTGGGGACACATTAGATAATTAGGAACATCACCAATATGGGGATCTGTTAGACCCAATTAGGAGATCTCTTACCACAATACACTATGCTTGGAAGGGTTTCAAAGCCTCTACTCAAGCACAATCAAGAAATAACCCTAAGGGAATCCTGTGTTTTGATATCTCACTAAATTAATAACAAGTAAAGTAATTATAATCTAGTGCTTACTAAAACTTGTTGCATAATATGAAGGGTTAGTAAACAAATAAAAAATGCATAGAAGAGTCTCAATTAAGCTATGTATGATCAATACCCTAATACATGGAATAATAAGAGTAATATTATTAGAATCCAATACTTATGCTACTTCTATCTACTAAAAAGAAGAGCAAAATTAGAGAATACTTACCTGAATGATGAACCCATCCAGAATTAATATTTCACTTGGCCAAAGGGGCTTAAAAATAGGTTGTTGTGGCTTTTAAGTATCACTAAGAAAGTCCAAATCATCCAAGACTTCTCCACATGACTAGATTCTCCAAGTAGAAACCCTAAGCTAAGACTTCTCATGTAGAATGGTGAAAGAGTAGATTATAAAGATGCACAAGTGAATAATAACTCTTGATTGAATTATGAAATAATGACCAAATGATCTTATATATATAGGAGGATTTAACCCTAATCCCTTCTAAATGTGTTGGTCGATAGGGTCAACCCAGTCGACTTAACACAATTAAAGACAAGAATTCACTTGGTTATGGGCTAGATCGGTCAAAAGCCAACCTAGAACCTAAATGAATTTCACCCAAATTTTCACAAGGTCAACCCAATTGACCTAGTACAGTAAACAGAGGTTGAAAATTATACAAGGTCAACCTAGTTGACCTAGTATAGCCGATTGTCAAAAGGGGCATAAGGTGAGGTAAAGAATGATGGAAAGTGGGAAAAGACTGGATGAGTATGCAAAAGAGGAGTAATAGCTTAGATAAATGGTTTTAGGAGCTAGTTGGATTGGTAGTAAGTGGAAATAAGGGACAATAATATTGCAAAGAAAAAATGGTCTACCCACCCCTTTCCTGATAGACCCCTTAGGGTGTGCTACAATATGTAAAGTGTTAGTATTTGATATAAGTTGAAAATATTATGTGTATATAATCTCTAGTTATAACGTGAGTATGGCCACCCAAGCCTACTCAAGAAACTAGTGTTAAGTTAGAGGAATACAAGGTCTCGTTAAGAGAAAAGAATAGGGTTATTGTGGTGGAATATGAAAGATAAGTTGTTTGTTGGAAAGGCTACTCATCAGGATAATCACAACACTATTAATTCTGCCAGGTTAAGGCATCTTAATATTTGCATTCATTATATAATTATAACTAATGTTATATGAGTGTAGAATTCAAAGGAGATGAGACTCTAATATAACTATAGATGGAATAGTTTACCATTAGATATAAGGTAATTACTACTATAAATCAATATGCATGTAAACATAAAAATTCATAAAATTTTATTATGACAACGAATGGTATCTGTATTATTGTAAAATATTACATGTTATGATAGATAACTTTAGCTCTCTCTATGTCATTTACATTTAATAAATGTTTTACCTTTATGTATATTATATTAATACCTATGATTTTATTCTATGTCGACATTACAGCCAAGTATGCCCAGGTAGGTCAATGTTTTGTTTTTCCACCTGAATCAAAAATATTATTAATATATTTTTGAATGCCCTAATTGTTGATAGATGAAATACTTATTGAAATAAACTATAATATAAGTATAAATTGCCCTAAATGTACAAGTTATGCTAGAATAGGTGTGATTTAGTCCTTAATTGCATAATTACATGTGATAAAACTAACTATATATGTATGTGTGTATTAAAGAATATATCATATATAATACATAATAAATTGTAAAATATGTAATATATTGATGTATTTTACATTAAATATAATATAATATACTATTTATATTATATTATATTATATTATATATTAAAAAAATTAAATGAAGTAATAATTGAGGGAGGTGACACATGATTAAAATTTAAGGGTAAAGAGACAAATATTATGAAATGACACAGAGATTTGGAATAAATATGGGAAAATATAAGGAGATTGATAACACATTGGGGTGAGCAGGTGATAATTATTAAGGGAATAAATGATGTCCATTTTAGCATGAAGATCTATAAAATGGAAAAAATAATCCAGTACTTCTCAAAGATCTTAGTAGCATGTCTTCTAAACTTCATTATATCAACATTAAATGTCTGATAGAATCATCATCGAAGCAGAACATAGAAGGTATTTCCACTCAAATAAACTCTTATTAATACATTATTATTAATTTTCTCCTTGGTGGATCATTTTAACCCAATGATGATAGCCTAGCAGTGAGTGAGTTGAGTGTTAGAAGTGGGAGGTCTCAGGGTCCATTCCCTAGTATGACCACTCTCTAATGTCATTCCCACACTAAGCTATGATGGGTTATTCATGAAAAGTATCCATAATACAATGGGATACAGACTCAGTATTCAATACGACAAGGCTTGGCATGTGGCTTAAACCCTATATTCAATGCAATGAGGCAAGTCCATAATTCATGGCTAGTGATACTATTCATCATTGGTTTGGGAATTTTGATTATAAAAATGCTTATGGTTATAGGTCCATTTCAAAAATCTTGATACCTCATAATTTTTAGCACACTTGAGTTAGCCTAATGGTGAAAAACATGTGCTCCCAAAATGAAGGTCATGGGATCTAATCCTATAGAGGGTAAGGTATGCACACCTTCATGAAAATTATCCACATTCAATGGGCTGATCAGATCAGTGTTCAATGTGATGGGGGTTAGCAAGTGGCTTGAAACTTGTATTCAATGCAGTGAGTCAAGTCTACAATCTATGGCTAGGGATACTATTCACCACTATTTTAGACATTCTAGTTACAAAAAAGTCAGTACCTAACATTTTATCAAAATGGCACATAACAGGGAGAACAAAAAGGAGAAATTAAAGGAGAAGGAATATGAGAAGGGGAAACATTGAGCATAATAGTGTCATAGTTAGGGGTAAGAAATCAAGCAAGTTTTAAATCTTCTAGTTTGGGAGGGAAAGCAATAGGTAACCATGTCAAGAAAGATCAAAAAAAGTTTCTAGAAGTGGTGATTGAGGAAGATAAAGAATGGTGGGATGAAGAAGTTAAGTTTAGCAAATTAAGCACTAGTTGGAAAGGAAAGTTGATAGGGAGCTAGAAAAAAATTATGGAAAAGGATGATGGAAATTTTAGCCCTCTATTTTGAATAGGGAAGAAAGAGAAGAAGGTCCAAAGGAAAAATATCAATCTACGACCTTCAATGAAGAGGTTGAATTGATGGAGGCATCTTTGGATAAGCCTTTATAAATGTTGGGAGATGGTATGAAGATTGGTGAAGATAGGGTTTTGGAATGGGTATCAGATCCTTTTACTTCCAAGATTAATCAATTAATGGATTGTGCCCTAATTTGTAAATGCATAGTAAAATGGCCAACTATTAGAGCAATTGAAATTTGGATCAAGGAGCATTGGGGTTCCACTATTTAAATAAACGTTCTCCCTAAAGGGTTTTTTGTAGGTCTACTTCAGTCTAAGGAAGAAAAGTAAAATGTTTTTAAAGATAAATCATGGTCCTTTAATGGTGTGTGTTTGTGGGTTCAAAATTATATCCCTAATTTTGATTCACTAAGATCTTGAAAAGGAAGTTATCTAGTTTGGATAAGATTCTATAGATCACCTTTAGAATATTGAAACAAAGATTATTTGTCTTCCATGGGAGTGATGTTGGTCCTAATGATGGAAGTGGATGAACCCTCACTAAAATATAGAATGGAATGCTATGCTTGAGTTAGAATTGTGTTGGATTTGTATCAATATATTTCAAAGCATATTATTATCAAGACAAAGGGAACGATTTGGCACCAAATGATTGATGTGTAAAATATCCCATTTAGATGTTATAAATGCCATCAACCAGGTCATATACATAAATTTTAAAATAAAGTTAGGAGCTCTCTTCAAACCAAATTAGTACATATGGTATCCCAATGGAGGCCTAAGATGATACAAAAGGGGTGAAATCAAGGTAAGAATAGAATTGAGCAGGAAGGAGATCAGAGAAGGGTGGAGGAGGCTAAATGGAAATTGCATTCTCAAAAAATAGGTGAAACAAAAGAATTTCTTGAAAATTTAGGGATGATGATTTTAATTTATCCATCTTTGAGGATTAAGATATATGAATTTATTGGAGAAGAATCACAATATATTAGATCATTGGTTGTTAAAAACCAATAAAACTTTGTCTCTTAAAAGATATGATGCTTTCAAGGGAAGAAGATAAGGAGGTGATGATTTTAGAAGAAGAGTCATTAGGTTTGAAAGAGGAATTGGAAGAACACTCAGAAGGGGAGTTGAATTCTAAATAAGTTATCTATATCTCCCAAACTCATTTTAGACTCTCCCATCCTAATTGGAGGCCAAAAAGAAAAATGGGAAGGAAATCCAAAAAAGATATTATAGCAGGTGAGATTCTTGGAGGTAAAAAGGAACTCTAGAATCATTTATGGATGTTGCAAGATGGGAGTGGAATTTCCTCCATTGGAATCATGAAATTTGTTTCTTGGAATGTTAGGGTTCTGAATGCCCCTAACAAGAGATGCTTGATAAAGTGTCTTCTCAATATGGAGAAATAGAATGTTTTGTTGCTATAATAAACTAAGTTAAATATGGGGGATGCAAAATATTTTTTTAGTATGCTTTGGAAAATTTGGCAAGGGGTGTTTGTAAAATCTATAAGAGCATTAGGTGGCTTGGCTCTTTTTTGGTCTCCCTTTTCAACTAAAGTGGAATTAGTTGATTTGGGTCAAAATTGGCAAGTTTGCAGAATTTCAAGTTTTTTATCTAATTTACAGTTTCTATTTTTGAATGTTTATGGACCTCAAGGGTCTCCTTTGAAAATGCTCTTGTGATATGAAATTTCTATTATTTTTAACAAGTTTTAGGCAAAAAACATCATTCTATGGGGAGATTTTAATGTTATTTTGAATTACAAAGAAAAGCAAGGAGGATTGATTTATGGCTCTTAGATCTCTTAAGACTTTGGTATGTTTATTACAAAGAATAATTTGGAAGATTTTGAACCAAATTTAGGTTGGTTTACCTATAAAAATAGGCATATGGGGGCTAAGAATATTTTAGAGAGATTAGATAGGATTTTAGTTTCTTCCCAATGGAATCAAAGTAAACTGAATTTGGATTGTTAGGTACTACCTCAAGTGGGTTCACATCATTAGCCAATATCTTTGAAAATTGATTTTGATCACCCACCTGATAAATGTCCTTTTAATTTTGAATTAATGTGGCTTAGAGATCCTTCTTTATTTGATCTTGTTTAGGATTGGTGGAATCAATGTCCATTACCACTTGGGTCTCGAATGTATAAAATGAGTAAAAGGTTGTATTTTGTAAAAGGTAAACTCAATATTTGGAATAGAGAACATTTTAATAATATCTTTCATGAAAAAGTAAGGATTGAAAATGAGCTTCATAACTTGAATGATAAGATATTCAAATGGGGAATGGATGCGCAGGCTTATGATCTTGAAAAAACCTTAATTAAGGATTATGAAGAAATGTTGTATAGAGAAGATATTTTTTGGAAAAAAAAATCAAATGAAAATTGGCTCAAAGATGGTGATAAAAACTCAACTTTTTTCATCTTTTAGTTCAAGCTAAAATAAAGGTTATTAGGATAGTGGGTGTTCAATCTAGGTAGGGTTTTTTTAGAATCTCTAGAGGAAATTAAATCTAAATCTACTCAATTCTTTAAAAATTTGCTTAATGAAGAGGAATTTTTAGATGGGGAAGCTCAGAATTTATTTTTTTCTCTTATTCTCATTGTGATTACTCAAACTATGAATGAAAATCTTAGGTATCCCTTTTCATTGGAAGAGGTGAAGAAGGTGGTTTTCTCTATGGCTAAGGATAAAGCTCCAGGTCTAGATGTATTTCCAGAAGATTTTTTAATCCTTCTAGGATTTTGTGGGAATAGATGTGTGGAAGATGGTGGAAGAATCTAAAATGAAAAAGAAGATTGTCCCAGATTTGAATATGACATTTTTACCTTTGTTCCCTAAAAGATAATCTCAAACTTATTTCAGTAATTATAGACTAGTGGCTTTGTGTGATATATTTTATAAGATCATCTCTAAGGCCATTGCTTTTAGATTGAAACCACTACTAAAGAATTTAATCTCAAGAGAGCAAGTTGATTTTGTGCCTAGTAAAAGCATTCAATAAGGGATTATTGTGGATCATGAAATTATTCATTATTTGTTGCATAATCATCAAAAAGGCATGATGGTGAAGTTGGATATAAGTAAAGCTTATGATAGGGTGAATTAGAGTTTTGTATTTAAAATCTTATAGAAATTTTATTTCAATAAGGATTAGTATGAATGGGTCTTCAATTATGTTTTGAGCCCTAAGTTTTTGATGCTGGTAAATGGATGTTCATCAAGATTTTTCACTATATCTAGAGGTTTAAGGCAAGGGGATCCCCTATTCCCTTTTATTTTCATCTTGATGGTTGAAGCTCTAGGAAGAGTGGTAATAGAGGCTAAAGATAGGGGAAAGTTGCAATGTCTTCAAATATTTGACAAAATAGAAACCTTTATGCATCATCAATTTGCAAATGACACTTTTTTCTTTGGGAAGGTAAAGATTCAGGAAGTAGTGGAGTTAAAAAGAATCCTAAAAAGATATGAAGAAACTTTTGGGCAAAGAGTGAATGAAGGTAAGTCTAAAATTTATTATATCAATTGTTTGCATCAGGAAGAAATCAATTTAGGAAGGATCTTAGGCTTCAAGATTGGTAAGCTCCCTAGAAAATATTTGGGGATTCTTTTATTCAAAGGATTAAGAAAATCCAGATTATGGAGGGAATTTTTATATAGATTTAAAGATCACCTAAGCACCTGGAAAGGTAAATGGTTATCCCTTGCTAGTAGGATCACGTTGATTAAAGTTGTTCTTAGTGTTCTCCCTGTATATTATTTTTCTATTTTCAGACCTCTGAATCAAGTTCTTAGAACAATGAATAAGATTATGATAGATATCCTCTTGAAAGCTTCTAGAGAGGATAATAAAATTCCTTTGATGAAATGGGAAAAGGTGTGTAGAAGGAAACATAGAGGTGGAGATGGTATAAAAGATCTTCAATTGCAGAATCTTGCCTTAAAGGCCAAATTAGTTTGGAAAATGTTGAGTGAATCTGATAGGTTATGGTGTAGACTTCTTCGAGCTAAATATCTATGTTATGAAGTCCTAGAAATAATTATCTCAGTAATAAACCCACTTAGAGGGTCTCATGTCTATAACTTCATGTTAAAATGTAGATCGATCATATCATTTTATGTTTTTTGGATAGTTAATAATGGGAGGAAAGCAGATTTCTAGCAAGATTATTGGAATGGACATCATCCTTTACCATAAATTTTGAAGGATCATAAATCAAAGATTTTTCAAAAAATCTTTAGGGTTCTAAGGTGGAGGATTATTTGGCCCTAGGCTCTAATGAATTAAGTTGTTGGAAGATAGTCTACTGAATAAGAAAATCTTTATCAATAATCAAGAAGATTGATTTCATTGGATTGGAGGTAAAATTGGTGTATATTCAGTAATACTTGGCTATCAAATGGCAAAAAATTTAGATGTGTCTTTGGTTTGGGCAAATCTCCTTTGTTGGGGTAAGGAAAGACTGCAAAAGGCAAGGGATTTTGCATGGTTGGCAGTTCATAGTGGTATTCTCACTTAAGACCATCTGAATAAATGGGGTATGTTGGGTAATTTAGATGTTGTTTTTGTAAGGTAAAGGAAGAATTGTGGATCATTTGTTGTTTAACTACTCCTTTGTTAATTGATGTTAGAGCTAGCTTTATAAGGAATTAAATTAGGCATGGGCTAGGCCACCTACTCTTTTTCAAGCCTTTTCTTCTTGTTTGGTGGGAGATGTGAAGCATTCGCTATATATATTATGGATATGTAGCCTAGCTATTATTATCTAGACAATATGGAAACAAATAAATGTCTATATTTTTTAGAATAAAAGCATCCATTACATGTAGTTTTAAGATAAATAGAGCTTTCTATTTTTAAAGTGGTGTCTTCTCAAATTAAAAGGAGGCAATTTTTTTTATCCCAATGGGATATGAAGGTGAGTGCTTGTAGAGGGAACCCAGGAGCTTTAGGGCTTGGTCGTGTAATCAAGTATTGTAGTGACTTATTAATAAGATCAATGTCTTTGAAGTTGCTAGATGGAATGAATAATGAAACAAATTCTCAGGTGTTGGTTTCAGGTATTGAGTTGGCATTGGAATGTGGTATCTTCTCTCTAAAAATTGAAGGGGATTCTCATATGGTCATTCAAGATTTTAAAAATTGGAAGGCCAAATCCTATAAATTAAATAATATCCTTGTGATTATCTGGCCTAAACTCAATCAGTTTGATGAGTGGAAGTGCTTGCATTGCTTTTGAACAAGCGATCAAGTGGATTATTTTCTAGTGCATGTAGGTATAGATCAACTAGTGTCAACTAGAATTGATAATGTCAAATAAGGTTGGAGTGAATATTATTGAGCATGGTCATTTATGTCTTAGGTTATCATTGATGTCAAGAAGAGAATGATATACTAGTTCATTAATGATAAATAAGTTGTGTTTGATGGATTGGAGAGTATATGGCATATGTCTAGGTTAGTAAGGACAAAGAAGATGTTTTGAGGCATCCATAGATGTCTTGGTGATGATTTGGTACCTCATATTATCCTTTGGAGAGAGAAAAATACATCATTCTATCTTAAGATAATCTAAACTATCACTGCACATCATGAAGATATGAATAACCTTGTAAGTTTATGCATTTATTGTGGGTAGTCAAAAATTAAACCTTGGTCAAAAGTTTTCATGGTGATGTTGTCTATAGTTCAAAGAAGGTACCCTAAAAATTTGGTAGCTTTAAGTGTTTCCTAGCTCAATTTAAAAACCTCCAAAGTTGCTCTAGCAGACTGTGACATGCTAGAGACTATCAAGTTTAAACCTCATAAAATAGATATGTTGAGGTGTTGTCAATGATGTCAAGGTATGAATTAAATTCATGGATGCCAATTTTCTAAACCTCACTCAATTGGATCAAGGATCAATGGAATGCAGGTGATCTCCCTAAGTTAATAAATCAAATATCTATGACACATGTTCAATCATAAAAATGGAGATCTAATGGTGAGCATAAAGTCAAGAGGTCAAAGGATCTTGAGATCAAATGTGATGGTGTCATGTGTCACAATCATGGTGAATTAGTAGTAGATAAATGGTGAGAATTTCATCATGAAAATAAAATATTTGTGGAATGCATTCAACCATGTAGATGGATATCTATGATGTGAATCAATTCAATAAGTCAATAATCCTAAATTACACGTAAGGTTGTCACGTGGTGTAAGAGTGTTAACTGAATAGAGACTAATAGTAGGGTACACATAAGGTATGCATAAATTCCAAGAGTCACAATCTTAGATGCCTGGATCAAATATTAATGACAAGCATAAATTTAAGGCTAAGAATGTCCTTGAGGTGGCAAATTAAGCTAAGTGAGTAGATTGATGATGTCAGCATTTGCACATGTAAAAGTGTCATAAGAAGTTGGTCACATGGGTATGATCAATTTTATGCCAAGATAATATGGTCCAAGTTTCATTTCATGATTATGTGTGTACCAAAAGTTATGGTGTTGTAAAGTTGGCCTCCCAAGTAGATTTCTATGTTTTTCATAGCCAAGTTTGCATTAAATAGTGATAGTTGGAATTTGAATTTTCAAATTAACAAAGGAAAACCAATGTCGATTATCTGAGCTATATATTTTAATGTAAGATGAATTTGATGGTGGTATAAAAAACAAAGTGATAGAGAAATTCGAGGGTAATCCACAAAAAATATTTTAGAGGTTTGAATGGTCATACATAAGCATTTAATATGGTCTAAAGTTGATTGACGATTTGACCATCTTCTGCAAGTGACCTGATAAGGATGTTTGTGTTTGTATAGATAGTGTTTTGATGTTTCAAGGTGAATTATCAAGTTTATAGTGTTTTAGACTCCATGAGGACCATATATATGGATTTTGGAGGTTTGACCAATCCATATTTAGTATAAACAAATGCTTAGAAGTTGAATATTTATTTGTTCATGATGTTCTTATGTACAAGACTAATGGTTGAGTAGGTTTTGCATATGTAGAGGAGTGTAGTGATGGATGTAATAACTTGAAGGTGTCTTAAGGTCATGTGGAGTGGACCTATGCATTCAAAAGTGGTTTTTGGCTCCTAATTCTCTTGGTGAAGTGCTAAAGGGGTGAATGGATCTCTGGGAGACCTATAAGGGCTAATAAGGTGTGATTAAAAGGTATAGTTGCTTAAGAGTGACCCATGGATGCTATGGTAGACCTATGAGTGTGGTATTTAGCTATGTCTTAGTGTGTTATAAGCCTTAAGGGTTAAATCAAGTTTTATGGTTGATCAAGAAGATGGAAATCATGAAGACTCTATAAAGAGTAAAATCAAAGGTAATGGTTTCTAGAGTTGAGATGTGAAGGATAGAGAAGTGTGAGTGTGCCTAGTAGATGGATAGAAGAGTAGATCAAGTTTAGGATTATGTGAATGACTTATAGATCATAATTTTGATGTCATAATAGAGTTTTTGTAGGTTTTTTGATTGAGTATGTGCGAAGAAGTGTAGAGTGATCCAAAAAGTGGTGTTTGATGCATTGAGAGGGTGTGAAGGCTAGAGAAAGTGTGTAGGGTTAAAGAGAGATGATATTTATTGTATCTCCATCAGATTGGTAAAAAATTATAGATTAGGAGATGTTCATTTCATAGGTGTTTTTTTGGGTGCTCAACATCTAGGGCAAGAGATGCTTGTCCATATTTAGGGGATAGTGTTCCTTGTGAAGATTGTTTCACTAAAGTCTCATATCTGTAATAAACTTATAAGATAAGTAGTCCATGTGTTTTTAGGATTGAGAGTGGGTTTTATCCCCCATGAGGTTTTCCCACATAATCCCTGTGTTGTGTGCTTAATCTTGTATTATCTTTCTTGTTCATTATTATAAATGATGTGTATACTTCATGAATGTATGTGTTAAATGATTAAGGGTTTGAAGAGTTTGGACATGTATTAAATATCTTGCATCATTGAGTCAACTCCCCCATCTCAGTGATTGTACCTCTAACAATTGGTATCAGAGTAAGACCTTCTTTACAAGTTTAACCACTTGAAGGTGATCTAAGGTATAATGGATAGTCAACATGTGCAAGGTGGTTTATCTTATAAGCAAGAACCAATGTTTAATGGGTAAAATTATGCTTTTTGGAGTGCGAGGATGAAGACCTACATAATTTCCTTAGGGTTTGACATTTGGCAATCTTTTGTGGATGGATATTCAGCCCCCCTACTCCTCCAACTAGTGCAGCTAATAAGAAGTTGTGTGAGAGCAATTCTAAGGCAATGAATGCCATCATTTGTGGTCTTTTAGATACTGAGTTCACCAAGGTAATCCATTACAATTCTACTAGAGAATTATGGCATAAATTATAGACAATCTATGAAGGAGATTCAAATGTCAAGTTGGCCAAGTTTCAAACTCATCAAAGATAATTTGAGAGTCTCAAGATGAAGGAAGAAGATTTTGTGGCATCCTTTCCATAGAGAGTTAATGAGATTGTGTAACATTATCAAAGATCTTGGAGAGAAGCTTATAAAATATACTATAGTACAAAAGGTATTAAGGTCTCTCTCCCTCAAGTTTGATTTAAAAGTTTCTATTGTAGAATAAGTCATGATCTTACTCAGATGAAGATGGATGAATTTCAAGGCATCCTTACTATCTATGAGATGAGATTCAATGAGGAAAAACCACCAAATAAGAAGCAGCATTCAAGATAGAAATGAAGCCAAAGAGGAAGAAAACTCAAGGTAAGGAAGTCAAGTATAATGAGATATCTGATGATGAAATAATAGCTTTGTTTACAAGTAAATTAAAAATAGGCTTAGGGAAGTATAAGGGTAAACTACCCTTCAAATGTTTTAATTGTGTAGAAGTATGACACTTTGCTAACAAGTGCCTTCATAAGCATAAGAATAATGATGATGAAGAGCATGGTCAAGGACAAGATGAAGGAAAGAAGGCATTTAGGTATAATAAGAGGAAGAAAGGAGTCAAAAAGTAGACAATAAGAAAAATTCCTTCAAGGGCAAGAAGAGTCTCTACACCAAATAAGAATGTGATACATTAGATGAGAGTTAAGGCAGTGACTTAAAGTATGATCATGAAGATGATGGCCCTATTGAAAATAAAGTCCTCTTCATGTCAGAAGAAGGAATTTGCTCATATCAAAAAGAGTCTACTTGGAGTGATATAGATAATGAAGAATACAATGAGGACTGTGAGACTGAATTGAGGAATGCTCTTGAAGAATTGAAGATTGAGAAGAAGATTAACAAGAAGATGAAGTCGCAAATCAAGGACTATGAGGAGCAATTTAGTGTTTTTGAAGCAATAATTAATGAAGACACCAAAGAGGATGAAGGTATAGTCAATCATATCAATTGTCAATTAGAAATCATGTCTACAATCCTAAAAGCTAAAGAAGATGAGTGTTCAAGGTATGTGATTGAAATTGAGTCATTAAAAGCTGAGTTACAAAAGACATCTAGTAAGGTGAAGTCATTTGTGAGGTTTGAAAAGAGATCAAGTGACCTAGAAAACATTTTGAATATTCAAAAGCATGTTAGTGAAAAAAATTGGACTTGGTTACAAATAAGAATAAAAGATTTCAGCTCAAGACAATGTGAAGACTAATGTGAACAAGGATAATCAGACCCTGAAGGTCAATAATCAATCACAGAGTGATGATGCTAGCAAAATGAAAATAAATCATATTAGACAACCAAATGCCATGATGTATGCCAAATTCAATGGTTATTGTTACACTTGAAATCAATTTGGTCATAAGGATAGAGAGTGTAGAATACCTGTTAAGAATAAGTGGAATCATTAGTCAAATGGAGTGATCAAAGTTGAGTGCTTCAACTGTCATGATGTGGGACACTTTGAAAAACATTGTCTAAATAAAGTAAGGTAAGTTGAGTTTCCTTCAAGAAAATTGGTTTTCTATAAATATCAGAATATTGGTCACATTGCTAGGTTGTAAAAGTAAAGGTTACCAAGTCAAAACAAGTTATTTTAGGATCCTAGAGTGCAAGGAAGAAGGTTAGTTAACTCATCGAAACCAAAATTAGAAAGTGTGAGTCATGATGAATCTATAGGTCCAAGTAGTCTATTTGATGTGGTGTAAAATGTTACAGAGTTTGGAGAATGCCAAGAGCTCTCACCATTTGTTCATGTTGTGAATGAAGAGACCAAAGTCAAAGATAAGACCAAAGTGTTATTTGAGGCTAGTTCTAAGGTGTGTATGGATCCAAGTGAACATCATATTATTGTTTAATAAGTTTCATGCAAAGAACATCAATCGTCAATACCTAGAGATGAGGTTATTTATTCAATTGAAAAGGTATGTCATGAATTTATGTTGTCTTCATGTGTTGTCAATTTAATCTTAGAAGAGAAGGAGAATGTTGTATTGGATGAGCAAGTTGTTTCTCTTTAGCCTAAGAAAAAGAACAACAATCAGTCCTATAGCTACAAGAGGATCGAGGAAGTAATAGAGGAGATGTGGGAAACTCCTAGTTTTACATTGTTCTAGGGCATTGTGGTTTAGGGTGTCTATATCTATGTTTCTTACGAGACATCTTTCATTTGGAGAAGCAATCATGTGTGTTATTTTTGTTTTAGGAGCTTTGGTCCTAAAGATAGAGTGTGTAAATTTCAAGGTGTCTAATCAAGGATGGTAAGTTATTAAGATGTTCTATTTATATATAAAGGTGTGATGACCTTGTTCTAGTGTGTTTTAAGTGGTTTCAAGTCTTGAAGATATTTTATGTGCCTTTTGAAGAATTTTGAGAGCTCTCAAATTTCTCAGTTCTTACATGAAGGGTTGCAGGTCAAAATCCATTTCAAAGATATATGGGTTCCCAAAGTAGTCTAACTTCAAAATTTGGTCCATAAGTGTGTATTTGTGACCTATAGGTGTGAAATAACTTTCAAATGTGGGAGTTGACTAGAAGATGGTGTGTTGACCAAGTTTATAAATCTAGTGTTTTTACTCATGATGGTAAGTTATCTTCCCTAAGGAGTTGAGGTTTGAGGCTACTTAAAAATTTTAAATGGCCAAATGGGTTGTCAAAAAGTGCTTCACAATCATTTGAAAGTGTGTGGTGTCTTCCATGGATGAGGATTTGTGCAAATGGAAGGCTAATTGGCAAGTAGGTTTGTGAAGGAGATATGGTGTAGAGGTATATTTGGATGATTATTTTTGTCATGCTTGAGGGGGGAAATGAGTGTACTTCAAATATGAAATTTCAAATCTTGAAGGTGTCTACACAAAAAGATATGGGTGTTTCAAGGCTTAAGTAGGGTTATTAGGCCTCTAGGCAAGGCTAGTGAAGAGAAGAGTGGTTTTTGGTCATTTTCTCTAAATGAAAAAGGTATGGTTATTCTTGAATGAGTTTGTTAGTTTTTTTATGCATCTTTACTATTTTAATATTGGCTTGTTCATATGTTGATGATCATGGGGTTGGCTTATGAGGGAAAATTTGAAGGCAAGTATGAAATTTATTCATGGTTGGATATGGTCTGAAGGTGCTCAAGGGGTGCCTAATCTCAAGTGACTTAAGGGAAATGTGCCTCTTAATGTTTTCAAGGTGAGTTCAAGTAGTTTATGGAGTTCATGTATGTTTTGTCTTCATAGAGCTATGTATGGTCAAGAAGAGTATTGTGTTTACAGCATGTTTGAGAAGCTCAAGTTAAAAAGTGGTGTGCATAGTGTTAGGGGGAGTTTGTATCATCTCTCATAGGTGGTCCTTTCATGTTTTTGGTCTTAAAATCATTTTTAGGTCCTCTAGATCAGAAGAAGAGCCCACTTCATCATTTTTCCAAAGGGGGAGAAAGTTATTGAAGAGAGAGAAAGAGTTTGAGCATAAGCTTTGTGATTAGTGTTGGCTTCAATGACAAAGGGTGAGATATTTGAGCATGGTCATTGATGTCTTATGTTATCATTTATGTCAATAATATAATGAGTTACAAGTGTATTAATGACAAAGAAGTTATGTTTGATAACTTGGAGAGTATATGGGATATGTGCAGATCAGTGAGGACAAAGAAGAGGTTTTGAGGCATCCATAGATGTCTTGGTGAGGATTTGGTACCTCATATTGACCTTTGGAGAGAAAAAATAATCATTCTATCTTGAGAGAAGCCAGACCATCGATGCATGTCATGGAGATATGAATAACCCAACAAGTTTGTGTATTTATTATAGGTACTCAAAAAGTTAACCTTGGTCAAAGGTTTTCTTGGTGATTTTATCTATAGTGCCAAGAAGGTACCTTAAAAATTTGGTGTCTTGAAGTGTTTCATATCTCAATTTATAAATTTCTAAAGTTTCTCTAACAGACTATGATGTGCTAGAGACCGTCAAGTTTAAACCTCAAGAAATAGATGTGTTGAGGTGTTGTCAATGATTTCAAGGTATGAATCAAATGTAGGTTTGACAAGTTTCAAAACCTCACTTGATCCTATCAAGGATAAAATACACATGGGTGATCACTTGAAGTCAATAAATCAAAGATCTATGGCATGTGTTAAATCGTGCAGATATAGATCTAACAATGAGCATGAAGTCAATAGGGCAAAGGATCTTGAGATTAAACATGATAGTGTCATGCGTCACAATAATGATAAATTAGCATCAGATCAATGGTGAGCATTTCATATTGTAAATAAAATATCAATGAAAAGCATTCAACCATGTAAATGGAGATCGATGGTGAGAATCAAGTCAATAAGTTAATAAGCCTAGATTGCACACAAGGCCACCACATGGTGTAAGAGCATTAAATGAATACAAAATGGTAGTGAGATGCATAGAAGGCATGATGCCAAGTGTCACAATATTAGAAACCTAGATCAAATATTAATTATGAGCATAAATTCAAGGCTAAGAATGTCCTTGAGGTGGAAAATTAAGTTGAGTGAGTAGATTGATGATGTCAACATTCACATGTGTGGAAGTGTCAGAAGAAGTTAGTCATATGGGACTTATCAATTTTGTGTCAATATTATATAGTCCAAATTTTAGGTCATGACTATGTGTGTATCAAAAGTTATGGTGTTGAAAATTTTGCCTCCCAGGCAGATTTCTATGTTCTCCATACTTAGCCAATTTTGCATTAAACAGTGACCACTGGAATTTGAATTATTAAATTAACAAAGGAAAACTAGCATTGATTATTTGAGCTATATCTTTTGATGTAAGATGAATTTTATGGTGGTATAAAAATAAAAGTGATATATAAATTCAAGGAAAATCTAGGAATAATATTTTAGAGGTTTGAATGGTCATACATCAGCATTTAATGTGGTCCAAAGTTGACTGAGGGTTTGACCATCTTCTGAAAGTGACTTGAGAAGAATGTTTATGTTTTTATTGATGTTTTTTTATGTTCCAAGGTGAATTATAAATTAGAGAGTGTTTTAGACTCTATTAAGACCATCTGTATGGATTTTAGAGGTTTAACCAATTCATATTTAGTATGAACAAATGCTTATAAGTTGAGTATTTGTTCATTCATGATGTTCTTGTGTACAAGGCTAATGGTTGAGTAGATTTTTCATATGTAGAGGAGTGTAGTGATAGATGTAATCACTTTAAGGTATCTTAGGGTCATTTGGAGTGGACCTATGTATTTTAAAGTGGTTTTGTGTTCCTAATTTTCTTGGTAAATTGCTAAAGGGGTGAATAGGTCTCTATGAGACCTATTAAATATCAATACATTTAGCTAAAATATGAACATTAAAAACACTTTTAAACAATAAATGCTAAGGCCTAATTGAAAGGTATAGTTGCATAAGAGTGACCCATGGATGCTATAGTCAACCTACTAGGGTGGTATTGAGCTATGTATTAGTGTGATATTAGTGTGGATATGTTTTTTAGCATGCCTTGAGTTGTAGGTAGAGTGATGCTAGCATCATTCATGACTTAATTTATGGCAATCCTATGATATAGATGGATTCATGATGGATTTTTTGTGCAATGTGATCAGAAGATATAAATTTCTTTGTGAGAGGAGTCATGGTTGGTTTTGGGTTTTTGGCTACATTATGTTTTTTTGCATAGAGTCAGAGTGAATTAAATTGGTGGGATGGCTGTTATTTTTTTGTGGATAAAAGGTAAGAGATATGGGTTTTTTGGGTGACATATCCAAGATGATAGTGTTTAATGTCTTCTAGATTCCTTTTGTTGAAGTGGTAGAGGTAGTAGAGGAGGTGTTGGTTGTCAGCAAGAGAGTACGAGTCAATTTGGACCCAACATCCCTTTCTAATAGTAATCTATGTCTGGTGGTTTCATATAGGGATCAAATTAAAGAAATGATGGAATTATTCATTTGGCTAGAGTATAGGGAGGTTCTTCTATCAAAAATTGACTCACTTCCATTAGGTCCCTTTCTAGTAATGCCTTTTTTAGGTAAAGATGGTTTAAGGTTTATTTTGTTATTTAGTTTTTGCATTTTGGAAGCTAGATTCTTGTCTTTGGTTAATTTCACCCAAGAAGTAAAATGTATCTATTATAGTAAGCAAAAGAAAGAAATGGCTAAGGGTATATCCATGCCTATTATTGAGGAATTAGTGCTTTTAATTCCACAATTAGAAGTTTCGAGGGCTCAAAGATGAATGCTGGAGAGATTGAAAACAATTAAGTGTTGAGAGGAGTGGTGTGGGGTCTATTTAAAGAGCCTCCTTAATGGATAGGAAAGAGAAAATTGAAGCCAGAATATGGGAACTACAAGAAAAGGTTGAATTTTCTATAGGCAGAGGCTATTGTGGGTTTAAAGTCAAGAAAAGAGCTAGAAATGTTTTGTCTAGATTCAAGGTAAATTGGTTAGGAGGAGCCTATTTCTTAGTCAAGTAAGAAATCTAAGATTACAAACTTAGGTAACATGGTGGACAGTGATGAGAAGGTAATTGAAGTGATTATTCCAAATTAATAACTAGAATATCTATCGATTTTTTTATGGTAGAAAGGTAGGATTTTGTTTTGTGTAACTATATTTGGTTTTTTATTGATATTTCTAAATTTTGGAAATATATGTTTTCAAAAAAAATTGAAAATTTGGTTAATTTTTTATAGTCAATGCCTTAACAATTTATATTTTTAATCCATACAACTTGGTTTATATGGCATATATGTTTTTGGGATAGGGACCCCTTAACCCTGATATCAAGCTAACAAAAAGTTTCTCTCCAATGGGTATAGAGCAATGTGTATTAGGTGAAATGCAAGGTTAAAATATAAGGTTGTAAATGACCCCATCCCTTTTTTTAAATGTAAGTGTTTTTCTTTCCATCAAATTGGCTATTACTTGTATGGTATGTTAATCATTATGTAAATATTGATTAAGCTCATATGTAAATAATCTACTAATTATTAGTTACTTATTTTCAATGAAATATATTGGAGTATGATATGATAGTAGTTTGTCTTGTTTAACCAATTGAAATGATGGGTTTATTGTATGTATCTGATATACAACATATTTACAATTCCACAAAACTTAATCTAAAATGATAAAAATTATAATGATGACTCATTTATGAATGTGAGATAACTTTTTATATATTGCGTTCATTTGTCTTTGAGTCATAGTGGCATATTTAGCAAAGTAAAGCAGGCCACTTTTACACCATGTAATTAAATAAGTCTCATATTATATCAAATATAATATATGAATTGTATAAATTAGATTATACATTCCATAATAAGAATTTGATTTCAAAAATAACAAAAAACACAATCTAAATGTAAAACTTGATAAGCCATGACTACCTCCAAAATACAGTAATTTAAAAGGCTTAAAAAACACATAAATAATTCATCAAATCATAACAACCATGCTTATTAAAAAAATCCTTTTGAAATCATTATTTTTTCATTATCCCAAATGCATCGATATGGATTTTTCAAGAGATCATAATCATTAAGAAACATCATACAATAATAGTTTCTATCAATAATGGTATATTGCACGTCAAATTTTTATAGCCTCATTCATTATTGAAGAGTCCCAATGGCTTCAAAATAATTTTATCTTGTCATTTCTAAGGAATGCTACATGCACATTCATAGCCAAGAAAACTTGTAATGTTAAAGCAACCTAAATGTACTTCAAAATATTAAGGCATTAAAAATTTTACTAGCATTCCCAACTGTGACTATGTTAATCTAATATGTATTCATATTCCATGTACCCAGAATGCATAATACTAAAAATGATAAAGACCTTTACTATAGTCAAAATAGTCCCTCTAAACTTCAATAATATTTAATAATGAGAAATATAAATTAGCACAATCAAGTATAAAAATAGATTTACTTGTTTGCCCAATAATATATAACCTCTAACTCTGCCATTAATAAAAATAATCTATCACTCAATTCTTATTTTCATATTATATAGATCATTATATACGTCATCCATTGTTAGCATTATTTATGCATTAAATATTTACATAAACTATACCACTCAACCATACCAACATAATTTCATCAATAAAAATCATCTAACAGCATGAATACTATAGAAAACTTTTAATTCAAATTAGAACTGGGAAGTAAAAATAACTTAATCAATATTTAATAATAAAATAGTCTACACTCAAAACATTGATTCCATTTTAATATGCATGAAAGACTCCAATCACAACACTTATTTAATCATACATGCTTTTGTTTATGCATTGTAACTCAAGCATGAACAAATTAAATTTTCCCAAATTGAATCAATTAACAAAGAGAACAATAATGACTTACTCTCAAAGTGGATTAGGATAATAACCTCCTTATTTAACTTATAATCAACATTATAGTTCATGTGACATCATGTTATAATGATAACATATTTAAAGATTCATATGAAATTTTCACAATCAATCATAGATTCAAATCATAGTATGCAATCAACATTTATCCATAATAAGTTTACAAATTAATAAATATAATATTAAAAATTGGAATCATGAGTTTGTAGTCATCATAGAATCAATATATTATTACAACAAATGAGAATACCAAATGTGAAAGACTCAAGTCAGGAATACACAGTCAACATAAATTCAAGTAGGGTTTATATTCTAAATGCATATAAAACACTTTAAAGATTCCTGGTTATTCAATCATTCTTTACCCAATAAAAGAATGTATAGAATCCATCATTTAAGCTCTGTGATAATAGAAACCAAAGCATAGATAAACAATGAAAACAAATAGTGAAACTAAGTATAATATCAAGCTTGACTCTAAGTGAGTCTATTCTAACAATGTTCCATGAACTAATAGGCTACTTAAAACCATACATAATTAAGTATAAGTAACTTAAAAAATGGAAAAACCCACCCAGTCCATCCATATGATCCCCCCATTAGTGGCCCTAGCCAGCTCATCCATCAGTTTGGTGGTGAAGCTTGAAATATAGGGTGGTTGTGATTTCATAGAGTTTCCAATAGTCCATAACCACAACAAAATAAATCCAATGGGATGAATCCGTAAACCATGAATCATTCACATATGAAACCTAAAGTGTTTATGTCATGAACATAAAGCCTTCACATATAGGCCATGAAGTTTTTACACCACAAATAACAAGTATTCACTTCACACATCCAATAAACAAGATTTGAACGACATTCAAACAACCCAAAAAACCAAAATGTAAGGCAACATTTCAAATGAAAACCCAATAAAAGCAAATGCAACTGGAATTGTGATAAATGTGCATGGGACTATAACATAAAAGTTTAGATCACATTTTTAATAGAACCCAAGGTTCTTTTTCATCCACATAGATTATAATTCCCTTTTAACTATGTGAAAACAAGTGAACCAAAAACCCAAAATATAACTTGCTTGGATAAGTGTTCACATTTTGCCTCTTCATTTTTTCGTGTGGGAAATTCTTTTTCATTTTTCCCATTCTTCACACAAATACTCTCCCATGGAAAATGAGATTTTCAAACCCTCAAATTCTACTACAAAAACAAAATAGGTTGGGTCTCGATTCAACAAGACAAATACATTAACTTCTTGTTCCCCCATGTCCCCCATTTCTTCCAACAAAATTACAATCTATCGACTAGAAATATCCACCTTAATAGTCTTAACAAACCATCAAACCTAGGAGATCACTAATGGTAGAAAGAGATTCTAAAATAATATTAGTAGCAACTAGGATTTCATCTAAGCTCAAATAATTTACATTCATAATAACTAAGCTATCAAAAAAAAACACTACAACTCCATCACTTCTAAGAAAGTGTCATTGATTAAACAAACCATAAGTCAACTTGCCTCAAATCATTGTCATGCCATGACATGCATGTAATGGCTTAGATGTAATTCCATCATTTTCAATAATGAATGATAATTTAAAAATGTAAGTTGATGGATTAAGGTCTAATTTAACTAATCAAAACCAACCATAATGCCAAGCTAAGATAATTAACAAAGCAAACATAGTCTTCTACAAGGTTGTAGTTATATCCAAAACAAGACAATCAAGATGATAATAAAATAAATGAAATAGTATAATTATGAACAAGCCCATGTATCTCATAAAATAATACTATCACAAGTGTAAAAAATATCATAACTAATTCCATGTCATGGTGTTGTGTTAGAACCTAATTCTAACAAAGAATGGAAACCCAACTATTATCAACCACTATGTTATCAGCTTAAAAATTCAAGAATATTTTGTAAAGTATATTAAATTGGAGTTGCAAGGCAACAAGTACTAAAATGATAATCAAACACTTACACATAGACCAAGATTAAAATGTAAGAAATGAAATTCAACAGTCAATGAAATACTCAAAAATTAGTGGTTATTTTTTAAATTTAAGTATCTCAAACACCTATTGTCAAAATGTAACTAAATAAACACACATACACCCCTATTTTTTGGACTTCATCGATCAAAACTAGCTCATTTTAGTTCCTATAATCATGAAAATAAGACATCAATAGTATATATACTATTTATAACATCAAATGTTTATAACCAAATAAATAATTATAATCAAAACATCATAAACATATTAATGACATGATCAACTAAAGTAATCAGAGTATCTAAATCATGTCCATAATCTAATAATAATTTTTAAAAAAAAACATATATTATGTCATACCAATGTCAAATAGGAGTAACAACAGGTCTTAAATAGCTCCATGAAACTGGGTCATGACACTTTTCCCTGCTCTAAAATCATTTACCCATAATTAAAGACAACTCTTATCTATATGGCTTTTCATTGTATATTTTTAAGCACATAATAATAGGCTAATAACATTAAACTACATTGTTTTCTATGTTTTTATTGACTATTGAAATATCACATCTCTCAGCCAATGTCTAGTCATTTTTTATTTTTGAGTCAATAGAAGTTTTAATCCATGGTAGATTTTGGAATAATGATCCCATTTTTTATTTTTTGTAAATATTATAAAACATATAGTGTTTCATACTTTACATGATGTATTTGTAAATCCTATTATTGACCTTTTTTTATCGTTGTCTTTCCAAGTGGTGCATGTTTTACATTTTTTGTTCTTTTATTCTTTCTCCCTTTATTTGAGAAACCTTGGTGTTATGGATTTTTCTTTTATGACCTACCTAAAATGTTTTCTGAGTTGAGTTTCTATTTTTTGTGACTTCACATTTTGGATTATTTTTCTTGACCCCATCAATAAAATAAATCAAAGAGTGTAGCCTTGTTATTTATTATGCTTCATGTTTTTTATTTTCTCTTAAGTTTGTATTGAAGTTGGTGTATTTGTTTTTTTTTCTTAGAGTTTTGTTTTGATATGGAGAAATGATTTTAGGGTTAGTATAAGACTCTTAAATGTTTTTTTGTTGTATCTAAGAGATTACTTATCCTATCACTATGGACTTTGTTCTATTTTAAAACTTTCTCCTTGGAGCAATGGGATGGTGCTTGTAAAATAAATATGTTAAAAGAGATGTTTTTGAAAATATGTCACATAGATTACCACTTAAATATGTTTGTTAATGGTAGTGGAAAAATTATCGGGTCCATATTTAATATTTTAGATATTTTATTACATAGTGTTTATTTAATGTTATTCAAAAGAGAAAACTTCTATGTGTTACATAGTTCTTTCGATATTTCTTGGTGAAATTTTGAAAAATATATATGTTTTATTTTTAATACGTATATACTATTTTTGGGTATTTAGTTGTTGGGAAGATTCTTTGCAACAAGAATGATATATTTTTAGCATTAGTTTATAAAAACCTTGGTGCCAAGAGCTTCTATCTACAACATTATTTAGGAGCTTTTTACCTATACTTTTGTTCTAGAAAAATTGTTTTTTGGTTTTGATTTGGATTCTTAATGATTTTTTTCACCCTGTTGTGCAAGTTCAATACTTCACTTTAGAAAACTTGGTGCTTTTTAAGTGTTAATTTCTTTGGTATATTTTCCTCATTGACGTGTGTTATTTTTTTGTGTGATAAATGTGCTTCAGGTTATGATGATAGAGAGCACCTTATGCCAAGTTACTCACAAAGTAATCCATAAATCTATTTTTTTATGTTATAATTATTTAAAACAATACTAATAGAATTATTAGAGCCTACAACATGTAAGATTTAATTTATCCAAATATGGTTGGCCTTGTGAAGTGGCCATAACTCAAGATAGGGAAGGGCAACTAGAGAGGCATTTCCAAAAAAATTGTGACACGCTCAAAAAATATTTTTTAAAGTAGAGTAATTTGAACAAAAGGAAGTGACCCTCCAACCTCTTCAATTTATCAGCTTATACTATAAGCTATGTTAATTGTTTATAGAAAATCTATCTTTAGATTTTGCTTGCATCCTTGCATTTTTTTTTTTTTCTTATACATATAAGATTTACCTTTACAAGATTTGTCAAGCCTTTTTTTCTTAAAGTCTCAAATATGCTTTTCAACTAAAATTGCCTCTATTTGGTTAGTTAAAGGTTGTTTAACCCTAAATTTAGATATGGGTGGGATAAGGTTAATAATATATAAATAGTTTAAGCACAAGGGTGATAAACTATTTTATAGCAGGCCAATTAATTGTAAACTTAGATGAAGGAATATTCCAAATTATAATATTGAGATATGTTAAATATAGAAAGTACTAAATTTGAAAGATATTTAGTTGATTACAATACCAAATAATAATGATAGTTGGATTTATTAGGCGTAGGCATATCTAGACTAGAAACATGTGGAAAGTATGTAGGATAAGTATTCTAGAAGAATCATCAAATTCTAGAAATTGCACTTCTATAGTTGTGGACACTACCATCGAATCTATATTTTACTATCAATCTTAGTGTCTAATTATGACGTAGCTGTCTAGTAAAGAATAATGACTATATATTCATGTGACTAACTTCATTATTTTGGGTTTTTTGTCATGACTCTGTTTAACCTACATTTATTTCATTTATTGATATAGTTTAGTTGTGAACTATTTGAGACATATTTGTTTGGATTATTGTTGTGATATAGTTCTAATATCTTTGTTGATCCATTATTATTATTGTTGATATATTCATTTGATATATTTTTCATTATAGCATTGGATATTTATGCTTAATGAGTTAATACTTTTATATTCAACTCAAATGTATTATTTAAATGTTGATATTGCATGTATTATTTTTAGATGTCTAAATATTTTTGATCATCTATTCTTTGACTACAGGGACAAATACTTGAGCTAGGTTGTGTTTAAACATGAGTAGTAGAGAAATATGGAGAAATATGAGTAAATAACATGAATGAAATAAAAATAGTAAATTTTATTGACAAACTAAGCTTGATAGTATTATTTCTTGATTCATGTTATTTACTTGATTTAAGTGCTAATTTTTTATCATTTTAGGTTTGATTTCATTATTGATTGAGTAATAATTGGTTTCAAATTTTGAATAATCATTACTTTACTAGATGAGTTTTACTTCTAAACTTGTCAGCGTTGTTGAGTTGTGTTAGTTTTAAGACTATTAGTGGCTATTTGATGTCATCATTTTTAGTCATTTTGCTTCATTATTTTTTCTTTTGGTTTAATGACTTGTCAACTTTGACATTGCATTGGTTAACATATTCTCTTGTATTCACAATCGTATTCACTATGTGTTTGACTCTTTATTACCTTGCATAATTATCTTGGTCCTATTTGTTGTGATGAACTATATCAACCTTTGATATAATTAAAGGCTTTAAAAAATGTGTTTTATCTAGTTTATGACTTAATGTTTATGCATTAAAATATTTATTATCATTATGAAGTCTTGTTTCATTCATTATTTCTAATAATCAAGTCTTGCTTTGGATTTATGTTAAGGTGTTATTGGGTCTACGACCCACCTTGGGGCTTGGCATTAGTGGTTTTTGTTTTGTTTTTCCATTCAACTAGAGGGTTGTGGCATTGGCTCCTCACACGATGCCATTGGGTCAAGACACTTCTAAAATAGTTTTTAGGTTTTTTTTTGGTCATTTTTTATTTGTTTGAGAAGCCTTGTGCTTTGGGGAGACTCTGTCAAAATATTGGGTATGGTGGTTAAGGGAGATGAACATGTAATTAGTTGCATGAGTTTTTATTGGGATTAAACTATAATTAGTCATTTATCTTGTTAATTATGTGGGATTTTAGTAGTGTTTTTTTGGGGTTCATTTTGGCTATATGGTTCAATTAGTTTTGATTAAAGCATGTGGGTTTTGTGTGTGTTTTGGCATTGCTCTTTGGTAGCAACTTGGAAGCTTGTGAAATAAGGGAAGCTCTTTTGTGTGGTCAATTACAGAACTCCAAGTAAGTGAAATATTTAAATTTTGGGTTTTATTTTTTAGTATGATTAGTAATACGAACTGGGTTTATGCCTAGTAATAAGCATAGTCTTTTATTTTGAATGGCTTAATTGATTGAGGTAGCTAGAAATGTAGAAATGAACCCTCTTTAAATGTTTTTTTTTTCTTTTTTTATGTTATAAATCTTGACATCGGCCATTATATAGCTTAATCATGGTTTGTTATGGATATAAACTATGCACATACATTTTAATATATTCATTATTATTGTTAAGGATATTGTCATTTAATTATGTCATATTATGAAGGTTATGATTGTGCATTATTTGACTATTTCTTAGTTTGTAAACTCACTAAGTATATTTGAAACCCTAGATAGGTCATTTGGGTTTTTAGGTAATGTTGTTTTATTAGTATCAAACCCTATTGTGCATTGTGAACATGCAGCCATTATTGGGGGCAATGACATTTTCAAGTCTCTAGGTGTTTTTAAATGATCATTAAGGTTTTAGAAAAATAAAATTGTATTATTATTTAGTTTTCATGATTATGTTGGATGTACTAATATTTCATAATTTAGTCATTCTGAGTTGACTCAAGTTTATTAAATCCTGCTTGGATTATTTATGTGATTCTGATTATAATGTTAGATTTTATTCAAATACATTATGAGTTGACTTATGTTTGGAAATTGTGATCAGTTATTTGCTTTTATTATTATGAATTTGTTTATAACATTACAATTTTTTAATAATGATTGAATCTTCTTCCATTTTTATAAAGTCTATTTCATTCAAACTTTGACCCATAATGATCCAAAACTCAGAAGTTTTGGTTGATAAATATCACAATAACATAGAAATAACACAATAACAATGAATTCTCTGAGAAGAGATGTAGTATTACTCAAAATCACAATATAGAAATATGCTTATCTCTGGGAAGAGATGTCTATCTCACCTTTCAGGTTACCTCTTCTTTTATACACAATTTGAAAGCATGGGAAGGATGTGGAAGGTCACCAATCTCGAGGGAGATGAAGTGGTATGACTTCCAATATTTAAAACAATACATAATTCGAGGAATTACTATTTTTAGAAACTTACTATTTTTAGACAGCACTACTAAAATTGAAATTTGAGGCACTTCCATTGGGTTTTCAGGGGTCAAACTTTATTGAGCAAAGCTCAATGCCATTTCATGATGTTCCCCTCGTTCCTAGCTTTCCAACAGTTCAAACGACGAGTCAATTGGAGCTACGGTGCAAAATTTATGGCTCCCAGAAGTTCCGTCATCAATTGGGGTGAAACTGTCACCCGAATTGTCACCTGAATTGATGCCTGGATCATTCCTCCCTCCTTGAAAAGCAATGGTCCCCATTGCTTCAATACTCCCCATCAGGTGTGGTAGTTGTTTCTTAATTTGATTCTCTGTGAGCCACTCACCTTGATGGCTCAGCTGACCCCTTTTGACCACTCGATAAAGCGGAATAGAACGTCCTCTGGTTATCTTCATCCAAGTATCCACAATCTGATCCTCTTCCATTGGAGCAAAACTCTGTGGATCAAGTTCATCAATGTCGAGTTGTTCTGCTACAACTGAAGTGTCCAAGAGAGGTGGATGATATGGCTTGAGGAGCTCCACATTGAATATTGGGTGCAGACCAAGGTAGGCTGGGAGGTTCAACTCAAAAGCATTTTCTCCAACTCTTCTAGTGATGGTGTATGGACCATATCGCAGAGGCCAAATTTTTCTGTGTGGGCCTGCAAGTCATTCCTTCTGGAGCCGCAACCAGACCTTGTCACCCACAGCAAAATGGTGTGCAATCCTGTGTTTATCATGGCGTTGCTTGTACTTTTGATTCATCTTCTCCAAGATGTCATGAACTTGTTGCTGGAGGTGTTGCATTTTTTCAATAAACTTTGTAGCTTTTGCTGCCTCAGATCTTCCATGAGGTGTGTATTCCATGGTGGAAAATGGAATTGCTATATCAACTGGTGCCATGGGTTGGAACCCAAAACATACTTGGAATGGACTGTGCTTGGTCGAGCTGTGCAGTGCCCGATTGTATCCATGTTGTATGAAAAGAAGTCCCTCATCCCATGTGCGTGGATGTTTGGAGTGGTACATCCGAATCATGTGAAAAATCAAGCAGTTTACCACCTCTGTTTGACCATCAGTCTGTGGATGGAAGGCTGTGGACTTCATCAGCTTAGTATCCATCATCTTCCATAGAGTGGACCAGAAGATGCTCAAGAACCTACTATCTCGATCTGAGACAATGGACTTGGGAAGACCAAAATGGAGCCATACATGACCAAAATATAGTTGAGCAGTTTCCTCAGCAGATATATTTTTTTTACAGGCAATCATGATAGCCATTTTTGAAAAATGATCAACTACCACAAAAATACAGTCCTTACCATGTTTGGAAGTGGGCAAGCCTGATAGAAAATCCATTGAGACGGATTCCCAAGGCCTGGTTGGTTCTGGCAATGGTGTGTACAATCCTTGCTTCTTATTTGTCAGCTTGGCTATCGCACATGGGGTGCAGGATTTGAGATATCTTTCTACATCCTTTCGCATATGGGGCCAGTAGAAGTGTTTTTGAAGAACTGCTAATGTTTTCTCAATACCAAAGTGTCCAGCTATCCTACTGAAGTGTGCTTCCCATATCATCTTTTGTTGCTCTGCAACTGGAACACAGATTTGTCCCATATGACAGAGGACATTATCTTGCAAATAGAAATCAGAAACATGTGTACCTTTTTGAAGTGCTTGATATGTAGCAGCAAAGGTAGGATCTGCTTCATACAGGGTACCCCAAGTGGCAGTCTCATGTCCGCACAGGTCCAAAACTGTTGTGAGTGCAGTAATTGGTGGGCGGCTCAGACAATTTGCAGTTGTATTTGAGCTCCCCTTTTTGTGTTTGATTATCAAGTGGAATTGCTGAAGATATGTGGCCCACTTCTGATGCCTCTCATTTCGGAGCTTGCTTTGTGTCTGGATGAATTCCAATGGTCTATGGTCTATGTGAATGACCGTTTCTTTTCCCAAGATGTAGTGTTTCCATTGTTTGCAGGCTTGCACAATGGCATAGAGCTCCTTATCATATGTTGGATATTTCCTGACTGTATCAGTGAAAGTTTCACTGTGATATGCAACAGGATGGCCATGTTGCATGATGACAGCCCCCATGGCATATTCAGACGCATCTGTCATCAACTCAAAAGGTTGATGCAAATCTAGCAAGGCAAGAACAGGGGCTGAGCAGAGTCTATTCTTCAAATTCTCAAATGCCCTTTGCTGTATTTCACCCCACTGAAATGTAGCTTTTGTTCCTCCTTTAGTCACTTGGGTTAGTGACCAAGCAACATGTGAAAATCCCAGAACAAACCTGCGGTAGAAATTTTCAAGACCCAAAAAGCTATGAAGCTCTGTGAGGGTCCTTGGTGTGGGCCATTCTCGAATAACCTAAATCTTTTCTGGATCAACATGGACCCCTTCTGCATTCACAACATACCCGAGGTACTGAATTGCTGTCATCCCGAATGTGCATTTGTCAAGATTTGCATACAACTTGTGCTCCCGAAGAGTTTGAAGCACCTTACGAACATGTTGCAAATGTTCTTCCCACGTTCTGTTATAGATGAGTATGTCATCTAAGTAGACAACCACAAACGAGTTGGTGAAGGGTCGTAGGATGTCATCCATCATCCTCATGAAGGTTGCAGGTGCATTAGTTAAGCCAAAAGGCATAACCAACCATTCAAAGAGCCCCTCCTTAGATTTGAATGCAGTCTTCCAGACACCAAAATTGATCTCAAATCTGGTTATCACCAAATTCCCATCGATCCCACTGATCCAAAGTCTCTAGGTGTTTTTAAATGATCATTAAGGTTTTAGAAAAATAAAATTGTATTATTATTTAGTTTTCATGATTATGTTGGATGTACTAATATTTCATAATTTAGTCATTCTGAGTTGACTCAAGTTTATTAAATCCTGCTTGGATTATTTATGTGATTCTGATTATAATGTTAGATTTTATTCAAATACATTATGAGTTGACTTATGTTTGGAAATTGTGATCAGTTATTTGCTTTTATTATTATGAATTTGTTTATAACATTACAATTTTTTAATAATGATTGAATCTTCTTCCATTTTTATAAAGTCTATTTCATTCAAACTTTGACCCATAATTTTATATTAGGTGTTAAGTTGTCATTTTTGGTTGGTTGAAGTTGTCTTCTTTCTAAGAATTTTTATTTTAACTCATTAATATTTATTAAAATGGTATTTGAGGACAATTAAAATATAATTGCATGACATGGATTTCTAGGCCATATCATATTCTTTAAATAGAATATGGATCATAAATCAAAAAACTCACAAGAATGAGCATCAATCATAATCATGTGTGAAGTTAATGGATCTTGGTGAGATGGAATAGGAATGTGTGGTCTAGGGCCATTTATGGTTGGGCTTATTGGGATTGGTGAGGTGGGTTTGATTTTGTTAGATTTCATGCAAAAGATTGTTGATACACTTCTTCATCTTTGAGTTTTGACAGTTGGTTGTAGATGAATTAAATTATCTATGTAATTAATTCCATTCATTATGTTTTTAATATGATATAAGTTAATGTTATGTTTTTCTTTCATATTCAGATAAAACATGCAAGATTGATTTATGGTTATGATTAGAGTTGATCATTAGGGTATCAATTTATCCTTCATATTATTATTTGTATATGGATTACACAAGTTCATTAAGGCATTTGATATTATGAACTTTAGCTATATGATTTTAATATGTAATTTCAGCCAATATCTTATTATCGGAATAAGTAAATTTATAATGAAACTTATAAAGCTAAATGCTTAAACCTAGAATATTGATGTTTTATAATTATGAAGTTATAATAGTTATTTAGTCATCTTATTATATGAATATGTATTCATATCTTTGTTTACACTTGATTTTTACTAAGATCATGGCACTTAATTAACTGTATATTTAAGATTGTAAATAGTTATTTTTTCACACAATTTTTAAGAGTTACTTGTGATATTACATGAGTCTTTTGATGTTAATGAGTGTATGAGGATTGGAAAGTAATATTTGTATGTGCAAATTAGAAATTCAAGTTTACCACGAGGAATTCATGTGGGATTATCATTATGCTTATTAAAATTGGGTAATGTTGTTAATCAAGCAAGATAATTTATGTTGGTTAATATAAAAAATTATTAGGATGTAACATGTAACCTTAAGTCTATAAGGACTTTTAAATCACCTAAATCTATTCATATCTCTATGGAAGAGATGGATTAATTAATGAGAGTTTTTTAACAACTTTTAAGAAAGTTATTAAGTCAATAACCTTTTGTGGGTTAATAAGATTAAATCCTTTGTGATTATAATATGGTATCTTAAAGAGTTTATAACCATCATAAGACTTATACATGAAGGTTGTAATTATTGTTAGAATCTCTGATAAGGGTTAAACTAGAAGAATTACATAGTAATTAAAGTTATATAAAACTTATAAAGATTATTAGAAGATGATTATTCCAATTAGAAACTAATAGACCATTGTTGAAGTGCAATGGATTGTTTTGGGATAGCTCCTTATAATCTCTTAGAAATTCAATCACAAATAAGGCTACATAAATATTATACATGTGATGAAAGTAAATTGACAAATAATTTGTGTCCTTAAATGCTTTAAAAACCAAATAGTTATTCCAAATCAAGACAGATTGTGATAGAGGATCATTTACTCCATATTTAGAATTGATAATTGGAATATTAAACAAGTTAATTATTGGGAGAAGAAAAATGGATAAGTAAATTTGTGTAGGATATTCTTCAAATATTTGTGCATTGTGTATGAAATTATTGCTATATGTATTTTGTCTTATACTCCATGAGTTATAAAGGGATAGAAGATGAATAGTCTCCTCCCTTTGGTACCAATGTATGAGAAGAATATGAATAGTCAGGAACTGTAGAGACTATAAATATGGTTTTTTTATGAAGAAGAAGATGAACCTTTATTGAAATTAATATAGACTTTATGGTTATGGTTACATGTCATATTTCTTATGTTATTTCTTATCTACATTATCATGTTTAATGTTTGGTTTAATCTTACCTAAAGTAATCTAATACTCTACAAACCTTAAGAAAGCTCTGGATTAATCTTAGTTCCTATCTATCACACGATAACTCATCTCTATCATGCTTCTATTAATTATGAATTCTTTGTACCATCCTACATAGTATAACAAAACTTAGCTATCCTTATCTTTATCATGTTCTATTATATCAATAACCTCTACTAACAATGGTGTGGTGAGCATGGAAACACTCCTTCTAGAGGAAACTAAGACAAGATGGTTACCAGGATAGTGAGACATTAAAACATGGTTAGACTAGAAAATATGGCACTTCACATAATAAGAATATAAAAGGATTGGTCTTACCATAAGTGAAATCATTCAGGAGCATATCTATGAATAAATATATGAAATTTTTTGGTGTGAGCTACTTGAACTACCAACTACAAGATTCGAATACTACTACTTCAATCCCAAAATGAAAAAGACTATTACCTATATCAAAGATAAGATAGACCAGTTGTTGAAATTAGAAACTAATTAGATGAGAGTGATATAATATTGGGTTGTCACTACCATAGATGGATACATCACTAAATTTATAGTACAAGGGTATATATCATTTGAAGCTATGTAGGATCATTTTGCCCAAGGAATCAAAGGAAAAATTTTGTAGTGACTACCTCTCCTAATGAAGATGTTGGCTATGGATAAGGCCATGGTACCTACTCTAGCCAATATGGAGTAGTCACTTCAGACATATGAGGATGTGTACACATGATGGTGAATTATGGATAGATGAGTAAGTAAAGACTGAACCTGAATCTAGAATAGAGACACAAGGAAAGAAGAGTTAGAAGAATACTCTAGATTTAGGATGAGAACTATGATAATAAAATAGATGGAATGAATATAAGAATACCCAAGTAGTTATGAGTAGAAGTAAGAGTAATAATAGAGTAAATGATGAATGAGTACACAGATGTGATGAATGAGATGATGAATGTAGGATGAATAAATAAGATGATGATGGATGTTGATAAATAAAATGAGAGGACAAAGAATGAGATGAAGAAGAGATGTGTGAAGAGGAAGATGAGAGTAGTTTAGGAGTAGAATATATAGAAGATAGAAATAATGTGTAACTACAAGAAAGGGTACTATCAGAAGAAGAAAAATTATGCAGAGAAATAGAACTTAGTCGTAGGTTAATCACAAGTTCAAGCATAATATAAGTCACTATAAATAGTTATTCACCAAAAGTGTATGCATCCCCATAACCCAATCTTTTATATTCTAGTATAAGTTTTCAGTCAGGCGAGTAGGAGGATAAAAATTGGGAAAGACCATTTTCAAATCACATGAACCATTAGGGTATAGAAATTCAAACAAAATCCATTAGGAAGGCTTTGAATGCCATAGGATTAGTTGAAGTTGAACAATAATAAGAATAAATCATAGACAAGCAAAGTATGCACAATAATTCCTCTAGTGTGTAAAGTAATACACAAGCAGGATCATTCAGAACACAAATGCCTCCAATATCAGTTGTACATAAGAATCCATTCATACCAGTCAATATTTTGAATCATTTTGGTGGATTCTTGAACTTAGCCATCATTGATGGGTCCATGGACCCTGAACAGTACCTGCTAACTTGAAAAATGAAATGACAAGTTAAGGGCATCACTTATGAAAATTTACAAAAGTGTGAGTTAGTAAGGGCTCTAGTTAGGAGAGCACTAGAGTTTATATACAAAATAGATCTTCAATAATAAATTTTAAAAGACATTTAGGATTGGCTCATCATAGAATTTAAGATTAAGAAATGCACTGGCTAGATAATATAGGACCTGAAGGAGAAAGGCAAAATTATGGAGAGTCGATCTACAACTATGATCATAGATTTTATGATGTAATGAATAAGGTATAATTCACTTTGATAGATAAAGATAAATCAGTATGATTCATTAAAGGACTAAAAAATAGGATTCATTTTACCACTGTCCAAACTCAATATGAGACAAAATTAGATGTCAGAGTTGTTGCACTACATGTAAAATAGATTGAGGATTATGGAGAAGCTCCTATTGCTAATTCTAAAATTGAAAACACACTACAGGATTTTATAAAATAAATGCAGCAATACCATGAGGTGGATAAGACTAAATTGAATATATAATACACAAAGTTTAGAAAAGGACACCACCAAAATGATTTTTTTAAAGTTAAGATAGAATTCTATGAACTTTGTTATATAGTAGGGCATGCCACGACATAATGCCATCTTCTACAACAATATTTAAAAATCCAAAGAATCTATATTATAATTTATGTAAGTTAACTAACCATGATGAGAATAACTATAGAGCTTTGTAGAATCTTAAAGAGAGCATCTCCAAAAATGTATTTACCATCATAGCACAACAAATATCCTCAATAAACCACGCAAACCCAGGCCTAAAAGTTGATAAAAGTTGTGAGACCCAAATAGGTTAATAATAGATTATGAGTTCACCATAGTATTAGCCTCATGAACTGGCTAGATGGACTCCTTTATTGAGTTAGACACATATGACCCTTAATATTAGTATGTAGCACCTTGGATCTCACCCATAATGCATCAACAACAAATTAATTGGACCCCTCTAGCTATGCAACAATAATTCAGCATGGAAGATAACAATCAGCAATATCAACATTAGAACTCTACGTAATAATAAGGAGAATTTTAAGAATATAGAACACAAAGCAATATTAACAAATTAAAGATATAAATAAAATGCAAAAAACACAACATAATAGAGACATAGATTTAATGTGGTTCACCCAATATGGGATACGTCCACACATAAACAACTAGTCCTTATTATTTAGTACAATAAATGAAAGGAAAAACTTGCAATACAACCACTACAATATCCTCTTCACTTACATATAGTGTGCCACCATAATTACAATTCCCTAATATCAAAAAGAGGCTTACATATAGGGAAAAAATGCACAAACATAATTTATACCATTACATTTATAACCTAATAATGAATGGTCCAAATTTATTATGAAATTACAATATTTTATAGTGCATTTTTAACAAAATTTTGCTTCAAGGACACTGCCCTCAAACCCCCACTAGGCAGGACCTAAAATAGGTCACCACCCCCCTTAGACCCCCATGACAACCTTAGTGGGGGGTATTTCCCCCCACACCCTCCTTGTCGAGAATTAGGCATTAAAATAAGATCATGCTCCACCATCCTATAATCTCCCACTTGGAGACTAATTGTTACAACTCTACCACTATAAATCTTGCTTGAACTTTGACCTTGACATGTTTCTCATCTTCCTTATTATCCTTGAAGAACTATTGAAGTTGAACAACTCTCCAGCTTCTCTTTAATGACTGCCTTTGTTAGCATATCTAAAGGATTCTGACTCATATAGATATTTTCCAATTTTAGTTGACCATCCTCCAAAACTAAACAAATGAAGTGATACTTGATTAGTATATGTTTGGTTCTTAAGTGGAATGCCAAGTTCTTTGATAGATAAATCACACTTTGTCTATCATTATACAACCTATTTCCTACTTATGCCGTAACTCTTTCATGAGCCATTACATCCATATCATCTCCTTGTTATCTTTTATAGCTATAACATATTCTACCTATGTAGTTGACAAAGCAACTGTCTTCTACAATTTTGAAATCCAACTAATTGGTGTATCACCAATAGTGAAAACATAACCTACGGTGCTAATCCTACCATCTAAACCTCCAACCATGTTTGCATCAACATATCCTTGTAAGGTAACATCTGAACTTTCATAGCATAATTGTCTATCAATGGACCTTCTCAAGTACCTGAGAATCCACTTGATTGCATCCCAGTGCTCTTTTCTTAGATTATTCATAAACCTGTTAACAACTCTGACTATATGAGTAATATCTAGTCTTGTGCACACCATGACATACATTAAAATTCCAACTACTGAAGCATATGGAACTTTAGACATGTAATTTATTTCTTCATACATTTTAGGACATTGTTCCTTACTTAATTTGAAGTGCCCTCCCAAAGGTGTACTTACAATTTTTGTATCTTGCATATTGAACCTGACTAACACCTTTATGTACTCTTCTTGAGACAATGTCAATTTTTTATTTTTCCTATCTCTTATTATTCTCATACCAAAGATTTTCTTTATAACACCCAAATCATTCATTGCAAATGAATTTGATAATTTTATTTTGAGATCATTTATATCCTATATGTTAGACCCTGCAACAAGCATGTCATCTACATACAATAACAAGATAATATAGTTGCCATTATTTTATCTCATAAAATAGATACAGTGGTCAGAGTGACTTTTACTATAACCTTGTTCTATCATAAACATGTCAAATTTCAAATACTACTACCTTGGAGCTTGCTTTAGACCATACAAACTCTTCTTCAACTTGTACACCATTTTCTCCTTACCTTTTACTTTGTATCCCTGTGGCTGCCCCATATATATGTCCTCCTCCAAATCACCATGAAGGAAAGTAGTCTTCACATCTAACTGTTCAAATTTCAAATCTTCTACTACTACCAAACTTAAAATAGTTCTTATGGAAGTCATTTTTTACAACTGGAGAAAATATTTCATCAAAATCAATACCTTTCTTTTGTGCAAACCCCTTTACAACAAGGCTAGCCTTGTATCTCTTCTTACCTCCATCTTCTTCCTTCAACCTATAAACCTATTTATTCTACAGTGCTCTTTTACTTGTAGACAACTGAACTAAATCCCAAGTTTGGTTATGTACCAAGGATTTTATCTCCTCTTCCATGTCTTGCTCCCACTTCTTTCTGGTTTCTACCTACATTGCTTCTTCATAGCTTTTTGGCTCACCACCATCAGTCAATAATAAATAATAAAGTGAATGAGTATAATTCAAGGAGTCTACTTATTTTGGTATATCTTCTAACTAAAATTTCAAAATTTTGAGGTACTTATTGTATTTGTTGCACATTCTAATTTTTTGGCACTTTTGGAATTTCATTTCTTATGATTTCATCAAGTACTATATATTTTGTTTTGAATTTTCTTATTTCTTTTCCTATAACTGATCTTTTTACATGACCTTATCATTAAAGATCACATCTCTACTCCTAATGATTTTGTGATTTTCAAAATCCCATAAATGGTAACTAAAATCATTAACTCCATATCCAATAAAAGTACATTTCTTAGATTTTGCTTCAATCTTGGTTCTATTTTTTTTATCAATATGGAAAAATGCTTCACAACCAAAAGTCTTTAAGAAGGAATAATCTACTTTTTTACTTGTCCATGCTTTTTTTGGAATGCCACCATCCAAAGGACTTAAAGGCCCTCTACTTATCAATAAATAGCAATATCCACAACATCTACCCAAAACTAGTAAGGGCAACCCTACATGTAATCTCATGCTCCTTACATGCTCCATGATTATCATGTTCATCCTTTCTAACACACCATTTTGTTGTGATGTTCTTGGAACCATCTTCTCTCTATGAATCAAATGTGATGAGCAATAATTATCAAACTCCTTGTTGTAGTATTCACCTCCATTGTCTGATCTAACATACTTCAACTTATTTCTTATCTCATTCTCAACCAAAGCTTTTCATTTCTTAAAAGTATCAAAAACATAAAAAAAATTCATATACAATAAACCCAAGTTTTTCTAGTTGCATCATTAATAAAAGGAACATAATAATAAGAGCCACCAAGGGATGATACCTGAGCTGGTCCCCATACATTTGTATATAAAATCTCTAACTTTTCATCCTTTGTCTTCCTAAATCTGATAAATTTGACTCTCTTCTATTTTTCATACACACAATGCTCATAGAATTCCAAATCCACCTTCTTCAAATATAGTAACAAATTCTTTGAGTGGAAAACTTGCATCCCATTCTCACTTATGTGCCCAAGTCTATGGTACGATAATTTTTTATCCTCTTCTATAGAATATAAAGCAATATAAAAGTCAACATTACCATTAGATTATTATAATGTACCTACCTTTTCTCCTTTTTGTATTACCAGTGATCTTTTAGTGACCTTCCATGAATTTTCTACAAATGTAACTGTGTAGCCCTCACTTCCCAACTACCCTATTAAAATTAAATTTCTTCTTAACTCAGGAACATGCCTCACCTCTTTCAACAACCATTTTTTTCCATTCTATAATTTTATCTATATCTTACCCTTTCCTACGATTTTATAGGGTTCACCATCACCCAAATAAACCTATCCAAAATCACCTTGAACATAGTCTTGAAAATATTTCTTATGGGGTGTAGCATGAAATGAAACCCCTAAATATAACACCCAAGAATCATTAATATTATCTAAATAAATAATTAAAGCATCTTATAACACATCACCTACTACATTTTTGTTATCTTATTGTCCATCTCCTTGTTTTCCTTTTTGAAACCAATAATCCTTTTTTAGGTGTCCTTTCTTTCCACAAATATAACAAACCAATGTTCCTCTGTATTTGGATCTACCCTTCTTATACTTACCATGATTCCTTTAGCCCTTTCCTCTATCCTTTTATCTTCCCCTATTCTCCATAGTCAAAGCATTACCTAATGTCTCCCCTCTGCTTTTCTATCACATTTTCTCACTAAGAATAACACCCATAACATCATCAAACTTTAAAGTTTTTAAACCAAATATACAATTACTCATAGCCATGACCAATCCATTCTAGCTTTTTGGCAATGAGCATAGAATTAAAAGAGCCCTAACATCATCATCAAAATTTACTCCTATAGATCTTAACTGATTTGTGATCGTGTTAAATTCATTTAAATAATCAGTAATAGACCCACCTTCTGACATTTCCAAATTAAATAAATGCTTCATAATAAATACCTTGTTTGAGGCTAAGGGTTTTTCATACACTCTATCTAATGCCTTTATCATATCCTCTATTATCTTTCTTTTGAAATATTGAAGGCCATCAACACTGTCAGGCACAGCCATATTGTTCTTAGTTCCTTTTTGTCAAGAACCTCCCAATCTTCATCCTTCATAGTTGTTGGCTTCTTTGTTATTCTACCCAATGGTAAGTAAAGATATTTCTAATATAGATAGTCCTCCATTTGCATCTTCTATAGCTAGTAGTTTTGGCCACTAAACTTTTCTACCTTAAACTTGCCTTCTTTCACTATTGTTCCCAATCAAACCAAGAACCCTCTTTTCTTGCAAGTTTATCTATTAAATAAACCTTTAGCTGTGATATCAATTATTAGGAATATAAAACATAGAGTAATATTAATGAATTAAATATGGAAATAAAATATAGAAAACACAACACAATAGAGACACAAATTTAATGCGATTCACCCAATATGAGCTACATCCACACAAAAATAGCCAGTTCTTCTTATTATTCAATCCAATAAATGAAGGGAAAAACCTAAGGAATAATATCATCTTCACTCACATACATCATGTTGTCATAATTACAATTCCCTCATATCAAAAAGAGGATTATATAGGGCAAAAATACACAAACATAATTTATACTGTTAGATTTGCAACCTAATAGTGAATGGTCTAGATTTACTATGAAATTATAATGTTTTATAGTGAATTTTTAATAAAATTTTGCTTCAGGGATGCTTCCTTTGAACCCCCACTAGGTGGGGCTCCAAAATAGGTCATCGCCTCCCCTAGACCACCATAGTGACCTTAGTGGGGGGTGTTGCCCCCCCATACTCCCTATTGATAATCGAGCATTAAAATAAGATCAAGCTCCACCATTCAATCAAGAATATCGAGGGGAATATCAATCTAATAGAGGAAGAGGTCAAGGAGGTTACAGAGGAGGATACCAAGGTGATAAAGGTAATAAATATCAAAGGCCTCCTCTATAATGTTATCTATGTGGAGAATACAATCATTTCCAATGGAATTATCTGATGAATCCACAAAATAGTCATATTTTACATATTTTAGAGTCTTTGATTAGCATGATATAGAATATTGTCGTACCTAGAGAAGCAGAGAAAGGATAAATCCATTCAAAATGTAAATATGGTAAGTGTGGAGCCTAAAGAAAATGTGTTTTTTAATGTTATGACATGACAACAACATGCAAAAATTGTTGCCTCCACTAGAGATGCCTCATGATCAAGGCATCAAAAAATTTAAAGAGTATAAATATCTAGATCTAACTACAGAAAAATCTCATGCACAAAATTGTGAAGTTGTTGAAGAACATTCAACATCAAGAAACTACTGATAGTGATGTTACAGTAATTGATGCACAAATGTATGGACAAATTATGCACATTATATGATAATATGGAGTTATCACTACACTCACATATCTCCTAAAACTTTTGATTACTCTATGAAATGAAGATATATCATAAAACATCATGCATATATTGCATAATATTTTGGAATGTGCATAGTGTGGTCAACAAAAGATAGAAAAACTAGTCCATTATGTTAAGATGAATAAATCCTAGGATATTTATGTATCACTTGATATTGAGGTTGTTGGTTATGAGATCCTGAATGCTATTTTTTATTTTGATAGCATAGTTAATATGATTCCTATATCTACATGGGAAGCTATTAGATGACTAGCTCTCAGCTATAGCTTAGTAACTCTGAGCTTAGTTGATTATATAAAATATAAGCCTATTGGTAGATTAGAGGATGTTAAAATAAAATTTATAGACTTGTCTCTGTGAGGTGACTTTGAGGTTATAGACATGAAGACTACATCAACACACTACCCTATATTGATAGGAAAAAAATGGGTGTATGATAGACAAATGACTATCAATACAGTACGTAACCAACTTGAGTTACATCAAAGTGATAAATTTATTTTTATTCCTCTCAACAAAGTGCACAAGCCTTACATAATTCTAGCTAAACCAGACTCCCCCTATGTTTTGTAAGAAACTAGTTGGATGAAGGTTAATATTGAGGAGAATCCAAAAGCTCTATGTGCAGCTGAATGCAACTTTTTATACCAGCATGCCAAACCATAGGTACAATCATTACTCACTCAGTAACTCAAGACATCAAAATATTAGAGGCCCAAACTAGTAACTATGCCACTAATGGTAGATCATTTTGTCATTAAATAATGTGCCTCTATGTCTGCAAAATCTTTGACTTGATCAGAAGTTGGTTTCTTATATAAAACTAATGATCACATGTATGACTACATAGAGCTGATAAAGGAATGCACTTTACCATGGAAAATAGCTTCATATATCAATGGTGACTTAGATGCACACCTCCTTAACTGGGCTTGAGGTGATCATGAACTTTGGTCTATGTGAATGGTCTTTGCATATGAATGATAATTATCTATGTACTATGTAATAGAGGATATCAATGATTTCATTCTACATTTGTAATTCCATGTTTTAACCATCAATCAGCAAGTTAGTGCTTTAAACTATAATCTAAAGGGAGTTTTTACGACATAGTGGGCAACTCATTGTAATGACCAACTTAAATGGGATGATGCCTATGAGATCAGATTAGTAGATTTCAACTGCCATAGTTCATCTACATTAATTAGGCATTATTTCAAGAAGGTGAGTGCCTCAAAATTCTTGTACATAAGTGTGTTGAAGTCTGGAATGAGAAACATGTCACACCAAAATATTGGGTTCACATCTTCCACTATATACTTACTCCACTACCAGCAACATGGTACATGCACCAAGAATGAAAAAGGGAGACCAAGCATTAAGCACAAGTACAGAATGATTTTATACAAACCTTTTTGTTTTAAGATGAAAATCTATTGGTCCATAATGCACTACAAAAATTCAAGTATTTTTTATGCCATGAGTGCACAGAAGACTTGAGCACTACAAAAAAATCTAGTATGTAGAAAAACATAGCCTCTGACCTTATTGAGGCATTAAAAAGGTAAAAATATGCTAAGAATAAAGAATAAGCTTTGACACAGCCATGTCACCACATACAAGATGAGGCATAGGATAATAAAGATTTAAACTCTAATGGTGACCTGGATTTGAATGTTTTATTTGAGCCTAAGTAACTTGTAGAACCACTTAAGAACACTGGTGCATCACTAATTGAGGAAGATAAGTTATGTTTCATCCTAATTCTTGAGCAAGAATGGAAAAGGAGTATATAATAATCTATGGATTATGAAAAACATTATATTTATCAGCATCCTATCAAGAAGCATATCGCTAACATTAAAACCTAGGAGGTTCTAAAACTAGCAAGCATAGGTGACTATTGGATGGAAACTACAATTTTGGAAGCTCTATAACTTTTGAGGGATTACCAAGACATTTTTCTCACCAAATTCTCAAAAGTTCAAGGAGTCAACCCATCTCTTGGAGAAATGCACATTGAACTGAAGGAGTGCACATAATCGATCAAGAAGCAAACATATAAGCTTAATTTGAATATGATGTTGAGAGTAAAGGCAAACTTGGATAGAATGTAAGATGCAAGGATAATCTATCCAATAAAAAAATCTGATTAGGTAAGACCCATAATAGTTCAGCCTAAGAAAATAGGATAAATTCAAGTATGTGGGGACTATTACATTCTAAACAATGCATGCATAAATGATCCATTTCCAATACCATTCAGAGATGAAGTTTTGAAGTCTATCATAGGACATGAAGTATATTATTTCATGGATGGTATTAGTAGATATCATCAAATCCTGATCATAGAAGAAGATCGAGCTAAAACAACTTTTATAATAGAGTGGGGTTCTTTTACATACAAGGTCATGCCTTTTGGCCTTAAGAATGCACCTGCAGTGTTCTCTCACACAATGGTTATAACATTCAAGGATTTCATTCATGATTTCCTAGAATTTTAACTTAATGATTGGGCAATATTCTCCTTATTCAAAGATAATTTATCCAAGTTGTGTTTAATGTTGGAACAATGTTGAGCTCTGTGCATCACTTTGAATCTAAATAAATGTTTATTTTTTACACCATTTGGAGTATTGCTTGGACATGTAGTATGAAACAAAGGTATTATGTTAGATTAGGCAAAAATCATAGTAATACTAAGTATGCCTCCACTTGTTGGTTCCATTGAAGTGTACTCTTTTCTTGGACATACAAGCCACTACTGAAAGTTTATCAAAGGTTACATATATATTTCATCTCCACTGGAAACTTTACTATGCAAAAACGCAAAATTTATCTGGACCTCAAAATGTCAAGCAACTTTCATTGAGTTGGAATAGTGATTGGTTACTATTCCCTATTAAGCATAAAATATACTGATGGGGGGGTGAATCTGTACATTATATATCTTTTTACTTAATCTAATTTCTTTTCTTTAACCACTTAATCATACATTCAAGATATGCAATAAAACTAAAATAATAATTTTCACCACACAAGAGAGAGAGAGAGAGACACCATATTTTTACGTGGAAACCCAAAGTGGGAAAAACCATAGAGAACAATCTCAAGTATATAAATGAGCACCAACTCAAAATACAAATTTTTCCAGCACCAACTTGCAAGAGCACCAACCCCTTTGCCAAGCACTAACACACCTATTTTTGAGCACCAACCCATAGGAGCACCAACCCCTTTTGTGTATAAAACACAACTGTCTCTCAATGTTGCTTACTCAACAAATGATAGAACTCTATAATATCTCCTGCTTTTTCTCTCTTCGAAAATAAATACAAACCATGCACTCTCTTGCATATTCTAAATGGCTTCTCAACCCTTTATTTATAGCTTTCCAAATGACCTTTGGCATTCACCCTTTGTGACCCTTCAATCCTCATAGAAAATGGTGCCAAACTTGCATGACCCTTCGTATCCTTATATTTAAAAAGTCATATAGTGACCTTTCATAAGCAAAAGTGTCCTTTCCTCTTTTGTCTTTATCTTGGTGACTTTTTATATTCCTCAAAGTGTCCATGGAAAAATGTGCCATACCTCTTTTGTCTTCACATGGTGACTCTTGGAATTCCTCAAGATGAATCTTCATGAGAAAATGCATCCCATTCCTCTTTCATCTTTTACCCTGTGACTCTTTGACTTCTCCATGGGCCCTCTTTTGAATTATATGTAACCAAAAATATATTCATTAATATTAAATAAATATTAACACATATTAGCCAAGATATGAATATTAAAAATACCATTAAATGCAATGGGGCCTTTATCACCAATAATGCTAGATCTTTGACATCAATGACAATATTTCCAATAATCTCCCCCTTTGTCATTAATGGAAACCTCAAACTAAAACTATCACATCCTAAAACCTGTATAAACTACCATCTAAAAAACATACAGTAACTCCCCCTTACTACAGCAACCAGTACCTATTCTCGGTACCTATTTCTGCACCTATAGTTGTACCTATTATTCTCCCCCTTTGCCATCAATGGCAAAGGGCCTACTTGGAGCTAAAACGTAGCTCCCCCTTAACTAATGCTAAACCTCAGTGGTAGGAAGTAAAAGAAATTACTTCCAACTTCTCTCGTAGACACTCAAATGTGTCTTTTGGTAGTACCTTTGTGAAAATATCTACAATCTACTCTATAGTACTGATATACTTCATCTTAACATGTTGATCTACAACCTGCTCTCTCAAAAAGTGATATCTAATGGGAATATATTTTGTTCTTGAATACATCACTAGATTCTTTGAAATATTTATAACACTTATGTTATCACAAAAAATAGAAATAGGTTCATCATACTTTACCTTGATATCTTCCAAAGTTTGTTTCATCCAAAGCACTTGAGTACAACACAATACTACTACAATATATTCTACTTCAGCTGTAGAAAATGATACTAAATTTTTCTTCTTACTTAGCCATGATACTAAGCTATCACCAAGGAAGAAAGCTCCACCACTTGTACTCTTTCTGTCATCCAAACACCCTACCCAATCTAAATATGTATAAGTAACCAAAGTGAAATATCTGCCTGTGGGATACCATAATCCATAATCTAATGTCTCTTTGATATATTTGAATATTCTCTTCACCAACTAAACATGACTATCTTTTAGAGATGACTAATATCTTGTAACCATACCTACTACATGCATGATGTCTGGCCTCGATGTTGTCAAATATAAAAGACTACCAATCATATATTTATATAAAGATTGATCTATAATAGGTGAATCTTCATCCTTACTCACCTTATTTCCTGTACACATTGATGTGTCAACTGGTGCACAATCCTCAAAACCAAATTTCTTTAACATTTCCTTGGCATATTTACTTTGAGATATGAAAATTCTTTTATTTGACTAAAATATTTGCAATCCTAAGAAAAATGACAATTCTCTAAGCATAGACATCTCAAATTATTTTTGCATATTATCAAAAAATTCTTTTATCATATTTTCAATATTTCTTCCAAAAATGATATCAGCAACATATACCACAATAATCAATTAATGCTCACCTTCTATTTTGATGTAGAGATTACTATCAAAAAATCCTCTCTTGAAACCTTGATCCTGTAGGTACTTATCAAGTCTTGCATACCAAGCTTTGGGAGCTTGTTTCAATCTATACAATGCTTTCTTCAATTTACATACATGGCTACTAATATTTGAGAGAATAAATCCCTCATGCTGCTCAATGTAGACCTATTATTCTAGATTCCCATTTAGGAAGGCAAATTTGACATCCATCTAAAACACTTTGAAATTTTTAAACACTGCATATGCAAGAAACATTCTAATAACCTATAACCTTGCCACTGGTGCAAAACTTTCTTCAAAATCTATTCCCTCAATTTGAGCATATCTTTTACATACTAATCTTGCTTATTTCCAGTCACTTCTCCATTTTTATTCAACTTATTTCTATAAACACATTTTGTTCCTATCACATTGTGATCTTTTGGTCTAGGCACTAATTCCTAAGTATCATTATTTTCTATCTAATTTAATTCTTCATCCATAGCCTTAACCCAATGCTTATCATGTCTAGCTTCTAAAAAAGTTCTAGGCTAAATTTTAGATAACAAAGAGAAATTTACTTGCTCAGATTCACTTTTCATCATTCTTCTTGTGTGAATTCCTTCATTTATGTCTCTAATGATGTCACTTTCATTATTATTTCTTTGAACATATTTGGATGGATTTTTGGTGCCCTTTTTCTCCTTTTTCTCATCTTAATCTGATTTATCAAAACCTTCCTCTTCAATGATTTCAAGAATATCTATTGGATCATTGATTCTTTGTGTTCCATCTTCTTCTATCCTAACACTTGCACTTTCAATAATTTTCTTGGTTCTTTTGTTATAACATTTATAAACTTTAATTTTTCAAGAATAAACAATAAATATACCTTCATCTACTCTAGATTCAAACTTGCCAAGTTTTTCATCAGTTCTCTTTATGAAGCATTTGTTACTGAAAACTCTAAAATAATCAATTGTTGTTGGTTTGTCTTTTCATAGCTCATTAGGAGTCTTATCATTGTTGACTCTCAATAATGCTCTATTTTGAATATGCATTGTTGTAGCAACTACCTCTCTCCAATATTTATCTGCTATCTTGGATTCATCTAGCATTGTCCTTGCCATCCCCTAAACTATTTTATTTTTTTGTTTAACTACTCCATTTTATTGTGGAGTTATGGCTACTGAATAATGTCTCTTTATTCCATAGTATTCAAAAAAATCAATAAATTAATCTAACATGAATTCTCTTCCTCGATCTGATCTTATACATTTAATCCTCAAACTGGTTTCATTCTCAACTAATGCTTGGAAATGTCTGAAAGCTTTTGATTTTTTCTTTAAAAACATTACCCAAGTCATACATGAAAAATCATCAATAAGCAACATGAAATACTTCTCACCTTGAGTACTTTGAGTTCTCATAGGTCCACATAGATCAGTGTGAATAAGCTCTAGCATCTGAGTAGTCATGTACTCTTTTATTTTGAACCATCTTCTAGCATGTTTCTCATGCTGACAAGGTTCACAAAGCGTATCGGATGGCTTTGTAATCTTTGAAAGATTTTTGATTGCTTGCATTTTACTTATGTTGATAATATTATCAAAATTTATGTGCCCCATTCTCCTATGCCATAGTCAACTTTCTTCAATCTGACTCAAACATCATTTTTTGACCTTTGATGTCTGATAGCATATACAAATTATTGCCTATTTTTTGAGCATCTACAACCAACATATCTGAATCTTTACTTTTAATTTCATAACCTTCTGCATAAAACTTTAGTGTATTCCCCTAATCACATATTTAACTTACACTCAATAGATTATTCTTAAGACCTTCTACATATAAAATATTTTTAGTTTTAATTCTACCATTATCCAAACTTAGTGTACCTTTTCCAGCAATTTTGGTAGTAGTATTATCTCTAAATTTCACTATACCACCATTGTTCTTCTTCAAGGTTATGAACTTTCTCTTGTCTCCTATCATGTGTCTCAAACATTCACTATCAATTAACCATGGCTTTTCTTTTCTTGCATGTAAAGCTGTCTATACCAACATAGATTTTTCAAGTTGTTTCTTTTGCCATGAACCTGTCTAGACTTTCTTCTTAATGAATGGAGCCTTGAAACTCTGGTCCTTCTTGACTGACTCAAACACACTTCTATAGTACTGAGCTATGTGTCCAAATTTGTTGCACTTTTAACATATTATGGCCTCTTCATTAAATCTTGATGGAGGATCAAAAGAGTTGTGGCTTCTGCTTAACTCTATATGAATTTCCTTCTCCTTATTTCTGAAATTGTTAGGCATTTTTGACATTCTATTTTCTTATGACCATATCCATTAAAATAAAAATAGTAACCATAAAAATAGGACTTATTTATGTATCTCTATCGTGATTGCCTTTTGTAGCTCTATTCCCTCTAGTCTTCTTTGTTTGAGATGTCCTTTGTATTCTTAACTTCTTCCCTTTTTATTTCTTCTTTTATAAGAGCTTCAGCATAGCTTTTTTCTTTTTCTTTGTCTGTGAAAGTAGTGACCTCCTCTTTCTCTTTTTTAAACCCAATACCTATCTTAAATTTTGAATCATTAATTGTTTTATCATTGATTGCTTTATTTATTTTCTCAAGATCTACTTTTAAAGAAGTAATTTCAATAGAATACCTTTCACATTCTTTACTTATTATTTTCAACTATGTCGTTAAATCTTCTTGATTGTTCTTTTCTTCTTCAAAGTGTGCTTATAGATCTTCAATTATTTTCTTTGACTCCTTTTCATTTTTCTCGATCTGGAGCTTTAATCTTTAATTTTTCTTTTTAAGAGTTTTTAACTCTTCTAAAGCACAAATGAGTTCTCCTTCTAGATTCACTTCAGGTTCATCATGTTCTTCTTCTTGATTATCTATACTTTTGCTTGCAGATGTATCTTCATGTGTGGCTATGAATAGAATCTCTTCTTCTTCTGAATCATTGACTCCACTATCTTCGGCTGAGCTAGGATCTTTAGAATACAAACTCTTCTTCTCAAATCCCTTTTTGAATTTACCTTTGAAATTTTTCTTGTATGTAGACTTTCCTTTTTTGTTATCATCATTACCCTTATTTGGGCATTTAGCTATAAAATTTCTAATCTTTCCATAATTTAAACATTTAAAAGGTAATTTTATTTCATATTTACCTATGCCCTTTTTTAGCTTGCAAATAAAAAGAGCTCCATTGTCATCTTCATCATCACTAAAACTATCACTTGATTCTTGAATCTTAGCTTTCTCTTTCTTTGATGTCTTGAAATCAACTTCTCTTTTTGAGGGTTTATCTTGTTCAGTCCACATCTCTTATGCAATAAGAATACCATGAAGCTCATCCATCTTTGGCTTGGCTAAATTCTTCATTTCTTCAATTACTGAAACTTTTGCATCATATCTTAATGGTAGAGATCTCAAAACTTTTTGAATCACAATTGATTCTTCTAAATTTTCTCTAAGACCTTAAATCTGATTAACTATTTGATCAATGTGCAAAAGATAACTTGTTATATTTTCTTCTTCTTATATCTTTAAACTGTCAAATTATCTTATGAATATATGAATCTTAGCTTGCTAAACCTTTCCATCACCTTTGTAAATATTCTCAAGTTTTACCCAAGTTTCATGAGTAGATTTACATTGCATAACTTTAACAAATTTTGATTCACATAAACCACATAAAATAGTATTTAAAGCTTTAGCATTATTTTTACTTACCTTCTTTTATGTTAGAGTAGTTACAAGTGTATGTGGCTCTTTATATTCCTCTACCACTGCTTGCCATATGTCGAATCTAAAGGCCATCGAATAAGTATTCATCTTTATACTCTAAAAAACATAATTCATTCCATCAAACAAAAGTGCTTTATTTGTAGAAAATCCTTCATGTGATCCATCCATCATGATTTCCTGATCTACATTTAAGCTGTAAAACTTTTTCAAAAGGAACCTACTCTGATACCAATTGTTAAGCATGAAATATACTGAGAGGGGGGTTGAATCAGTATATTATATTTTTTTTACTTAATATGATTTCTTTTCTTTAACCACTTAATCATATATTCAAGATATGCAATAAAACTAAAATAATAATTTGCACCACATAAGAGAGAGAGAGAGACACTAGATTTTTATGTGGAAACCCAAAGTGGGAAAACCCACAGAGAATAATCTCAAGTATATGAATGAGCACCAACTCAAAATACAAAGTTTGTAAGCACCAACCCCTTTGTTGAGCACCAACACAGTAACTATTTTTTAGCACCAACCCATCTTGTGTATAAAATACAACTATCTCTCAATGTTGCTTACTCAACAAATGATAGAACTCTATAATATCTCTTGATTTTCTCTCTTTGAAAATAAATACAAACTATACACTCTCTTGTATATTCCAAATGGCTTCTCAACCCTTTATTTATATCTTTCCAAATGACCTTTGGCATTTACCCTTTGTGACCCTTTAATCTTCATGGAAAATGGGGCCAAACTTGCATGACCCTTCGTATCCTTGTATTTGAAAAGTCATATGGTGACCCTTCATAAGCAAAATCATCCTTTCCTCTTTTTTCTTTATCTTGGTGACTTTTCAAATTTCTCAAAGTGTCCCTTCATGGAAAAATGTGTCATACCTCTTTTGTCTTCATATGGTGACTCTTGGAATTCCTCAAGATGCCTCTTCATGAGAAAATGCATCATATTCCTCTTTCGTCTTTTACCTCGTGACTCTTTGACTTCTCCATGGGCCCTCTTTTAAATTATATGAAACCAAAAATATATTCATTAATATTAAATAAATATTAACACACATTAGCCAAGATATATATATTAAAAACACCAGTAAATGCAATGGGGCCTTTATCACCAATAATGCTAGATCTTTGACATCAATGACAATATTTCTAACATTCCCATACTAAATTTTTTAGATTGGAACAAGCCTTTCTATGTACTTGTAGATGCTTTGGGCATCATAGTTGGTGTTATGCTTGTAAAGCCTAGAGATGATGCACTTGACCATCCTATCCACTTTACTAACTGGAAACCATCCAACGTAGATAAAAACTATATAACCACTAAGTGAGAATCACTAGCCATCATGTTTACACTAGAAAAAATTTGGCATTATCTACTTGCAATACCATTTGAAGTCTTCATTGACCATCAAGCCCTATGATATCTGGTCAAAAAAGTAATGTTAAGAAGATGTATCTCTTGTTGGTTGATGTCATTTTAGGAGTTTTAATTTTACATAAATGTCAAGCCAAGAAAGGAGAATGTAGGACTAGACCACCTCAATCATATCCCAAATGGGGAATAGCTATAAGAATTAAAATAAGACTCTCTTGATGCCCATGTTTTTTGTGTCTCTATGATTCTTGAAAACTTTAAATCCATCACCAACTTTCTCGATCAAAGAATATTCCATACGTACTTTTAGGATTGGGATAAAAAGTAATTTGTGACTAGAACACTACCATATACCATCATTAATGGACTTCTATATCACTTGGGAAAGGATGAAGCCCTATGCAGGGTTGTCCTCAAACACAAATGACCTCAACTCTTAGAGGAAGCTCATCAAGGAGTCATAGGAGGACATTTCGTAGGAGAGGCTACAGCTAGAAAAATTTTACAAAGCAGACTATGGTATCCAAATTTATTCTCGAATGTACATAAAGTTGCACAACACTATGATGTTTTCTACTGCATTGGTAAACTACTCTAGAAAGATGACATGTCATTACAACCCTTGTTAGTAGAACAACATTTCAAATAATAGGGTATTGATTTTATTGGACCAATCAACCCACCAAGTAAGTATAGAAAAGTTAGATACATCATTACTATGATAGGCTATTTTACTAAGTGGGTTGAAGATGTTACCATACCTAGTTATGGTACAATGGATGCAGTGAAGTTCCTATGTGAAAATATCATTACCATGATTGGATGTCATATAAAGTTATTCAATGACAGAGGAATGCACTTTCTAAATAACACCATCAAGGCCTTGACTAAAGAGTTTATGATATTTCATCTAAAATAATTTCCTATCAACCATAGGCTAATGGCCAAGCTAAAGCCTCCAATAAGGTACTGGGGAAAATACACAAAAATATGCGATGTCAAGTAAGATGAATGGGAAGATCACATTCCTATGATATTATGGGCATATCACATGCATCAAAAAGAGCTACATGATTTACACCATTCTAGTTAGTGTATGGTATATAAGTAGTCATGTTGATGGAATATTTAGTACCCTACCTATGCATTTCCATGGTCATGTGACTCAAAGATTAGGAGTCTCTTACTATTCAGCTCTTGGAACTAAATTGGATGGATGAATTTAGATGTATATCAACATGGACACAGGAAGTGCACAAGAAAATCTAGAAATCATGGCATGATAGGAACTTGTGTCAAAAATAATTTCATAAAGATCAACCAGTTTTATTATATGATAGTCATTTTAGAGCATTCCCAGGTAAACTATAAATAATATGAAAAGGGCCCTACATTATACATGACCTAATGTAGTAAATAACCATGGTTTTAATGTATCTTTAGGGAACCCTAATACCAGGGTGGGTAAATGGTTATAGACTTAAGTCCTACCACTAATAGTCTATTGATCTCATTCTAAAAGCTGAGTGGGTGTTGAGTAACACCATGTAGATTAGGATTTATCTATTTTTCAAGTTTTGTGTGTGTGTGTGTTTTTATTTTTTTATTTATGATCTCAGAAAAAAAATTAGGAAGTACAAAGACCAAGCATCATGCATGTCAGACGTATATAGGAGGATCCATGTGTACTATTGGAAAATCAAAGAGGAGCAACTAAAAGATATTAAGTCTAGGAATGATGTTGAAACATCCCATCATCAAGATATCCATTAGATAATGATCATCCACTGAAAGTAAATGCAAGAGCTAAAGGTTAATTTATGTGATCTTTAACAAATTTATGACTAGTCAACATCAATTGATCGTACCCTTCATACAGACAACAAAGAGCATAATGGCATAACTCCACACATGTGCCAATGACTAATTACTTTAATGGCTAGATCAAATAAAGATTTTCCACATCCACCATTGCATTCAAGATAAATAGATAGTTAATCATGGCCTAGACATGGAAGCTAAGAGGTATTAGCATATTTTCATGAGTTGTAGCTATTAAGATCCAAACCATTTTCATTGCATAGAGCATTCAAATTTCCTCTCACATAACCATGGATAGCATGCAGTTAATTTGACCCCTATCTAAAGCATAAAAGGAAGCCATGAATGTCAACATAGTGATTCGATAACCAAGTACAATGATCAAAATCTATTTCATTACATTCAAGAAGTTGAACAAAATCTCTTATGGCCTAATCCTATTGATGCCATGTAACCACTCACCCTCACAGCTCCCTACTAATTCCAAAACATAGACATTGAGAACCTATTGTGGATGATGACATTTGGTGACCTGGGAGAGATAGTTCAAGTATTTCTTGGGTGATATAATGAGGGCACAATCTCTTTAGGCCTAGATGAGACTATGGTAATCAACACTTAAGCCATAGACCAAGCTCTAGGCATGCCTGCACATGGAGATTCCCTACTGCCCTACAAGACCAAAATGCCTCCCATATTACAAGAAGTTTGGGACTTGTATGTGTAGAGTAACTGAAGGATCCACATTGATGAAATTCTAGACAAAACTATGTGTATTCTCATTTAGTGTATTACCAAAAGATTTTGGTAGACAACTAAGTCTGCCAAGTAAATACCTAAGTTGTGAACATCACTCATAGGATGATCCATTAGAATGAATATTTTAATTAGCCTAAGTACTTTGTCTAAGATTTACTCACAAATATTTAAAGTGTTACACCCCTTCTAGGTAGACCTTTGAATATCAATTTTTTATCCTCTTTCTTTACTTCACATAATGGAAATCACTATAAGGAGAAGTACACCTAGATATGGATTACTAGTTGATGTAGTAGTTTCACAACATAATATGGACATAGGAATGTGGAACCCTCACATATGAGGGTAATTTCAAAGCTTGGTGGGAAGAGTGTCTAGACCTCATTTCCACACACCCTAGAGTGCCATCTAATGTCCTGCAATACCTAGGTCAGCATGCCACAGTCACTCTGCTACCTCAGGGAGTCTTTATCATAATTCAAGAGCTACCATGTTCAACATTAAAACTACTTCCCTTCTTCATCATGATTGATATGGCACAAGCTAAAGTGGCCTAATAAAAATAACATGCAGCTAGGTGTGTAACCCCCTTACAATCTATACCACTGGGTGTAGACATTTTTATTGCATAATAACTAGAGTTAGCATCAAGATCACAATAGCAGAAGGAGAAGTGTAAAGTGGATCCTCATTCAGTGTCTCCTCCCTCAAAGTGAAAAAAATGCATCACTAAAACCTAAAAAGATGACCTAAAGGTGCCATAGATAGTCAGCCCCTACAACCTCATGAAAATGGGTATTGATGCACAAGAAATCTACCAGGTTATGTTGACAGACATAGTTGGAGACTACTATGAGAAGGAGGAGGAAAAAGAGTTATTTTTATGGAAGGTGGTGCATATAGTGTAAATTTGAAAGTAAGGTCTACCTAAGCTATGGGTGTAACTCCTAGCTTGCCCACCTTCCATCATTATTAACATAGTCTAGGAAGAAGTTGAGCAGCTCTAGCATAGAATGGACTTCTTCTAACCTTTGATTGATCTAACATTTGTACCTAACATCATCTTTGTACCCCTACTAAAGAGTCTACCAGAATAACTTATAAATAAGTCTAGAACACAATGGGAGTCAAGAGTCTCCCCAATCTTGGATGAATGCACATTTAGTCCACCAACTATTGTGTAGGAAACACAACCTACTCTTGAATCTTTTTCAGCACTACCATAATGCAGACTGGTCACAATCATTAAAAAGAAGCAACATGTTCCAAGTTTGGAGGTGTGACTAGAGGATTCCCCACCATCACCATAAGCATATGAGGTTGAATAAATTACATAAGAATAGTCAAAAGTAGAGGAACAATAGGATGTCAAGGAAGAAACCACTTGCACAGTCGAAAGCTAGCTTAGAAAGTAAAAAAAGAAGAGAAAGAAAGAAGATGCACATCAACAACATGTAATTTAGCAAGATACAGAAGTTGAGGCCTCATAAAAGGCTAAGGATGTAGAGGTAGACATACATAAAGAATAATAGATGGCCAAGTAGGCCTAAGAAATAGTCGTTATAAAATAGCAAGTGCAGGAGTAGAAAGAAAAGAAGAAAAAAGTAGGAAAACAAAAGTAAGATGTAGTAGACTGGGTATAACAGTAGGTAGAGGAAGCTACCAAGAAGGAAGAGGAACACGATGAATCCCTATGCTAACAGTAATCATAGGCATAATCATAAGCCCAGACATAGGCCCAAACTTTGTAGGAACAAGAAAAGAAGAAGAAAGAAGAATAATAATAGAGGAAGAAAGAAGAACAAGAGAAAAAGCAGAAAGAAGAAGAAGATGAGTGAAAGAACAAAGAGAAAGAGGAAGTAGAAGAGAAAAAGAATAAATAAGAGGTATAGAAGAGCAAGAAGAGGAAAAGGATAAGAAAAGAGATGAAGAACAAAAGAAGTAAGAAGAAGAGGGAGGAATAAATAGGAGGAAGAGGTCAAATGAAAAATGGATGAAGATGCTACACAATAGAGGCAACAACACAATCGCAAGTTCCACCTATAATTTAAGCAAGATCCTAGATGCAATAGCTTCCATTAAGAGGTGTTTGGCTTTAGGATGTTCCCTCAGTCACTACTCAGCACACTACCTCTTCACTTCCTCTAGCTACTATGCCACATCCTGACCCTACAACCTCATCAAGCACATTGGTTGCACTCTCAGTCAAGTAAGAGGATTCACTTGATGTCTCTTGGTTGCCTTTTAAGAATTATTTGGAAGGTATCATAGCTTTTCAAGAGTCTATCACACAAAAGGTCACCTCCTTAGAATAAGAGCAGGATTAGATAAGGGAAGAGAATGTAGAGCTCAGGGGTCATCTTAATGAAGTAGTAAAGATGATCAAAGATACTTTCCCAGACTTGGCCTCTCAATCAAGGACAAAGTGATGTCAGACTATAGCCAGATCAAGACCTTGGTCTCAGAGCTTACAAAGTATTGGTGTGTAGCATAATAACTTTACCCAATCAGCGTCTTGGGTCATAATTTGAAGACTAATGTCACTACTTTGATGACTCTACTAGAATAGTATCAAGGCATGATTGACATTGTAGCCCTTCAAGCCCATCATCTCACACATAGTCTTCTAGACTAGAAATAGCAACTTGACAATTCCCTTGCCAAATCCAGTGCAGACTTTACTATAGTTGCCATGGCCAGCATAACCATGTACATTTAGACTACCTTGACTAATGAAACTAACCTTGATCTCCAATAATCTTTCAATGTTAGGGATAATGTGCATGATCAACTCCTTAATTTGAAATAAGACCTATAACATAGTGCATTTGTATGTCTTCAAGCAGAATAACATGCAAAAAAGTTATAACAATTGAGTGTAGAAATTCAACTAAAAGTCAACAATACAAAGGTAAAATTGAGTACCACTAAGGAATTAGACCTGAGAGAACTCATTGGATGTTATGCACTAATGCACATCCTAATTTACATGGTCTAAGAAGTGATGCTCGATTGGAATGCCTTCAAAATTGACCTGGCTCTATTTTATAGTGAGGCGGCCCTGATCCTCATGTTCCTATTTACAAGCCACCATCAGAGCTCTAGTAAGAACTCGCATAGCACATGGATTCTTATTATAGGGCCAAGGATCCTTCTAGCTAACCTTCTTCCTCAGCAATACCACCTCCTTCTAGTTGAGTACTACACAATGCACAAAATTTTTGAAAAAAATTGTAAATTTTTTAGCAAGTTTTTGTATTGGGGATGATTAGTGAGACATGCATGGTTAGGATGGTTAAAAACTCATAAAGGGCAGCCACCTAGTTATGCCAGCCTATTAAAAACTTGAAAGGGTGGTAAGTTGGTACACTACTTAGTTTAAAACTCAAAAGGGTAGCTAAGTAGTGTGCAAAAGGTGAAAACTAGAAATGGTGCTTTGAACAATTATTGTGACTCTTGTTAGTCTACCTAATTTTTTAGCTTCTACACTCAATGCATAGTCAAATGAACCTACGATGTTGTCTTGGGACAATACAGCATTTTAAGCCCAAAATAGTGATGGGAAAAGAAAAATTGATAAGTAAAGCTACGTAGGATATTCTTTGAATATTCGTGCGTTATGAATGAAATTATCGGCTATATGTATTTTGTCCTATCCTCCATGAGTTGTAAAGGGATAGAATGTGAATAGTCTCCTCTCTTTGGCACCAATGTATAAGAATAATATGAATAGTTAGGAACTATAGTGATTATAAATATGTATGTTTGTATGAAGAAGAAGATGAACCTTTGTTGAGACCAATATAGACTTTCTAGTTATGGCTACCTATTATATTTCTCATGTTATTTCTTGTCTACATTATCATGTTTAATGTTTGGTTTAATATTATCTTAACTAATATGAATGCTCTGCAAACCTTAATAAAGCTTTGGGTTAATATTAGATCCTATCTATCACATGATAACTCATCTCTATCATGCTTTTATTAATTATAAATTCTTTGTAGCATCCTATGCAGTATAACAAAACTTAGTTATCCTTGTCCTTAGCATGTTCTATTACATCAGGAACCTCTGATAACATTAATATATATCCTTATCATGAAAAATACATTTAATTTAGTTATATTTGTTGAGTTGGAATTGATGATTCTCATTTGGAAAATAAGAACAAGAAAGTTATAATCTAATATTTTAAACAATAATGTTATGCTTAGTTTATGGTCTTGAACCTAAGATGAAAAGGTTGAATTCTCTTAAGAATGAATTTAAAAGTAAACCTAGTATAAGTGAACTTAGTTTTTGGAATTATTAAATAATATTAATTCCCTTGAACTCATATGACACTCATAATTGTAATGATTAAAAATGAAAGGATAACCTTGAGCAAATGTTCTAAATCAATTAAGATCCTTAGGCAAGCATACCTTAACATGTGCTTATAACCCTACCTTATAGATTGGTAAGATGTTCTAAAATGAAATATAACCATGGTTATTGAAACATCTCATGAAGCTTACACATTTACCTTAGGTAGTTCATGCCCAAATTCATCCTCTGCTTATTTTTAAATTCAAAATATGTTTCAAGGCTTCACATTGCTTTTAGAAATAGTCATTTTTCTTTAATCCTTGCATGTTGCTTATGAATTGGTAGATATTTCTTGAGCAAGCTTAGTATGATGGTTCTTTTATTGAATATATTTTCTCTCTACCTCTATTTGTTGAACTTTTATTGAATTATCCCATGGGGTACTAGTTGTTTTATAGCTTGTATAGGTATTTAGGTAAGGGCATTATTCAGTGAGATTTTACTAGGAAAGACATAATAAAGTAAATGGATAGGCATGTGTGGGTGTGTCTACACTAACCCATTTCTATCCAAATATTAAGTGGTTAAAAGACTTCTTATTTAAGTTATTTATGAATTATGTACTTGGTCTAGTTCCTATGTTGGCTATAACACGGTTATGGATCTCGTTATGTGCTTCTTTGCTAAACTCTAGTTGAAAATTTATACTATAGTTGTTATCTCAGTATATATAAAATAGAAAATCATGGTTCTTACATATTGGTATCAAAGTATAATTTACTACTCTAGAGAATTTTGGGGAATGTTTATTATTGTTTTCCTATTGAGTTATTGTTTGTTTCACCACAGGACAGTGAGAACAAGATCTGGAATAGCAAACAACAACCCAAGGAATTTAACCCTTGTAGAGGAAGAGGTCAAGGTCATAGGGCCAATATTAATGAAATAAAGGAACCTCTTCTCAATAATGTTGGTACTAATATTGAAGCCCCTAACCATGAGGAAAATGATCCCAATGCTAACCAAGAGGTAGCTTTGAATGAAATTCTAACTGCATTTAATTCACTTCAAAGTAAACTAGACACCCAAAAATAAAGGTTGAAAAATATAAAAGGTGTAATAGCTAAATAACTTATAATTAGAGATTAAGGGAAAGTTGGTGAGAAAGAACTTCAAAATAACTCTATTAATGTGGCTGACCATATCATTAAGGCGCTGAAGAAGTTTCCCCCACCAACCTTTTCAGGTGAGGGTAGTTGATGCATGGTTAGTCCACCTACAAAAATATTTTAATCTGCATGACATGTCCTCTATTATGAAGGTAATAGTATCTACTATTAGTTATTATATGCTTCAACTCTTTGGTGGAACCATTTACGTGCTCTAAAGGGTTACCAGCCAATGATTCTTACCTAGACAACTTTTGAAAGTCAATTTAGGAAGAGGTATCTCAACTCTAACTTCAAAGAATAGAAAATAACTTATTTTTAGTTATTGAAGCAAGAGAATATGACTATGACTGAGTATGAAAACATTTTTTTTAAATATATTACATCATGTTAATTATATGCATGATGAAGAGACTAAAATCAATAAATTTAAGCTGGGTTTGAAAGAGATATTGATGCATGATGTTAATATGACAAATCCTAAGACTAATTATTTCTATTGAATCTGATCATAGGGTAGAAGAAAATAAAAAGGTTCATTAAAAGGTGAGATAAGATTTTAAATATAATAGGTAGCAATCTAAGATTAAAATATGTCCCCTTTGCTTAAAAATTTTAAAAAATTTGACCCAAACTGTAGATTTACCAAAAGTATGAGTGGTTTCAACAAATTTCAAGGGCAAAATAAAAATTTCAAGAATCTAAATTCTTCTAAGTCTATAAATTTTAAAATAAATCAAACCTAAATTATTCAAAATGTGCCTACCACTGGAGCAAATACCATCTTAGTGATGCTACAAAGGACTGTAGTATACTAGGAATGTGGTGATAACCACTAGTGTAAATATTACCCTAAACTAAAAATAGATCAATTAGTTAATCACAGAGTGTATGTAGTTGTAAATAATAGAAACATAGATTTCCAAACCATTCTTATTGAAATCAGAGGTAAAATAAATGATTTTTTTGTTTCAATTTTTTTGATTCAAGAGCAACTGATAGTTTTGTGAATCCTAAATTAGTAACATACTATAAGTTGAATCCAATGACTTTGAAGTATGATTAGGATGTTGAGTTCAGCTTAGGTAAAAAGGTACCAGTTAATAAGTGTCTTGAATGCTAAAGCTTAGACTTTGGCAAGTTTCAAACCTAAGTTAACTTATTTTTAGCTCCTCTTAGATATTTTGATATTATTTTATGAAGGGATTGGTTTTAGAGACATAAAGCAAATCTGGACTATTATAGCAAAGTGATATATTATTTAACAATTTGGAGAAACCTATAGAAATTTAAGATTTGCTAAAATCAAAAGTACACAAGTTGTTATCAACCTTACAACTAAATAAATCAGAGTGTAAGGGCTGCAAATTATATGATGTATAGATGCAAGAAATCAAACTTGTAATAGATCAACATTTAAAGAATATCTATTTTTGTAAAAATTATTTGAAGTTTTTCTCAAAAAATTCCTTGGTTTACCTCCTACACATGAATTTGATTTTTCTATTGATATAATGTTAGGGGTATCCCATGTATCTAAAGCACCTTATCATATGAATGTAGCATATTTGAAAGAGATGAAAGTTCAACTGCTAAAACTACTATAAAATGGTAGTATCGAGGGCCAAGCATGTCATCTTGGGGTGCACCAGTGGTATTTTTGAAAAAAAAAATATGGAACCTTGTAATTGTGCATTGACTATTACATGCTTAACAAGGTTACCATCAAGAATCATTACCCTTTACCGAGGATAGATGATATGTTCAATCAAATGAAAGATGTAACTATATTTTCAAAGATAGACTTGAGATTAAGCTATCAGCAATTGAGGATCAAAGAAGAAGGCATCCATAAGACTACTTTTAGAATTAGGTATGGACATTATGAGTTTACGATAATGCTTTTTGATTTAAATATTACACCTATTACTTTTATGAACTTAATAAATAGTGTATTCAAGGATTTTCTAGACAATTTTGTTCTAGTCTTTCTTGATGATATACTGATCTATTTTAAGAATACAACTAAACATGAATAACATTTGCATTTAGTACTGCAAAGGCTAAGGCAACATAAACTTTATGATAAACTATATTAATATATTTTCTTTCAAACTGAGATCCACTATTTAGATCATATTATATCTAAGGTTGGTATTACTATTGATCCAACAAATATTAAAGTTATTCAATAGTGGTCTGCTCATAAAAATGTGCATAAAGTAAACAATTTTATGAGACTAGTTGGTTATTATAGAAGATTTATTGATTTGTTTTCTAAATTGGCTAACCTAATAACTTCCTTGTAGTGAAAAGATAAGAAGTTTGTTTATACTTCAAAGTGTGAATAAGATTTATTGAAGCTTAAAGAGTTACTGACTTTAGTACTTGTACTTGTTGTACCAAATATTAATGAAAATTTTGAAATATAGGCCGATGCATCCAAAGAAGGCTTGGGTGGTGTGCTAACTCAGGATGGTTTAGTTGTATCTTATGATTCATAAAAACTGAAGGACCATGAGAAGAATTATACCACTCATGACTTTGAAGCAATGGAAACACTTTTTGATAGGTAAGTATTTTGAGATAAAGTCTGACCATCATAGACTAGAATATTTATTTTCATAGGATGATTTGAATGCATCCTAGTGTAGATGGCTAAAAAATTTAAGTAATTTTGATATGAATATTTTTTATGTGAAAGGTATGGAGAATCATGTTATTGATGCACTCAGTTGATGAATGTATTTCACTGCCTTATCTATTCTACATAATAATTTTAAAATTAAATTATTGGAACAATAGTCTTTTAATAAGTTTCACTAAGATGTAAGTGCAAATTTGGTTGACAAGCCTATTGAAAAGAATTTTTTTGACTTTTCTATTGATTTTGATGGTTTAATCAGACATAAAAATAGAATTTATGTACCTAAATCTGGTGTCTTAAGGAATTTTTTTTTTAAATAAGTGCATACAACACCTCATTTTTTTCATCCAAGTGTCATGAAGATGACACATGAGCTGAAAAGGTTGTACTATTGGCTTGGAATGAAACATAAAGTTGTTAAATTTGTGGTAAGATGTTTGGAATATCATCATTTGAAAGCTAAAAATTACCATCTAGGAGGATTTTTATACCCTCATGATATACCATGAGGTAAGTGGGTTGTAATCTCTTTGAATTTCATAGTTGGCTTGCCAAAATCTAGAAGTAAACATGATACTCTTCTAGTTTTGATAAATAAATTTACTAAAGTTGATCATTTTATTGTTAAAAACTTAACTGATGATGTATTTATGTTTGCTTCATAATTTGTGAAAGAAATAGTATGGTTACATGGCATGCTTGAAGTTATTATCTTAGATAGAGACAAACTTTTTACTTCAAGGTTTTATAAAACTTTAACTATTACTTTTGCTACAAGGTTGAATTTTAGTTTGTCTTATCATCCAAAAAATAGGTGGTCATATAGAAAGATTGAATCAAATTATGGAAGATATGTTAAGAATGTATGTGATGAATCAACAAGGTGAATGGGAGGATTAATTACACTTAGTTGAATTTTATTATAACATGTACCATTATGTGATTAAAGTGGCTCCTTTCAAATCTTTGTATGGATACAAGTGTAGAACTCCACTTGGTTGGGAAAGTTTATAAAATAGGACTGTTGTTGGTGTTGATATTTTTCAATAGTATGATAGGCAAATTTAAACTATAAAGCAAAATTTTAAGGCTACCTCTGATAATCAAAAAAGTTATGTTGATTTAAAAAGGTCACTTCATGAATTCCAAGTAGGAGATAAGATTTTTCTACGTGGTAGACCACAAAAAAGTTTAATTAAATTTGAAAAGTCTTCCAAATTAGTTATGTGGTTTGTAGGACCTTTTGAAATTTTAGAGAAAATTAGTCTTGTTGCTATCATTTATCCCTTCCTCCTTAATTATCTTGGAATCACAATGTGTTTCATGTTGATTTATTGAGAAAGTATATTCTTGATCCATCTCATGTTTTGGATTGGACTCATCTTCAAGTTTCAGAATAGAAAAATATGTAGTTGGATCCAATGAAGATATTAGACCATCATAGTGTTAAATTGTGAAATCATGAGATTTCCTAAGTGATGGTTTAATTGGATCATTTATCAAAAAGAAGTGTTACTTGAGAAGATGAGAGTATTTTCAATTAGAATTATCGTTGGCTATTTTGATCACCAAGATGACTCTTTTCCAAGGGGAGGATGTCATGACCCTATTTGACCTCCATTTATTTTCATTTGTTAATATAGTTTAATTTTGAACTATTTAAGACATTTGATTGGTTTAATATTATGATGCAATTCTGAGATCTATGTTGATCTATTATTATTGTTGTTGTTGAGATATTCATTTAATATATTTTTTATTATAGCATTAGATATTTATTCTTAATGAGTTACTTATTTACTATTCAATTTAGATGTATTATTTAAATGTTGATATTACATTTATTGTTTTTAGATATTCAGATACTACTTATGGTATATTTTTTAACTATAGGGATAGGTACTTGAGCTAGGTTGTGTTCTAATCTGAGCAGCAAAGAAATAATGTGAATGAAATTGAAACAATAAATCTTATTGGCAAACTAATCTTGATGGTATTATTACTTAAGGCATTTTATTTACTTAATTTAAGTGTTGAGTGTTTATCATTTTAGGTTTGATTTCATTATTGATTGATTAATAGTCAATTTCAACTTTTATATAACCCCTACTTTACTAGAAGATTTTGACTTCTGAACTTGTCAGGATTATTGAGTTGTGTTAGTCTTATGATTGTTAGTGGCTATTTGATGTCATAAGTTTTTGTCATTCTTATTCATTATGTTTTTATCTGATTTAATGAATTGTCAACTTTGACATTGCATTGATCACTAGATGCTCTTATATTCACAGTCGAATTCATTATGTGTTTGACTCTTTAGTACCTTATATAATTTTCGTGCCCTTATTTGTTTTGATGAACTATCAACCTTTGATATGGTTGAAGGATTTTTAAAATGTGTTTTATCTAGTTTTTGGCTTAATGTTTATGTGTTAAGGGATTTGTTATCATCATGAAGTCTTGTGGCATTTATTTTTTATTATAACCAAGTCTTGGTTTGGCTTTATGCTAAGGTATTGTTGTGGCCACCACCCACCTTGGGGATTGACATTAGTGGTTAATATTTTGTTTTTCCATTCGACTATAGGGTTGTGGCATTGTCTAGTCACACGATGTTATTAGGTTGATACTCTTCTCAAATGGTTTTTAGGTTTTCTTTTGGTCATTTTTTTCTTATTTGAGAATCTCTACACTTTGAGGAGACTCTATCAAAATCTTGGGTATGGCAACCAAGGGAGATAAACATGCATTTAGTTGCATGAGTTTTTCTTGGGCTCGAATTATAATTAGTCATGTATCTTGTCAACCATACAAGAGTTTAGTAATGTTTTTATGGGGTTCATTTTGGCTATATGGTTTGATTGGTTTTGGTTGAAGCATGTGGATTTCATGTGTGCTTTAGCATTGGTCTTTGGTAGTAACTTGGAAGCCTATGAAAAAAGGTAATATCTCTTCTATGGTCGATTGTAGGATTCCAAGTAAGTGAAGTATTTAAATTATGGGTTATATTTTTTAGTATGACTAACAATACAAACTAGGTTTTATGCATAGCAGTAAGCATAGTCTTTTATTGTGAATGGATTAATTGATTAAGGCAGTTGGGAATGTAGAAAATAACCCTATTTGAATGGTGTTTAATTTTTGTTTTGTTATGTTATAAAGCTTGATAGTGACCATTATATGGCTCAATCATGGTTTGTTATGGATATAAATTATGCATATATATTTTGATATATTCATTATTATTATTAGGGTTATTGTCATTTAATTATGTCATATTATAAAGGTCATAGTTGTGCAGTATTTGACTTTGTTTAAGTTGGTAAACTCGCTAAGTATATTTGAAACCTTAGTTGGGTCATTCAAGTTTTTGGATAATGTTTTTTTGTTATTATCAAATCTTGGTGTGTATTGCAAAACCAAGACCATGATCTGGGGCAGTAACATTTTTGAGCCTCTAGGTGTTTTGAAATGATCATTAGGGTTTTGGAAAAATAATATTTTATTATTATTTAGTTTGCATGATTATGTTTTTTATAAGTTTAGGAGAAAAAAAGGGTCCTGAACACTATATGAAATAACCCCTAAGGAAAAAAGGCTTCAAACAAGCTACAAACAGTACATTACCAACACTTAAACAACAGACAGAAAATGAAAAACACTAAAGCAAGAAAAACAACAAGGTTTGCATGATTATGTTGGATGTACTTTTATTTCATAATATATTGATTATGAATTAACTCAGATTTATTAAATCCTATTTGGATTATTTGTGTGATTCTAATCATAATGTTAGATTTTATTCAAAGTCATTATGAGTTAACTTACATTTGGAAATTGTGATTAGTTTTTTGCTTTTATTGTTATGAATTCATTTATATCATTACAGTTATTTAATAATGATTGATTCTTCTTTCATTTTTGGTAAAGTCTATTTCGGTCAAACTTTAATCCATAGCTTTATTTTGGGTGTTAAGTTGTTATTTTTAGTTGATTGAAGGTGTTGCCTTCTTTCTGAGAGTTTTTATGTTACCTTGTTAATATCTATTAAAATGGTATTTGAGGATGACTGCAATATAATTGCATGACATGGATTTATGGGCCATAATATATTCTTTGAATTGAATATATCTCATAAATTGAAAATCTCAAAGGAATAAGTAGCAGTCGTAATTATGTACCATTTTAATGGATCTTGGTGAGATGGAATAGGAATGTGTAGTTCATTTATTTTTGTTATTTGATTGTCTATTATATCAAGCTAAGTGTGTTTTGATCATCCTTTCTCTATCATTTATCTGCTACCTTGATCTGTATTCAATTGATGGTTGGGGTGGTCGAGGGCCACTTATGGTTGGACTCATTAAGATTGGTAAGGCAGGTTTGGCTTTATTGGATTACGTGTGAAATATTGTTGATACACTTCTTCATCTTTGAGTTTTAACTGTTGGTTGTAGATGAATTAAATTGTTTATATAATTAGTTTCATTCATTATATTTATAATATGATATAGGTTAATGTTATGTTTATTTTCATATGCAGATAAAACATGCAATATTGATCTATGATTGTGATTAGAGTTGATCATTAGAGTATCAATTTATCCTTTGTATTATTATTTGTATATGAAATTACACAAGTTCATTAAGGCATTTGATATTATGAACTTTAGATATATGATTTTAATATGTACTTACAACCAATACCTTATTATCAGAATAAGTAAATTTATAATGAAACTTCTAAAGCTAAATGCATAAACCTAGAAGTTTGATGCCTTGTGATTACAAATTTGTACTAGTTATTTAGTTGTATTATAATATGAATATATATTCATCGCTTTGTTTACACTTGATTTTTGCTGAGTTCATGGCATTTAATTAATTAGATATTTAAGATTATAAATAATTGTTTTTTAACACAATTTGTAAGAGTTACTTGTGATATTACATGAGTGTTTTGATGCTAAAAGCATATGAGGATAGGAAAGTATTATTTGTATGTGCAAATAAGAAAGTGAAGTTTACCATGAGTAATTCATATGGGATTATCATTATGCTTATTGAATTTGGGTAGTATTGTTAATCAAGCAAGATAATTTGTGTTGGTCATTATAAAAAATTATTAGGATGTAACATACAACCTTAAGTCTATAAGGACTTTTCAATTACCTTAATCTATTAAAATCTCCATGGAAGAGATGGAATAATTAATAAGAGTTTGTTTGAAACTTTTAAGAAAGATATTAAGTCAATAACCTTCTATGGATTAAGAAGATGAAATCCTTTACGATTATAATATGGTGTGTTAAAGAGTTTATAACCATCATAAGACTTATACATGAAGGTTGTAATTGTTATTAGAATCTATGATAAGGGTTAAATTATAATAATTACATAGTAAGTAAAGTTATGTAAATCTTCTAAATATTATTAGAAGACGATCATGCCAATTGGAAACTAATAGACCATTATTGAAGTGCAATGGATTATTTTGGGACAACTCCTTATAATCTCATGGAAATTAAGTCATAAATAAGGTTATGTAGATCTAACTTATTTATGTAGACTAATGCATGTGATGAAAGTAACTTGTCAAATAAGTTAAGTCCTTAAATGCTTTAAAAGCAAATGGTTATTCCAAATCAAGACATATTGTGATAGAGGACCATTTGATCCATATTTGAAATTGATCATTGGACTATTAAACAAGTTAATCTATAACATTATAATGAAAAAGAAGTTTAATTGAGTTATATTCATTGATTTGGAATTGATAATTATCCTTTGGAAAATAAGAACAAGAAAGTTCTAATCTAAATTTTTAAACAATAATATTATGCATAGTTTAAGGTCATGAATGAATTTAAAAAGTAAACTTGGTATAAGTTCACTTAGTTATTGGAATTATTAAATACTATTGAGTCTCGTGAACTCATACATCACTCATAATGTAAATGATTGGAAATGAAAGGATAACCTTGAGCCAATGTTCTACATCAAGTAAGATCTTTAGGCAGGCATGCCTTGACATGTGTTGGTAACCCTGCCTCGTAGATTGGTAAGATATTCCAAAATAGAACATAATCATGGTTATTAAAACATCTCATGAAGATTACACATTTACCTTAGGCAGTTTATGTCCAACTTCATCATCTGCTTATTTGTGAATTCAAAATATGTTTCAATGCTTTGCATTGCTTTTAGAACTAGTATTTTTTCCTTAATCCTTACCTGTTAATTGTGAATTAATAGATCTTGCATAAGAAATATTAGTATGATGATTCTTATTGTCAATCAATTTTCTATCTACCTCTATTTTCTAAACTTTTATCAAATTAACCCATGAGTTATTGGTTGTTCTATAACCTATATAGGTACTTGGGTAAGGGCATAAGTCAGTGATGGCTCTGCTAGGAAGGCCATAGTGAAGTACATGGATAGGTGTGTGGGTGTTTCTACATTAACCCACTTCTATCTGAATACTAAGTGATTAAAATACTTCCTAATGAAGTCGTTGATGAGTTATGTACTTGGTCTAGTTCATATGTTAGCTATAACACAGTTATGGATCTCATTATATGTTTTCATGTTACACTTTGGTTGAACTTTGTACCACAGTTGTTATCTCAGTATATTAAAAAAAATTGTGTTTCTTACATTTTTTTTCCTTTATGTTGATATATTTAGATTTGAAATATAGTTTGTGACTCTTTGTTCATTGATCAAACTCTAGCTCTTCACCCTTTTTTACCCTTAAAATGAGTTTGCCAAAAATGGATTAGTGGGATCATGGTGTTGAGTTTAACTCATGACCTCTCTATCATGGAGTGATGCCTACATAGCCAATAATATAAAGAGGGATTCAAACTTATGTAGTTTTCCTTTGTGTGTGGGAGTGTGTGCGCATAAGGGTATAATATACTATATAAATAAACATGTAGTGATTTATCTTATAACTTGACAAATATCATTCATGGGATGCTCTTTGAATTCTTCATACCTTTATTATTACTTCTCCTATGATTGATAAACAAATAGGGATGAATATGGCATAATAACTTAGTTTTGTAATTGATTGAATGAGCATTGGTATGTGTTTCCTTGGTATTTTATAGATGATGAATGAGAATAACTTAGACTTGTATTTATAGAACATCTTTTAAAAATATCCCATGATAGGGTTCAATAAGACAAATAGGCCAACCCATAGGTTTTAAAATATATGTAATTTAGATGACTTTTGGCAAATGGACATTAGATAATGATCTAGACACTACCATTGGTGGTAGTGTCCCTCTATGATCAGTAGTGTCTAGAAGGTAAATAATATGTATGAATCTAAAACTATGAATGAAGGATGTATATCAAATTTGTAAGCTTTATGTGTAGTAAAAAAGAACTAGGTCATCAAAATGATGTGGATAAGACTAAGAGATAATCAATTAGGCACAATGAGATGATGAATTCAAGCCTTTTGGTAGCAAGAAGGTCTAGAATCGAAAGGTATAGTCCTAATTGATATTTGTCAAATGTAAAAGATTGAGATGATATAAATATTCAATTTTAATATATACATTTGCTTCCCCCTTTAATATAGTAATACATAAGGATGAAATTACTAATTTAAAAGAAATAAATACATACTTGGGTGTATACAACACACCTTAGCTTTGCATAAGCCCACTTTGAAGGCCTTGTTATTGTATGATCTATAAGAAATAGCATGTTATAGTGTAAATTTATGCATCTAATCTAAAATTTGAAACAATTGAAATATTTTGAAAATAAATAGAGAAATAAAGGATTAAACCTATGTGTTGATGTAACCATGTTGTTCTTTAATGCTTTGACTTAATAAAGATGCTTCCTTATGAATCATTGGATCTAGAAGAGGTTCAAACTTGAACCTTGGATAATTGAAGAGGGATATTGGAAGGTATCATGCCCCCAATCCATTGCAAGGATGATTTGTGACATGATCATTGAGATCGTTATATCTCAATCATACAACTCAAGTGTGAATATGTAATCTAGTGAGGGAGAGTGATTTAATCAACTCTTCCTATAAATTTGGTGAGATTAGATGATTTAATCACTCCAGCCTATAAATATAGTGAGTTTAAATTATTTAATCACTTTAAATTATGAATTTGAACCAATTACTATAGCATAAAAAACTTGATAACTATACATCTAGGTGTAATTGGTGTATCTTGGTGAATAGTATAATTGGTAAATTTACAATTTTTTATTCAATATCATGGCATATGCACCTATAATATGTATCAATTGGAGTATATGTGTGATAAATATATTTCAAATCTATTCAAAATTGATGCAATGTATAGGATTATGACCTAAGTGTATATCTAAGTCATGGAACTAAACTGGGGATTATGTAAGTGTGGTGGTTATGTTTTTGTGACATGCCCCCATTAAAATAAAGAGATAATAAGGAAGTGTGTAAGTTTGGAGGTCATGCCTTTATTACATTCCCCCACTAAAATCCAAAAACTATGAAAATGTGGAGTTCATGTTTTTATGACATGCCTCCATTGATATGCCCCCCTTTTGAGGTAAGGGAGATAGGATCTGGTAAGTACCTTACCTCAAAAAGATAAGCTAACTATATAATCTATGTATGAATCATGTAACATATAAGATAAACATATCAAATTATATATATCAATGAAGATTATGGTATATGATCATATCAATTTCTAACATACATGATATAGATCATGGCAACTTCTAGAGAGCAACAATACAAGCTCAATAAATAATCAAGCACACACACAAGATCACTTAATGTAATTAAAAAGAATATTCTAATGAGACCACACACAAGGGACATGTTCAAATGCCTTAAAATCAAAAGGAACGACATATTCATATGTCCAAACTACATACAATGGCAAAAGGGCCAATAATCAAGGAATATATTCAAATGTTTTCTAAGCAAGATAATAGAAAACAATGAAATACACTCAAAGATTTGGAAAATAGATGAATCATAAGCAACCAACATAAGCATATAATATTATTCCCTATATATATGTGTGTGTTGGAAAAAAAAATTATGTAGCATAACATATCAAGTACACTATGAAAGATATGATCCTGGATATAGATATGTGTCAGTGTTACTATATAAGTTCAAACGTGATAATCTAAAAATGATCATAAAGTATATGTAATATGTATCAATCATGATCAAATAAGCATATTCCCCCAACATACTATATGATATAGGTAGAGGAGAGGTCCAACATCTTTAAGTTCATATATCATGTGTTTGGGTATGTTTACATCACACTCAAAAGATACATGAAACATATGTGTATCTACAAAGAAATTATATGCTATCTACTAACATAAATCAAATAAAATAGATGCCAAGGAGATAATAAAACATGGGAAAGCTAAACATTTTTGTATTTTATTGAATATTTCTTTTTGTTTTTTTTTGTAATATTTGAAAAGAAAAGGCTATCCTATGATCCATTCCAAGGAATACTCATAAATAACTCCAAACTCATAATATGTTATATCAAACTGGTGGTACTCCCAAAAAACATGCATGGGTTTCATATCTAGATTTGTAGAGTCTATGGTACTCTATGTATGTATAATTAGACTATGTGGTCATAAATAAACAATAGGAGTAAGGTTTCATATAACCCATCATTTAGTGCTCTATGGTTTCTTTGGAGTAGAATTAATTTGAACATGTTTAGTTATTCTATGTAACTAACTATATTGTGTAGGAGTAGATGATGATTCTGTGGAATCCACTGTATATATTTGGTGTAAAGGCCTCTCAAGTATGGGACACCTATGAAAGGGGATTTCTTGTTTATTACCCTTTTGTGATGAATTAACCTAAGTAGGTTTGATAATTAGTTATTTTGGCAAAGCTTCTCTTATTCAAGTGGATGTTCATATGGAATTCTAGAAACTATAACTACCATGTTGGTATGAATGTATTTAATACACCATGTATTATGGAAGGTACTACATAGAGTTTATGTATCCAAGGTCATCCCAATAACATATCAAAGACTCATGTATATGGTATAACTAAAAAGGTGGTAACCACATGTTGTATCAACCCATAAAGGTAAATCATCTCACCAATTACATGTTGTGATGTCCCATTGAATGTTCTAACCATTTTGATCAAAGGGTATAGATCATCATGTGTATATCCCAAATATGTAAGTAATTTAATGGTATAGAAATTATCATTATCACCATTATCGATCATAACACTATGTATAGGTTGATGGTCAAAGCATGCTCAAATAAACAATGAATGAATATTTGAGTTATCCACTATTTCATTATCATCAAATGTAATAGAAGGTCCATGAACCATAAAAGGTATTTTGCATGTATAAGTATCAATAATATTATCTAATGGGTGCCCAATGTGATGGAAAAATATGTGCATTATATGTCATTTGCACTTCTAGATCTTTCTTAATATGATATTGTAAAGTATTGTTAAATATCTTTTGATTTTGGTGATCACTAGGTTGTAAGGCTAAATCCTTTGGAGGATCATCGAAGATAATATTTTGGTCATCAACAAGATATTAGATTTTATACTTCAAGGTATAGCATATGTTCGTAGAATGTCCAGGGCCTTGATGATAGTCATAATACACATTAGCATCATATCCTTTGGGTAGAAGCCAACTCATATCAACCTCTATAGGAGGAAATAGAGATATGAGCTGACACTCCATAAGCTTCATAAGTAACAAAGCTGGAGACTTAGGAAATTGTTTAAATTTTCTCTTATTTGCATTAGATAATATGAGTCGATTAGGTTGATGTGATATTTCATTAAACATTGTGATTTTTTCCTTTTTAAGTTATGTATGTTTCACCTTGTAGCTTAGTATGATATGAAACTTGGTATTAGATGTCATTGTTGTGTTTTCTACATACTTAAGCTTGTTCAATGAAATAAGTTTCATTTCATGATCTCAAACAATATGGCATAAGTCCTTAAAAGATTTAAACTTCTTGAAAATAATGGACTAATGTAATAGTGAAAGCAAAATATGTTTGAAAATGTCTTAAAGCTCTTTATTTTCCATTAGATTTGTCATTTTGGCTAACATTATTTTACATCTCAAAACATATTCATTGATAGGTTCATTGGTTCCTTGTTTGATCTTTACAATTTGAGCATATGATATATTTTCAGTGATGTGGTTAGATAAGTGTGCTATAAATTGATCCGCTAAAAGTTTGAATGATCTAATTGATTGTATTGGTAAATCATATAACCATCATAAAGCAGAGTCCTTTAGGCTCTTTAGAAATAATCTGTTTAGAAGTTTATCATTGGAGGCATAATTAAAACATGTCGCATATAAATATTGGAGATGTTAATCAGGATCACCCTTGTCATCATAAGATATGAACTTGGATACAATAAAACTAATTGTAAAAGGGTACAAACATATTTTATATGGAAGAAGATTATGTAACATATCTTCTAAATCAATAGCATGAGGAGACTTTAAAGCATTTTGTTCAATATTGGTAATATTTTCTTCCAAAAATTTTATAACTTGAAGGAGATATTTCACTATAGACCCATTAGGATTAAGAGTAGATAATTGGTCAATCATAAAAGGGGATGTAAACATGGTTTGAATTTATATAGTCATTGAAACTAGTATTGAGTTAAAGCATTCACTATCCCCATGGCAGATGTAGTAATAGAAATTTGGTTCTCGAAGAACAATGGTTTGAAAACATAATTTGTGCCTCCAATAGATGTAGGAATCAATGATGTACTCATGGGGAGGGATAATTCATTTGTGTCTTTTGATTTTTTAGTTTCCAATATGGTTTTAAGAATCTCATCAAGATCCTTAGTATTTTTAACAAATACGAACTCAAAACATAACAACAGTTTGCATTTTTTATTGATATATTTGTTCATGTTCATTATTTTCATTAGATTCATTATTTTCATGATCATAATAATCTTCTATGATAACCTCTTCAAAATTTTGTTCATTTTTATCACTGGCACTTATATCCATAGGATTACAAAATATTAGTGTTTCCTTCGTTAGTGAAAATATCAAAATCAAAGCAATGAAACAAAACTATCTTAAGCTTAGGACCTCATAAGCCAAAAAAAGGATGAATAGAAAACCAAATATGAAGATAAAATCATGAAAATTATACCTTTATTTTTTGGATTCTTCACCTTATCAAATGCAAGTGAAATGTGGCTCAAAATTTAGTATCAAAGGGTCTTTAACAATGTCATTTTGGAAGAGTGGAGCATCTCCCTTTGAGAACTTTGAATAATAGCTTGATAAGAAGTTAAATTGATGCACGAGGTGGATCTAAGAAATGACAGGGTTTCTATAAATCTTGAGCATGAAATATTAAGAGGGTAACCCTTTATTTATAGGTAGAGTGACTGAATGTGAGTCCTTCATCTTGTATCTTAGATTAAGGGTATATAATTCACCCCAAAGCATCACATGGATCATGGCATAGATTTCTAATATGAGCCCTTCATCTTGTCCAAGATGAAGGGTGGAGGATGTTCCTCAAAATATCATAAAGGGGATTAGTATGAGCCCTCTATCTTGCATACAAGATGGACAGTGGAGAATGCCCCTCCACAATATCTTGAGGGATGAAATGAGAGCCCTTCATCTTGTTTTTAAGATGGAGGGTGAAGAATATTTCTCAAAAATATTTTCAAAGGTAGAGTGAGGGCCCTCCATCTTGTCTCCAATATGGAGGGTGGAGAATGCTCCTTGGAAAGTGGAAGAGTTTGGAAAACTCTAACCCAGGGTCAAATCTACAAACCATTATCATAGTAAAAGTCATTGATGCATTGCTCAAATAATATATCAATTTATTATACAAAAATATATCATACAATAATAAATATTCTATATCTCCTTAGATTTCATGTAAATATAATGAATGAGCCTTGCATATATAGGTAAAGAAGATCAATCCAACTAAGAGATCAAGATAAATGATCAATCATAACTAAGAGATCAAGATAGAGATTAATCATAACTAAGAGATCAAGCTAAAGATAAAACTTAGGACTATGAGATAATTATCCTTAAAGGATAAAAATAACTAGAATTTGTCTCCATAATATCTAAGAGATGAATATGTAATATCTCATAATATATAAAATAATATAAATGAAATATCCACACATAAATGGGTGGAAATAATAAAGTACATAGGTGAACATGAGCTAAGGTAAATAACATAATCTAACACCCTCCCTCAAGTGAAGGTAGAGGTAAAAAATAGAGTGGTATATCCATAGTATGAGTCCTAGCACAAGGCCCGATTAGGTACTCATGTATAATATATCCATGAATAAATATCTCATAAATTGGAGAAAGGGATAAAATCCATAGAAAAATAAAACTCATTAAAAAAAGATAAAAGAAGGAAGGAAATGGGTCTCAATGACAAGGCCTGATGAGGTACCTATATGAAAAAATAATGAAGTGTGAAGTCAAGTATCCCTATGGATGCCTATCCATATTGTTAGAATACATGGATGTCGAGTCATTGTAATTGTTGAGTCAAAGTAAGAATGTTGTTGAATATGAGAATCACTAAATATGATCACTATACTTTAGAATAATGGGTAAAGTAATGAACCCTAGGAAGCATTGTCTAAATACCCTTTCTCAATGCTAAATTGGAACAATATGGTAATGAAAGTCTCTAAATAAGTGGACTAAAAATGGTGACAAGTGATCACAAAGATTAGTGGGGATACCACATTGGTTTCACTACTAAGAATTTCACCACGAATACCACTAAGACATAACAATCTTCATATGGGCTTCAGCAAACAAAGTGCATGAATAACGTACTCATATACAAAAGCTAAATCTATAAAATATAGATAAAACCTCTCAATAATATGGCCTTGATGATGATGGGAGAGACTGGTAATTGAAATAATAAAGGGTTCACAAACCAAATTACATACACATAAAGGTAGACTAAGCTATAAAATCAAACCCCCCATGGTACTTTATAATCTAATGCAAGTACAAAACAGCCAAATGAAAATAAGGAAGACATTGTATACACCAAAATACTTATAAACAAGAAAATTGTTGACCTATCGAAAAAGTCATAAATCATGAGATTTACTCCAAAAATAAGGGAGCAATATGGGCCAAAAACATAAGTGGCACAAAAAAAAACTCAAACAATGCAAAACATCAGGCTCTATCGAAAATACATCTATAATTGTAAAAATAAATGAGTATGAGTGTAATAAAGTGTTTTTGTGAGGGGATCTGAATAATGGAGGAACCATGATATTAAAATTCTTGCAAAGAATGATGGTACCACCATAAATGATCTAAAATCCATCCCAAACCAATAGGAATCGTGGATGAAGATGCCTACATAGGAGTGGGTGAAAAAATATACAATAGTAAAATGTGTGGTAACATATAAAGGGATATCAGACTTTGTCAAAAATATGTCCATGATGGAGTGCAATCAAGATGGCAAAATCAACGAAGGAGAAAGTTTATTTGCTTGTGAAGGGGTTTGGCCACCTTCCAAACTGGGCCTCACCCTCTGATCTTCAATAAACAAGATCAAAAAAAAATGTACGTAGATAAGTAATAAATAAATATAATATCTTTTTATATCTCCCAAATACAAAATATTGTTTTTAATAGAAACAATCAAAAAATATCCCAAGGATTTTGTTTTATAAAAAAATCCCTTTAAAAAAATCTTCTCACAAGGATTTTTTTGTGAATAGTACTACTCAGTAAAACTATGATAAATTTTTCAATTCTTAATAAAATTTCAAATTTAAAAATGTTTTGAAAATATGAAAATAAGATGCATAAAACCCAAAAATTATTTTGAGTGATCATTTAAAATTTTCTCACAATTAAATAAATAAAAGTTGTGTTTTTTTAGAATATTAATATTCAATAAAACTATGATAAATTTTGTAATTCTTAATGAAATTCAAAATTTTAAAATGTTATATAAAGTAGAAAATAAGATGCATAAAAATCAAAAAAAAAATTGAGTGATCCCTTATAGTTTTCTCTCAATATGAAAAAGAACAGTCATTTTTAATTAAAAAAATGGACTTGCAAAAAACTTTTATATCCTATCTTTGATATCTCATTGGGATGAAATTGAATGTGATTCTATGTTTCTCAGATAATGTGGATGCATTGGTGAGATTTAATTTAATCGTACTCTCCAAAATTTACCTATAATAAAAAACACAAATAGGAAGTCCCTTCCAAAAATTAGAATTTTTTGCACACCTTTCTAATTCTCAAAACCATCCAAAGAGGATGCAAGAGAAGAACATACTTAGTAAGTAAAGAGATTACTAGATATTGATCAAAGAGAAGTTAAGGAGAAAAATAATGGCTATTGGATACCACTCTGATACCATGAAAATAATGATAATCATATTATTCAAAACCATAATGATATATGATATTAGTGAATTCATAAAAATAATAATCTGAAAGTAATTTGATAGCATAAACGTACAAATAGATATGCAAAACAAAGAGCAGCAATATCATATATTATATCTCTAAAACTTGTCATATACAATGAATGAGCATTTTATATATATTCAAAGAAGATCAATCCTAACTAAGAGATCAAGCTAAATGATCAATCCTAATTAAGAGATCAAGATAAATGATCAATCATAACTAAGAGATCAAGCTAAGAGATCAAACTTAGGACTAATAGATAATTATCTATAAAAGATATAAATAACTAGAAAATATCTTATTTTATATATTGGTGAGGTAGGGAGCGATGGTGGGGAGCGACGGACTGAAGCTGGGCGGCCAGAATGGCGTCCCCAGGAATGAGCGGCCCCTGCCTGGGGGGATAGCGCAGGAGGCGGAGAGGACTTATGTGGTTGAGAGCTCCAAGCTTAGGAAAATCAATGGTTGTTTGCCTAGAAGTCAAGAGAGACCGGTCCTGGTAATTTCCCAAGATTCAGTGAAAGATGAGGTCGAATACTTGACTGCTCACGCCCTAATATACAAATTCTTGGGCATCCGTATTTTGTTAGCAGCATTGGAAGCCTGGATTAGGAGGACTTGGCAGATTGATGGGGATTTTGACATTATGCTGGCGAGAAATAGTTACTTCATGGTGAATTTTTCCTCTGTAGTAGACAGGAATAGGATTTTTAAGGGTGGGCCTTACTTCTACGATAGAATTGGCCTCTTCCTTAAACCTTGGCATGCTGGTTTCAACTCGACGGATGATCTCCCAGCCTATGTCCCTATTTGGGTTCATTTGCTGAGACTGCCCTTGGAGTTTTGGTGGGAGGATATCCTCCATCAGATAGTGGCCTTGCTTGGAGCACTGATGGCAATAGCGCACCAAACTCTGGATAAAAAGGTAATATCCTATGCCCGTATTTGTGTTGAGATTAATATGAATAATCCCCTTCTAGATTCTCTTGAGATTTGTCTAGGAAGCTCATCTTGGATCCAGAAAATTGATTATGAAGCCATTCCATTCCGCTGTCACATTTGTCATGTGTATGGCCGTTTGCACAGATAATGTCCACAGGCAGTCAAAGAGAATGCTATACAAGGAGAAGTGTCTGGAACTCGAGTGGCCAATGGTGATAGAGGATTCAGACAGTAGAAACATTTTGGGATAGTTCAAGAACAATCAGATGGATTGAATAAAGGAAAAAACCCACTTTATACAGCAGCTACTGATCATGGCACAAGTGGCTCCAGGGGTCCTAACAAGGATGGATTTACTACAGTCAGGCACCGTGGGAAGTCTCGTGGGCTAAAGAGGACAAATTTTGATAGACAGAATGAGGTTGACTTTAATAGATTTGAAGTTCTGGACAGCATGAACATAGAGGATGGCATTCTGGAGTCACTACAAATGGAGGAAGAAGGGATAATGGATTCACTCGCCCCAAGTGAGGAAACTCTAGCCTTGGTGAATCGGCCGACCCAGGAGATTGATCGAGTCATGCAGGATGCGCCCAGCACATATTTGTTGCCTAAAGGGGACACAGAGGCTTGCTGGGCCAACCTGGCAAAGGAGGTGGAGACATCCAAAAATGAAAAAGGCTCTTCCTCCAGCCTTGGCATTTTGCCAAGACCATTTAAGAAGGCTACTGGCTCCAATCCCTCACGAGCTGGGTGCAGGAAGGACCAGGAGAGATTGAAAATTATAGGGGATCTTCTAGTAGAGGCAGGGCATGTTAAGCCCTTGGATGAACATTTCTCACATGTTATTCAATGATTGTTCTTTCCTGGAACATGAGGGGTTTGAATAGCTCTCCCCAACAAAGAGCTATATCTAAATTGGTGTTTGCAAATTCTCTAGATATCCTTTGTATCCAGGAGACTAAATTTTTAGTCAATTCGTGGCTCTCTTCTATGCAAAAATGCTGGTACTTCAGTCACAGCCAATGTTTGGGGGCAGTTGGATGTTTCGGTAGGCTGGCTATGTGTTGGAATCTGGAAAGCATAACCCCTCTTAGCTGGTTGGCCAGTAATTCAGCTCTAACAATGACTATTATTTCTAAGGAATCAGGGGAAACCATTCTTGTTACTAATGTTTACGCCCCTGTGGACCTTCCTAGACAGTGGAAGTTGTGGGACCATGTTCGATATATTAGACGATGTCACCCCTATTTGCCCTGGATCTTGATAGGGGATTTTAATGTTGTCCTCAACATGGAGGAGAAGAGAGGAGGACTGGCCCGGCTTGGGCCTTCATCAGAAATCTTCTGACAAAATATTGACCTTCTGCGCCTCTCAGATGTCAAACCCCTCAATGGCACCTTCACCTGGAGTAACAGGAGGAGTGGTGAGGATGGTATTTCAGAATGCCTCGATAGATTTCTAGTGTCCTGTTATTGGCATTATAGCTCCACGTCCCTTACTTCGAAGATACTTGACTGGGGTGGATCAAATCATTGGCCGATTAAGCTATCCACTAACCACATATCTGGCCCAAGGAAGCCCCCTTTAAGTTCCAGCTAATGTGGCTCAGAGAGCCTTCCCTACATGAGCTTATGGGGCAGTGGTGGCGACAGGGCTGACCCAACTATGGTACAGCCATGTTCTCTTTTGTTAAAAAAATCTAGTATGTCAAAGGGAGGCTGAAGTATTGGAATCTCAACAGCTTCGAGAATCTCCATACTATGAGGAAGAAAGCCCAGGATCAGCTGGACGAGATTACTAGGTAGATTAGAGACTGCGGTTTGTCTGAGGAGCTTCATTTGGCTGAGTCCCAAGTGGTGAAAGACCTTGCAGAGTGGGAACTCAGAGAAGAGATTTTTTGGAAGCAGAAGGCATGGCTTGAATGGCTCCAAGAAGGCGACAGGAATACTGCCTTCTTCCACAAGTATGTTCAGGCAAGGCGTAATAGAAGCTATTTAACCCACTTGGTGTGCCCAAATGGATCTCGGTTGAGTACCTCTCAAGACATTTCTAGAGCAGCGGGTCTCCATTTCTCTAGTCTATTCTCTGAAGGGCTGCCTCCTTTCGAGATAGCAGAAAATATAGTGTTATCCTGCATCCCCTCTGTGGTGACTCCGAAGCTAAATGAGTATCTTATGAGGCCTTTAGAGAGGACTGAAGTGGAGGGGGTGGTCTTTAGTATGAAAAGAGGTAAAGCTCCTGGGCCAGATGGCTTTCCAATGGAGTTTTATCAGGACTTCTAGGATGTCATCAAGCAGGATCTCTTTGAAGTGATACAAGAATCCTTTACTAATAAAGAAATGCTGAGGACCTTGAATGCAACCTTCCTGGTCCTTATCTCGAAGAAAGAGCAGGTAGATCAGCTGGAACACTTCAGGCCTATTGCGCTTTGCAATGTGATATACAAAATTATCACTAAGCTCTTAGCGAGGAGGCTCAAAATTTGCCTCTCATTGATTATTTCAGAGGAGCAGGGAGGTTTTATTGCTGGCAAGTAGAATTTGGATGAGGTGGTCATTACTTTTGAGGATATCCACTCTATGAGCACTTCTCAAGAGTGGGCCATGTTTATAAATCTTGACTTAGCTAAGGCCTATGATAGGGCCAGCTAGAGATTTCTCGAAAGAATCATGCGGGCCTTTGGTTTTAGCCCTGCTTGGATCCAATGGGTGATGAGTTGTGTTACTATGCCCTCCTTCTTTGTTCTCATCAATGGGCAGCCAACTGAGCTATTTGGGGCAGCGAGAGGCCTTCAGTAAGGAGACCCGTTATCCCCTTATATATTTATCATTCTAGCAGAAGGATTGGGCCGGCTTATCAAATTCTAGGTTTCTCATAACATTGTGCAGGGTTGGCAATGGGGGAATGGCTTAATCACGTCCCATCTTCAATTTGTTGACAATACTATTCTGGCTAGGAAAGCCTATATTCGAGAGGCAGAAGCTTGTAGGGAAACCCTTGACATGTATCTGGATGCTACGGGGCAGAAAATCAATGATCATAAGTCATTTATTTATTTCTTTAACACTCCAAGACCGATACAGAGGAGAATAGTGGCCATTCTGAGATTTCAAATTCATGTTCTCCCGGTTATATATTTGGGGATTCCCATTGTGGTTGGTCGGCAGCCATGACTTTTTTGGCAAAATGTTTTGGATAAGCTGAGGCAAAAAGTTAATCACTGGACTCACAGATGGCTCTCTACTACGGGAGAGTTACTCTATTGCAATCGGTGATCCAAGCTCTTCCAGTGTATCGCTGCTTGGTGCAGGCTGCCCCAATTTATTTTCTTAAGGAATTTGATGCCCTGTCTCGCCAATTTCTTTGGAGTGGTAACCTCTGGTGCACCAAATGGAGCCTGGTCAAGTGGGAAACTATTTGCTGGCCTAAGAAAGATGGGGGACTTGGACTACATTCAGCCATCCTGGCTAGCCAGGCTTTGGCTGCCAAATTATACTGGAGATGGTGTTCTAATCAGTCCCAAATGTGGGCCCGTATCCTGGCTTTTAAGTATTTTTTGGGGGTGGATCCCTTTGTCATTGTTCGGATGCCTCTTGAGAGGGGCGGCTCCATGATTTGGAGTACCCTCAAAGCTGGAGCTCAGTTAATTAAATGCAACCTATTCTGGATTTGTAAGACGAGCGAGCAGGCTCTCTTCTAGGAAGACTCATGGAATGGGTCACCCCCGCTCTTGTCCTCTCACCCGCACCTACAATCCTTATGTGATGTGTTCCATGATGCTGGCTGGACCAATGTGGCTCACTACAAGGAGGAGTATAACATGGGTCTGGCTACAGGATTTAGATGGAAAAATTCTTTGGAGTGGCCGCCGGGTGGGTCCTTAGAGAACAGGTCTGAGCTATCTTAGTTATTAGCTTCTAGGAACTGTAATTCTCTTCAGGGTCAGGATGTGCTCGCTTGGGGGGGCGGGTCTACTGGTAGCTATTCTATCTCAGAGGGATATCAGGCCTTGTCTAAGCAAGTTTATGGGGAAGCTAATTTCCTTTGGGGGAAGAAAATTTGGAATCCCTTTACCTGGCCCAAATGCAATTTCTTCTTGTGGATGCTTGTGTACAATAGATGCCTCACATGGGACAACTTGTGCAAACATGGATTTTAGGGGCCCTCTAGATGTGTGTTTTGTTGTAAGGAGGTGGAAACAGGGGCACACCTATTCTTTCAGTGTCCATTTGCCAAGGGTATTTGGCATAGATGGTGGAATGCTTGGCGTAGACCCTGCTAGCATGCCTCCTCCTTAATTGACTTCTGGGATCGCCTTAGTGTTCCCACTTCCAAAGCACCGGCCCTCCAGATTGCCTGGTTTGCAGGACCTGCATTTATTCTTTGGAATGTTTGGATTGAAAGAAATAGGCGCATTTTTCGAGCTAAACAAAGGAATCTGGACGCTATTTGGGAGATAGTTCGCTTGTCACTGTAGGAAACTCTCGCTGCTAAAGGAGTCAGGGCGGAAGGTCTGGGAGCGGATGATTACAATATTTTCTACAGCATTGCCGGTAAGCCATCGGGCGCAACTCCCTCTGCTCCTTCTATGAGTTCTTGGATTAGAGATAAGCGGAGGCACAAACCAGTTAGCAGAATAGGTCGATGGACTCCTCCTTCTCCTGGAATGGTGAAGATCAATACAGATGGCTCCTTAAGAGGAAACCCAGGGGATGCTGGAATCGATGGTGTTGGGCGTGATAGCTCCGGAAATCTTCAATTCATTTTCTCTGTCTATAAAGGTTGGCATTCCAATAACTATATGGAGGCATTGGCCATCCTTCAAGCATTGAAATAGTGTTGTCATCTAGGCTGGCAAAACATTATTTGTGAGTCGGACTCCCAGGTAGTGATTGATCTGATAATTAATCATAATTTTGATAATGTCGAGTGGCGTCTGGCGGAGGTTGTGTAACAGGTTCTTCAGTTAAGTTCTATGTTGGATTCCATTAGTTTCAAGCATATTCCCCGTGAATGGAATGGGGTTGCTGACTGTCTGGCCAAATGGGCCTCCAAACAAGGACCCCAGTGGGAGATCTTAGATTATAATCTGTTGCCTTTGCAATTCTCCCAGAAGCTGAGTCTTCTGGTGGAGCAGGATAAGGCTGTGTAATGGTTTTGGTTTCGCCTGTTATTGAATAAATTTTTACCCCGGTTAGTTAAAAAAAAAACTAGAAAATATCTCCATAATATCTAAAAGATAAATATGTAATATCTCATAATATCTAAAATAAAATATCCACACATAAGTGGGTAGGAATAACTAAATAAATCAAAAAATAAAGCACTTAAGTGAACATGAGATGAGGTTGCCCCATACGAAGTAAAAAAGGGAGAAATTAAATTAAATTAAATTAAATTAGAATTCCAATTCTATGGAATTTATAATTAGAGGCAGTATTAATTAAAATAATCAAAAGGATTAATTTAATTATTATGATATGAATATGACTTTTTTATTTGATTACAATAAGAGGAATTGATTAATTGACCAGAGGAGGGAAATAACCAGTGATGATGAAAAATATGATTAGAGTATTCATTTAATGGTCTAGTTTGGTGAATTACCCTAATTAAGGATGCACCTATGTTTTTCAAAAAAATTACGTCTAATATGTGGATGAATTGGGATGTTTAGTGATTTTTAGGCTTAATTCACAATGTTGTAAAAAGTCACTCTTATTTGCATAAATTTCATTATGATTATCATTTTAGAGATGGAAGTGATGAAAATGAAGTGTCTACATGTTATCCCTATTTAATAAAGTATTATGAGACACTATAAAAAGCAATGACTTTTTAAAGAATGAAAACCCAAAACAAATAATGGATGTTGTAATTTTATCGTTCCCAATTGACATGTGAGTATATTGAATGGAAATATAAGGATATGATTTGAATTAAATTAATTAGGTATTAATTCCCCTTGAGAGGCCATGTAAGGATGAAGGATCTGGATGGGTTCTCAAAAAAGAGAGGCAAAATCTCAAATAGAAGAGAATATTAACCTATGGACAAGATTATGCCACTTGAGCTAACACTTGCACACTTTAATTTTTGATGGAAATGAATTGATTTACCCCAAATAGGGAATAATCAGAGAAGGATACATTCTAAAAATAAGTTACACAATTTGAATTTCCCCAAATAGGATGAAATTTGTGAGCATGGAATGATAATTTTCCTCAAACAGGGCAGAATTGATTTATTTTACCCCAAACAAGGTTAATTTGATTTGATGAATTGATAGAGTTATTGATTTAAAAACATAGATCAAGGATTTGACCTATTGCATATATTAATGATGATATAAATTATGGTAGTTGATAATTTGACACAAATATGGGTGTTAATGGTATAATGACTTCTGAAGAAGCATAAAAAACTAATCACACAAGAATGCTCAAAGTGATAAAAGACAAAAGAAAGGAAAAATAAGATAATGATTGAAGAATTATATGATAAGATTAGAAGAATATGGATTTTAATAAGAATAAAACATGGGTGGCTAAGCTGGCCTTAGAAATTGGTTGGTATTGAATGCTTCCTGCATAATCTAAAAAGATCTCAAGCTGATGTAGTTTTCCCAAAAATTAGGAGAAAATATGATGAAGAATGGACTAGATGATTGGAAGAATAATAATGGTTGATCAATGTATATGAATCTTTTTTGCATGGAGATGCGCATCCTAATTAGCATATATGTATCCATAATTTTTAGTTATTGTATTTGATCATGGAAAATAGAATGATGTGATGTGGTCAAAGATGACCAAAATGATTGGATTGGATAATAGGTGATGAGGCAAGGGGATATACTACCACGATGACATTACCAATTTAATACCTTTAGTATTTGATTTTTAATTTTACACATGACAATATACATCATGATATAAAGCACCATGATGACCTAGCCACAATGTACATATGGATTGACCCCCGATCTAACATATAACTAACAATAATGCACCAATGATAAAAAAACCATTAAGAAAATGTTGATGTATGTCAATAGATGGAATGAGTTGAGGTAATAACAAAAAATCAAATAAACAAACATAGAAATGCATAAATGAAAGCAAAGAAACATTTAGTTAGTAAATGAGTGTGTATGGTAATAAAGTGTTACTCTTGAAACAAAAGGTGTGACAAAACAATCATGACTTAAGAGTGGGAATATAAGAATAAGGAAGGGATGGCTGAACTAAATCCAAATGCCCTATGCAAGTGGACATTTCCTACATAGTCCCATGGACTTCAAGCTAAATGTAGTTCTCCCAGGGATTGGGAAAGAATAAAGGTGATGACAAGTAAAGAAGATTAATTATAAAGGAAAAAATAGGAATGGGCTCACAAAATAACAATAGTGTATAAGTAATGAGCTTGCCAAAATGGTGAGTGTATGGGACACAGATATGCTTGAATAATGATGAGAGCATGGAAGAAAGGATGGTTTTGCTGACCTCATAAAATTGAGTGTTACCTACATACTCCAATTGGACCTCAATCCACTGTAGATCGATATAAATTGGGATCATAATATGATAAATATTATAAAAAATAAAAAATGATTAATATTGGATGGTTAAACTTATAAAATGGCAAGAGAGTGAAATCTTAACTTGCAAAATGGTAAGAGCATGGTAGAGAAAGATACTGGTCCTAATTTCTGAGATGTCATACTCACAAGGAGATGGAATCACTTATGAAGTACTTTAGCATGTGCCACCTAGCTACGAGTGAATGAAAATCCAAGTTGACTAACATGATGATAACTAGTCAATGATGTCATATTAAAGAGGGGCATAAATGGGGAAACTTATGAGAATTGAAATGTGCAAATTTTTAGGGTTTATTTAAGGGAATATTTAAATGTTTAGGGATTTTTGGAATATTTGAATGTTTATGAATTTTTTTAATATTTAAGTATTTTTGGGAAAGGATATAAATAAGGGTATTTTGATAAAATAATATACAAGATACAGGAAATGGCAGTCTCAAAAACATATATCAAAGGGAGGAATAATTTTGGGTGTAAGGACTCAACAATGAATATGAAATGTGAAAGGGTCATCCATACATGAGTAAATCAGGGAATATCGTTCAACAACAAATTAGAATATGATAGAACTTATTTTACAACAATAAATCAATATGCAAAGGAATAAAATGACGGAATGTAAACAAGAATGGCTATGAACTCAAGGGATTGATAAAATTTATACAAGTAGAAAAATCATGACATTCAACATTCAAACATTTCATTTGCAAAGATATTATAACACAAAATAGTATGCAACTTTGCTTTGGTCTTACTGAATTTACTCTAGATTTACTCATTGTACCTATTTAATCATAACGTAATCAGAGTGGTAGTAGGAAAGGGGGAGAGAAATAGTGAAGGGATTCCCCCAAGCAAGGGTGGAAATGAGAGAAGACATAGACTAGAGAATTTTTGCCCCTAAATAGGGACATTAATAGATAAGAGCTTGATAACTTAAGCATCAAAGTTCTTAAGATGCATAATGTTCATTGGCTCATCTAATTAATACCCTTCTAGAGTAGTCAATTTATATGCACTTGATCCATAGCTAGTTATGATAATAAAGGGGCCCAACCAATAGGGTTCAAACTTACCTTTCTTCTCTCACTCAATATTAATGTTATTTTGGTTTTCTTTTAACACAAGATCACTAGGTTCAAACTCTATAATTAATGCATTTATTATAACCCTGGCATAGCTAATTCTAATATGATTTGAGGTGATTAAGGGTGGCTAGTTGTTTCTCATCTAGGATCTCTAGTTATGCTAATCTATGAACTCAATAGTATTCTTCATCAAGAATGTCCTATACTGAAATATGCAAGGAGGGTAGTTTCTCAATAGAAAGGATTGTTTCAGAGCCATAAACTAGGGAATAGGGCATCACACCAATGGGTGTGTAGACATTATTGAGGTATGCCCATAAGTTTGGGAATATTTTAAATGCTAATCATGGCCAACATCATTGAGAATGTTTTTAAGAATTTTGATAATGGTTTTATTGGATGCCTCATCTTGGCCATTACTTTGGGGGTAATAAGGAGTGGAAATTTTATGTTTACTATTTAATTAGGAATAGAGGACTATAATACCCTTATTTTTAAAGGGCATGCCACTATCCAAGATGATACTTGAAGGAATGCCATAAAGGAAAATGAGGTGGTTCAATATGAATTTATAAATCTAATTACCAGTTATATAATTGAGAGGGATTGCCTCTACCCATTTTTTGAATAGTCAATAGTCATGAGGATATGTTTATGGCCATCTGAAGAGGTGGGATTAATTTTTCCTATGAGATCTAATGCCCATGTAGAAAATGGCCAAAGAATTTTAATTGGTTGAAGCGTTGTGATGGAGTATGAATAAGATCATCATGTTTTTGACATGCCATATGTTTCTTGACATACGCACATGCATCTGCTTACATAGTGGGCCTATAATAACCAATGAGAAGGATATTTTTGGCCAAGACCATACCACTAGTGTGGTCCCCCTAAATCCCTTTGTGAACTTCCTTAAGCACTAAGTCAGATTCTCTTCAATTTAAACAACAAATTAGAGTCCCATTGTAACCCCTATGATATAGTGTGTTGCCAAGTAATGTGTAATGGGATGTGGTTTAGATAAAATATTTTGTATGGTTTTATGATAGGTCAATGGGAAGGATTAGATCATGGATATAGGAATAAATGTTTGTGTACCAAGGGGAATTTGGATAGCAATGACACATATCATTTTGGATTATGAATAGTTGTATGCTAGAATGAGAAGGTTTTCAATTAATAACTAATATTCTTTGACAATATGAGAGATTGTAATCATGGATCCAATGGCAGTCATAGCATCAATGGTTTACCATGCCTTTATAAGGCATAATATTTTCATCCTTAGTCCGGTATTGATTATTTTTTATTAATAATTAGTTATGAAACACCATATATGAGAAAATGTTGAATATTCCACTAAACTATAAAACAAATCCCAATAAGTAAAGACTCATATTCAGTTATGTTATTAGTGCATGGGAATACCAATGTGAAACACCTTATAAATAATATATACTTGTGGAGTAATGAATAATATCCCTACTCCAAAACCATGAGATGTAGTAGAGCCGTCAAAATATAGCTTCCATTATTTGGAAACATCTAGAGTCATAATAGACTCATCAAAGAAGTGGATTATGATAGGATTGGAATCTTGAAGAGGTGCTTAAGCCCGTTGATTTGCTAATACATGCCCTTTAATAGCCTTTTTGTGTGTAGAGAATGTGACTAATCTTTTGGGTTTGAATGTGGGTTATTATACACACCCATGTAAGAAGAATTAGAATCATTCATAGCAGGTAATGACCAATGAGAAACTAGATGCATATTTTCTAGGACCATTCTCTTAAATGTTTCAAGATCCTCAAGATTGATTTATGCTCTAAATTATAAGCATGGAATTTTTTAACCTTGGGATTCCTATGAATGAGAGTGAACTTCCCCATTTAATGGCACCTAAAATAGGTTTTCACTAATGGACTTATTGTTTTATTTACTAGTTTCCTAATTTGAAAGTGCCTCAGAGAGGTTTTCACTTAAGGATCTCAATGTTTTACTTTTATTTTTATTACGACCAAGTAAGTTAACTTTCTCTAAAAAGTAGGCCTCAAGGTCCAAAGTGTAAACAAATCTTTACTTGTGATCACCCACTGATGAAACATATCTTAATACCATAAACTCTAAAATGGCTTCATTATTTGGAAACTCATCGAATGTGATATCTTGGTCTTGCTAGTCCCAATCAATGAGGTTAGGATAATGGAGAGTAAGGGGAAATTTTGAAACAATAGAAATAGTGAGAATAGAATGGGAATCAAATAGATTTGTATTAGCAAACTCATCATAAATGATATAAAAGGATTATGTGTCACTGTCAAGAATATCATCAATAAATGTAGAGGTTTAATCACTTTTAGGATATGTTGGGACAACTTTTACTGATTTGTATCCAAGACCTTACTTCTTGGCATGATTAGTGTGAAGAATACGATATAGTTTGCTTTGTTCCTTTTCTCCAAAGCCTTTGCCTTTATAAGTGTGATTTACCATAATTTTGTTTGGAATGGGATACGTTTTGCTTTAAAAACAAGGGGCAAAACCTTCACTATACAACCATGACTCATCTATTTATTTCAAATCTTCTTTATTAAATGGTTTGCCTATGATAAATGGTATATACCCTTTGGTGTGATATTCTACCTTCTTACGCCATTCTATCTTGGTCCCACAATGAAATTTGGGTGATCGAAGGAGTTTGGCAATCTAAAAAGCATTTTTGATACTATATGTGCTAAGGCCCTTATCATGAAAATTGAAAAGAGAGGAAATGAGGGTAATATGATAAATATAATTAGATTTAGGTGGATCAAACATCACTTGCTTATCTTTTTTGATAACATGCTCAGCACTAGGACAATAAGTGTATTATAGACCCTCTCCTTCCAAATGTTTACAATATTGATAAGGTTGTAGATCCCCATGAATAGTGACCTCCATTTTGGAATGATGAAATTTTATGTATTTATGTGGCATGGATGGAACTACACGTATCTCATGGATCCATGGGAGGCCAAGGAGGAGATTATATGACAAGTCAAGGTCAATAACATGACATAGGGTACTATGAATGACATGCCCAACCTGGATGGGCAAGGAAATTATACCTATTGACTACCTTTAAATATTATTATGTCCTTTAAAGGTGATGGTATCATTCTTTGTAATGTTACCAATTTGGGACAAATCAATAAAATAAGGATTTTCCAATAAACCCTATCAAATATGAAATAAATATGAAAATTCTAAATATAAACCAACAAACCCTTGCTACTGTAAATGTGCCTCAAACTAAAAATGAAGACTCCAAAAAACTATGAAATCAAATAAATGCCTTATTATTTTTAGCCACTAATGGATCTCATCACCAAGAAGGAAGAAACTAAAGAAGGTTTCAACCTCCAAACCCTAGCACCACCCAAGCTAAAGTTTTATGCCCTTTTCCACACACCAACCCTAATCAAACCCTTGTTAATTGCAAACAAAATTATATAAAATGCAGCATCCAAAATAACATTAGTTCATCACTGAATAAGTCTCCTAATAAGCCAAAATCCAAGCCATACCAAGTTGTCAAAATTTAAAATGTTATAGCATTAATTAAATAAAAAATTAGACCTTATTTTACCCTCAAATCAATGCCAAACCCACTAAAATTAATTGTCAAAATTTCAAAAATAGCTATATTATTATTTGTCCAATACTTAGGGCCTAAAATTACCCTAAAAAAATTCTCCAAGGTGAATTGTCCAAGTGTAGAATTAATTATAATAAAATCAGAATTTACAATATTCAATTTGGTCACCAGTGACCTCTAATAAATGTGATAAATATCAAAAAATTATAATAATAATAATAATTATTATTATTATTATTAAAAATTTGGGCAACAATTTATCCACTCAAAAGCCCCAAATCACTTCCTAATTCCAATTGCTCTAACTAGAATACATCAACAAAAATCCATTAACCCTAAGAGAAGGTTTCTCCATTGTAGCACAGCCCACAAAGGGGGTCTTCAACCCTAAGAACCAAATCGTCACTCCTTCAAGACCCAAAAATTTGTAAATAACTTCCAAAAACTAGTCACCTTTCCAATAATGAATGATGATGCACAAATTGTAGCCCTTGATGTAGAGTTACTCATAATGAAGATATTAAGGGTTTCATCTTCACACCTCGATACACCTTGAGGGTTTCTATCCTAAAAATGCTAAGGCCAAGCTTGACATACTTGAGAAAAGATTTGATATCATAAAAATGCATAATATTTAAATGGAACCCTCACTTTCCTTTTATAGCCAATGCTCTAAAAGGAGCACCCAAATTAAGAGGGAAAGCCTTCTTTTCAAAAATTATAAAGGTATCCTTATAATTCCCCTTTCAGACCATGGGTGCCTATGACCCTCTAAAAAAGCCCTAGCTAAAGTGAAATTAGGATAACAAGGTACTTTTCATAACTCAAGTTCAAATTAGAATTCATAACATACCTTTTTCATTAATTTCTCTTCAAGTGGGCCCCCAACGTTCCCATTTCTTATTTTCCTTTAGCCTTTTGGGAAAAACTTAGGGATAAGGATTCCAAGTGTACTCATGTCAAAAATGGGAGCATGAAATTCTTCAAATATATTGTAGTGTATCCCAGACATTAGAATAACTTCAATGGAATAATATTGAGACCAAAACCATTATCTATGAGTACCCACTTGATTTTATGGTGGGTAATGGTAACATCAATGTATATGGAATTTGTATGTGATGAACTAAGGGTTGATATGCCACTCTAATAAAATTTAATTTATGGGCCAAGAGACAAATGTCCTACCAATTTTGGAATTTATCAAGTGAATTATTGTTAGGAACCTTAGATTGGCTCAAAAGTTCATACAAAATATCTAAGATGGAAATATGTGTTGAAGTCTTGTTCAACTGATCCACAAGATCATACTATTTTATGATAAGAGGTGAATATTTGGGTTTGTCTTAATTTTGAAGAGGATGGGAATTAGAAGGTATATTGATATTAGTAGGAGGAGATACAGGCCCATGAAGGGTAATTTTAGGGTGGTTAGTTGTAACAACACAATTTTGAGTAATAATAAGATTATGGGAATTAGAGGAACAATAGATAGGTCATGTAATGGTAACTCTTGGATGAGGATTATCTAGAGGAGGAAGTCCTAGAATAGATAGACCTGATCTTAAAAGGGATGGATTTACTTGTTGGGAATTATTAGAACATGAATGAGGATTGATTGTGATTGTGGCCACATAATGTTTTGTGAGACATCCCATCATGTTGTAATCATAATGGGTAGCATGGTAATCAACATTGTTAGCCTAAGAACCCTGATTTTGATTATGATTATTATCATGTTGATGTTATCATTGTTCACTCCAATTAGTATTATGTTGAGGAAAAGGATCTCTATAGATCCCCATATTCTGATTAGAATGGGATGGTGCATTGTTTAATTCAATTTCCCCTCTTTCTGGCATGTCTTTGATAATATGTCTAAGTTTCACACATCTATGAATACCATGAACTTTTACACAATGATACTCATAATACTCATTATCTTGATACCACTCAGGTTTGGGTTGGATTTTGTCAAATGGTTTGGTATTAGGCCAAGTAATCATATGTGTAATGAGTAGCTTTCAAAATAATACCTCAATAGGCTCTCCAATATTATCAAATGGTATTATATTGAATTGATTCCTTAGAGGAGGCAACCTATGAAAATCAAGTAGTTTTGGTAGATGAGCCTTTTGCACTAGCGATGACTGCACCATGTGAACATGTCTTGCTTATATTACTCTATTACTAACCATATTCTTGTTATGATTAAAGGGTTTGGGATTTTCTACTGCACTTATTGGATTTGGGGTTGAAGTTTGATTCTAACTTTAGTTCTGAGTTTGATGTTGGGGTTGATTTTGTGAATAAATTTTGATCAATCCTTTATCAATAAGGGTCTTTTCTATTTGAACTCCTTTGTGAATGACTTCATCAAAGTTGTCTAGACAATGTAATCTGAGCTAGACAATGCAATCTGAGGTCAATTTATCATGAATATTTTTTTTAGCTCATCATTAGAAAGAGAATGTGGAAATATGTGAGCCAACACTCTCCATCTTTGGAGATAAGCTACAAAGCTCTATGCACCTCATTGTTTGATATTACACAAGTCTACCATGGTCAATTCATGTTCAATATTATACAAAAAGTGTTTAACAAATTTCTATAATAAATCATTAAAATCCATGATAGAACCCTTTGGTAGATGCATGAACCACTAAAAATATTGCCCAGCCAAGCTCTGTGAGAAAAGGCAAAGTAGAAAATTGGGATCATAGCCTACTTCTTGTCATGTAACAAAAAACTTTTTTATGTGTTCCCTTGGCTCACCCTTTCCATTATACTTGTCAAATTTAGGGATCTCAAAATGAGATGGGAATGTTATCTATAATTTTCTTGTGTCAAATGAATATGAGCATATTTGATCCAATTTATACTTTTGGCCCTTATTCCCTACTTATAATCCTGAAATTACATCCTGGATAACATGTCATTCTTAGGAAAAGAAGTTTTTTTTGGATGCAGGTGGGGGATTGTATGGATGAGAATGAAATTGTGGTTAGTTAGATTTGTGGCAACTTTTTGTACTAACCTTTTAGGATTAAAGTCATGTTTATGGGATTGAATTAGTTGTGGCATATTAGTGTTGACTAGGATTTGAAGATGGAATGTAAACTCATTGTTGCGTAGGAAGAATTCATTATCTTTGAGTAATGAGTTATTGTTTATCCAGATGAAACTTGTTGCTATGTATTAGACAAGCCCTGATAGGTATTAGAGATAACTTGAATAACTTTAGAAGGGTTGTGTTGGGGGAGATGCGATATGGGTGGGATACTCTATGTCTTAGTAGGGACTTGTTCAGAATGAGTTAAGTTTTATAGCTATTGAGGGGGGGTTTATTTAAATGATATTTGGAGATTGGGATTAACAAGAACTTGAATGGGATTAGGAAATGTTTGTTATAGATTCTCAATAACCTATTATGAGTAATATACATGTATATTTTACTCAGGAGCAGTGGATGTTTATAGATTAGGAAATAAATCAACCAATGAATATTTACCATGACAGTCAATAAGTTGATTGACTATATAAGTGGAGGATTATAAACCAGAGTAATAACTAATAAATCTATAAGATCAATCAATACTTGACCAACTTATTGAAATTGGGTTATAATGATAGGCAAAACTTGGGGTGGGGCAATAAGTAATTCCTTACCCTTTCTAGATGTTATTGGGATTGGTGGTGTTTCAAAAATTGTTGGGCCATGGCTATAGGAAGGTAAATTCGTAGTCCACTATGTGATTTTAACAGTATTAAGTGGTTGAGATATCACAATATTACACAAGTTATCAATAAGATAATTAGGGGGAACCTTAGCACCCATCTCTAATAAGCACAAGAGAGTTTCATCTCTATTCTCAAACAAGTCTTTCTCTAATTGAGCTCGAGTTATATCATAATCAGGTGGCATATCTTCATACTTAGGTTGATGGACTTTCATATCATGTGGATTCATATAATAATGTTGATTGTGTGGATAATCCGATTGGTATGTGAATGGATTTATATAGTCTTATTGATTTAATGTCCAATCATCATCATAAATAGCATTATAATCCATGCCACTTCTCATGTATTCAGGCACATTGGACATTGTAACAAGATCATACTACTTATTTTGATTTGAGAAACTTGAATGTTTAAATGTAAGGATAAAAGGTTTTGACCTATAAACTTGAATTTGGAAATAGACTTAGATGAGAATAAGAATTAACATGTGATTTGGAAATGAAAAGAGAATGCTTTGAATTTAATAGGTTTGAATTAAACTTCAGATTTGTTACTGAGACTATAACTTGACCATCGTCTTGAAGTGATTTTGAATTAGAAATTTGGAATTTGATTGGAGTGGGTCTAAATTCACATGGACAGCATAATGGTATGATTTTTAGACAAGAAGGGCATGTGTTTAGACAAATTTGGACACACGATATAGAGGGAATGATTTTTAACTTCAAAATTGGGTAGAGTAATGCCTCTTTGTGAAGGTCTATGTATATTATAACAAGTTTTTGACACAATAACCAATTAATCAAGCATTCAAGTTCATAATCATATTATAGTGACTAACATGGAAATACTCCACATTCACCAATTCTTTTGATAGACTCTCCTTGATAGAGGATTATAAAATTTAAGATTCTTTAAGTAATTAATGAAGTTTAGTGGTGGAGTTTTAATCCCACCCTTCTCTCAAAAGGTTTGTATGCAAAAGACATCTTCAAGTGTTATTACCTTTGCAACCCTATGTCAATGAATGTTTTATGGCCAAAAGGTCTTATTCTAAAGTTTTCATGGGCTTACTATATGGTCCTGATATACTTTGTATTATGTGGGAGTAAAAGTTTGTCAATTAGATGTCAAGATTAATGGGTTATTCATGGGAGGGTCTTGTCCCTTCACAACCACTTCATCCATAAGATTTTAGTGAATTAAGACCAAAAAAATTAAGCTCTGAGGGACACTTCAGCTAAATTATAACTCATATAGCCTTGATTTATATACCTTGTTGGATAAATAGAATTGGTATAAATTTTGGGTAATTATGTCCTAATGACGTGCCCTAACGACTCATGAAAAGACAATCACACCCCAATTACACAGCCAAAATAAAAGGAAAGGTATTGTTGTTCTGATTCATAAAAATCCCACTAAAGGAAAGTGAAGAGCATAATAGACAAATATTTTGGGATAAAACAAGTGATCACCTCCATGGTTCTAAGTCACCCTAATAAGGGGAGAGCATACGTATGAAGGGATCACACAAGCACATAAGAAAGTTTTTAAGTAAATAACTAAAATGACAGACAAAAATGGAAGTGTTTTATTACACCAAATCAAAAGGAAAATTATTTATTAAAAAACTTAAGTAAATGTGAATGAATAATATGTGTTTTGAATGAATCATCAAACCCTTTTAGAATCTACAAGAAAAATAATGTGAGTAGTTTTGCTTAGTGGGTTTTTTGTCAAGTGAATTTTTATTTTTTATTTTAATTTTTCCCCATGATTATCTAGTAAGCATCTTGCATAAAATAGTTATTAGTTTGTTTATGAAGAGCTAAGTAATCAATACCTACACCAAAAAGACTCAAAAATTAAACCAAAAAACACTACAAGAAACAATGTTAACAAATTTGAATCTGTAAAATGTAAAACACAAATTGTGAGAAATATATAAATTAATTTGCAAAAAAAAAAGGTTTCTGTAAAAAAAAATAGTTTGACTAAAATGATGATTTTAACATTTTATGCTAAATTTATTATGGTAATTAAAACACAAACTCTAAGAAGAATGTAAACTTCTTTACAAAAAAAAATTAGGTTTTTGTAAAAAAACCCAAAAATACAGAGAACCCAAAATTAATTTGAAAGATGGTTTCAATGTTATATGCTAAATTTACTAAAACTAAATTCAACATACCTTGATTTTAAGCCTAAAGAGACATATGATGGACAAATTTAGAAGAAGAGAAGGGGAAATAAAATTCAAATATGAGATAATTTCCAAATGTGAGGAATAATTAGATTCTTGATCGAAGAAAGTGAGGTGTGAGTCCCATTGTGCCATATGTATCCATAGAAGTACAAAAGCTTAGTGTTTCCTTCGTTAGTAAAAATATCAAAATCAAAGTAATGAAACAAAATTATTTAAAGCCCAAGACCTTGTGAGTCAAAGTAATGATGAATATAAAACCAAATATGAAGACAAAAGTGTTCAAATTATACCTTTCCTTTGTGGATTCTTCACCTTGTTGAATGCAAGTGAAATGTGGCTCAGAGTGTAGTATCAAAAGGTCTTTAGTAATGTCAGTTTTGAAGAGTGGAGTATCTCCCTTTGAGAAATTTGAATAATAGCTTGATAAGAAGTTGAATTGATGTACAAGGTGGCTCTAATAAATGGTAGGGCTTCGCTATAAATCTTGAGCATGAAATATGAAGAGGGGTGCCCTTTTATTTATAGGCAAAGTGACTGAATGTGAGCCCTTCATCTTGTATCTCAGATAAAGGGTGGAGAATTCATCATAAGGAATCACATGGATAATGACATAGATCACCAATATGAGCCCTTCATCTTGTCCAAGATGAAGGGTGGAGGATGTTCCTCAAAATATCACAAGGGAGATTAATATGAGCCCTCCATCTTGCATGAAAGATGAAAGGTGGATAACACCCCTCCAAAATATCTTGAGGGATGAAATGAGATCCATGCATCTTGTTTACAAGATGAAGGGTGAATAATACTTCTAAAAAATATCTTTAAAATGTGGAATGAGGGCCCTTCATCTTATCTCGAAGATGGAGGGTGGAGAATGCTCATTGGACCACATGAGGTGGAAAAGGGAGAAATTGAATTAAATAAAATTAGAAATTCTAATTCCATTAAATTTATAATTAGAAGAAGGATTAACTAAACTAATCAAAAGGAATAATTTAATTGATATGATATGAATATGAATTTGTTTGATTTGATTTCAGTAAGAGGAATTGATTAATTGATTAGAGGAGGGAAATGACTAGTGATGATGAGAAATATGATCAGAGTGTTGATTTAATGATCTAGTGCAATGAATTGCCCCAATTAGAGATACGCCTATGTCTTTTGAAATATTTATATCTAATGTGTGGACAAAATTGGGATGTTTAGTGATTTCTAGGATTAATTCACAGTGTTGTATAAAATTGCTCTTATTAGCATAAAATTCATCTCGATTATAGTTTTAGACATGGAAGTGGTGAAAATGGAGTGTATACAACACTCTAATTAGGCATAGGATTTGATACTTCATTAATACGAGCCATCTTATGTGGTAAAAGAGGAAGCTCAAAGTGTTTAATAAAAACACCACCTAACCTAGGGCTACACCTAGGTTACATATATATAATAGAATAAATTTGAGAAAAATAGCAAGAAAAAACCTCAGGAGGCTGAATACCCTAGGGAAAGCTAGGATTTGCATAAAGAGACATAAAGGTTAGGTTCATGTCGGGTTCCCCAAATGTTTAACCATAAATGTAGATATGGAGGGGATAAGGTTATTAATAAAATATAAATAGTTTAAGCACAAGGGTGATAAACTAATCTATAACATGCTAATTAATTACAAACTTAGATAAATGAATATTTTGAATTATAATAATGAGATATGTTAAATTTAAAAGGTGCCAAATTCAAAATATATTCAACCTTGATTGTTATACCAAATAAGAATGATACTTAGTTGGGTTTACTGTACACAAGTAGATCTAAAGTGGAAACAAATGCAAAATATACAAGATTATTATTCTGAACTAGTCATTATATTTTAGAAATTATATTTTTATAGCCACATACACTACCCTCAGATCTTGACACTATTGTCAAAGCTAGTGTCTGACTGTGACATAGGTATCTAGTATGGAATAATGAACGGATCTTAATGCGACTAACTTTATAATTTTGGGGTTTTTGTTGCCTTTCCATTGATATATGCAAATTTAGGATACAGGGTATCAGTATTTATTGACTAATCAAACCCTAACTCTTCACCCTTAGAATGAGTTTTCAAAAAATGGGTTCATGTGCTCATGGTGTCGAGCTGACCTAAATGACCCCTCTGTCATTGAGTGTTTCCTACATAGCCAATACTCTTAGGAGGGCCTCAGACTTATGTAGTTATCCCCTATGTGTGGTAGTGTGTGTGCACAAGGGTAAAATATACTATATGAATATGCATGCAATGATCTATCTTGTAACTTGACAAATATCACTCATGGGCCACTCTTTAAATGCTTCAAACTTTTTATATGATTTCTCATGTGACTAATAAATAAATAGGGATGAATAGGGTAGAATAAATCAGTTGTGTAATTGATTGAATGAGCCTTGGTAGGTGCTTACTTGGTATTTTCTAAATGATGAATGAGAAGGCTTAAAATTGTATATATACCACACCTTTTGAAAATATCTCATGGTATAGTTCGATAAGACAAATAGGTTAACCCATATGTTTCAAAACATTTTCAATTTGGTTGACTTTTGGAAACTAGACACTAGATAAGGATCTAGACACTAGCATTGATAGTAGTGTCCCTCTATGATCAATAGTGTCCAAAGGGATATAAAATAGGTATGGATATGATTCTACCAATAAAGGATGTATATCATATTTTAAGATTTATGTGTAGTGTAAGAGACCTAAGTCATCATAATTATATGGATCAGTCTAAGAGATAAGAAATTATGCATAATAAGATGGTGAATGCGACCGTTTTGGAAACAAGGAGGTCTAGATATGAAAGGTAGAGCCCTAATTGATATTTGTTAAATGTACAACATAGATGTTATAAATATTCAATTTTAGTATCTACAAAAGCACATGTTTCTTTGATTTCCATACTGACCCTGGAAAATACATACTTATTTATCTTAGTTAAGGAAACAATGGTGGTAAATTTTAAGACTTTATTGGTGCGATTGTCCACTCTAAGCCTAGCAAAATCCCATGCCATATGCCTATCCTTGTAACCATTCTTGTTAAAAACCACAACTATGTGCTTTTTCTCTGGCTATAAGTGCTCCTCATCCAAAAAATTAAATGGGTTTATTAAATCATATAATATCTATCAATACACTTATCCACTCCTAGCCTAGTAAAAATCTCTTGCCATCTATGTATCATTGTAACCATTCTTTTTAAAAACCATAGTTATGTGTCTTTTCTTGTTACAATTGTTCCTCATTAAAAATTTTGAAACATCAGGTGGCTAGTGCCTTAAGGCATTCCTGACATCAAAAAATCTAGATGGACCCTAACATATTCTAGTATCAAAGATTTGTCCCCCTGGGCTCCATATAAGCTATTAGTTCCAAACACAAAAACAACATCCTTCCCTGACGATATCTATCAACACCACCCATTTTAGACCACTTTCCCATTTTAGCATTATGTTCCTCTAATTTCCTCTCTCATGCATTTTTTATTAACCACAACACTATCTAAGGAGTCCTCCATGTGTCTCCCTCTTAACACCATCATCATTTATTTAATTAATAGCCACTCCCTTTTTAAAAACAACCACTCTAAATTTTCATTGAAGTGGTAGTTTAACTTATGTCACATGATTTAGTTAGTGATTGTTTTAATTGTGAGACTAAGATGAGTTATAAAGTATTATTATATGTTTTAAAACTCTGTCAAATATTAAAAACACTACAAAAAAGAAGTTCAAAGTTGTAAATTACATTTTTTTATTTTATTTTATTTTTAAAAATATTTAAAGATAAAATCAAAGCTTAAACTTATAAGTGTTTTGTTAAGCAACAACTTTTAGTGCTTTGGTGTGGGCTTATAAACTTACATTTTTAAGCTACTTAATCTAAGTTCTAAGTATTACCATTAATATAATATTCACCTTCTTTCTAATATTATGAACCACCAAAGCCTCAATTCATTACATTAACCTTACTAAGCTATTTCTTAAATTCTATATTTCTTAATAACCTAAATTACATCATCCTAAATTCTATATTTCTTAATAACCTAAATTTCATCACTTTCAATAATATTAATTATATCTTAAAAAGAGGATTCTATAATGTTAATTAAGTTATTTTTTAATATTCTAAATTTATCACTTCCAATAATGTTAATTTTATTTTTTAGAAAAGTGATCCTATAATATTAATTTTACTTTAAGAAGAGAGACTAATTAAATTATTTTCTAATAATCTAAATTCTGTCATCTTTACTTATTTCTAATTTTAATTTTAGAAAGATGACCTTAATGCTAATTTACTTGATAAAAATAAATTAAAAAACTTTAGAAGAGCGATTTTATAATATTGAATTATTTTTAGAAGAATGATTCATGATTTATCATTAAGTCATTTTCTAATATCCTACACTCCATCACCTCTAATAATTGTTAATTTTACCTTTATAAGAGTGACCCTATAACTTAATATAATTATACTTTAAAAAGAATGAGTGTGAATAACTTAATGCTAATTTTATTCTTTGAAGTGACCCAATGACTTGATTGTAAAGTTGTTTCCTAATACCCTAAATTCCATCACCCTCAATAATGTTAATTTTACCTTTAAAATTTTGATAAAGTAATTTAATTGTTAAATTATTTCTTTAGAATACCCTAAACTCCATCTCGCCCATTTTTTAAAAAATTGCATCCCATAAACAACGTAAATCATATTAAATAATCTTCACATCACTCTCTACATGTATCTTTATACTATTAATTTTATTTTTGAATAGTAACCCAAACACTGAATTGATCACTTAGTTATTTCATTTAAACAACCTGCTCCATCACATATATGAACCATGATTTATAATTTAAGTCTTGTTTCAATTATTATTTTTTAAGGTTTTATTATTTGATCCAATTGTAGTATATTTAAATGTTTTCTATGTATACATAATAAATTTATCAGGAGTTCAAAGTGGTCCCATATGCTTGTGGTGCTTGTGATCCTTTAAAAAGTGCCTTTTCCCTTTTTCCAAAATTAGAATTAAATTAAATTCTTTGTCAATGGATCAGAGTTATATTAAATGTTATTATGATACACTTTATATTTAATGTTATGTAACAATAATATAATGATATTGTAGGTTGTAGATTTTAGGGAATGACAACCTCTCTAAAGAGGATAGGGTCATTATAGATGACTTTAATGCACTTATTAATTCTTACCACATCCCTCATTTGGTAAAAGAAGATTAATATATTTGGATGGATTATTTTAATGGGTATTATAGTGTTAGTTCAAGCTACAAATTGATATCTCAAGTTCCTAGACAAGATGTCCCATGGATTAACATTTGGGATAAAAATCTTATTCCCAAGATATCACCAAGTAATCCTTGTACTTTGATCGAGGAGTGCCACTTATGACATGACACAGAGTTTTAGGCATTTCTTTGAAATGGAAGCATCACCAAATTTAGCATGTCCATGGGAGTCTTTTCAATCCCATAATTTTCCTCAACACTATTAAATTTGCCTTACCTATATTTAGCAACTTCCCCACAACAAAAGCCCAACATTGGTAAGATAGTAGACTAACAATCTAAATCTTCAATCCTAAAAATGGCATACCATAGAGAATCTGGTGAGTACTCTAGCCCTAATAGGTATTATTCCTTCCCTCTACCATTATGGCTAGAGTTAAATCCAAATACTATGAACCTATCTAATCCAAGGCCACTATATGTAGAGGAAAATGAATCTATCATTGTTAAACATTGGATATCCAAGACTTTTGTGTTTTGTGCTTAAAAGTATTTACTAAAAGGCCTTATACTTGTGGTTTGAGGACTTGATTTGTGCAAAATTTACTCAACTAAACACAATCTTATTTGTGATATTTTTAAAGGGTCCCTATCAAATATAATTACGCTCATTTTATTTTGATCTCATAGCTACAAATTTTTTTCATTTAAACATTTCAAAGACTAGAGAAATCTCATTTTCTTATAACAATGTCTTCTGCAACCATGTAAAATCAATTACAAATCACTAAAGGTCCAAGTAAAATTTGTCATAGAATATTTACTTTAGCTAGTTTCTATGCAACAGTTGCATGGAGAAGCACTTATCCAAAGCATTAATATACCTTTATCATGAAATGGCCGCAAGTTTGAAGGAAGGAATATTCAACATAATGAAATATTCAAGCATTCATATGAAGTGAATTATATATGCTTATAATTTATTTATTATATATTTTTTATTTTTTAGGATATAAATCCAATGATACCAATAACCAAGCCTCTATACCTCCAACTAGCCGAATATTGATTGTTGACAAGGACAAAAAATTTAAAATTTCGTAGAAACGCTAATTATTTGGCTGAGCTATTTGTTAAAATGGTCTCCTAAAATAATAAAATAATAAAATAATGATGCCAAAATGGTTTTTAAAACCCCTTTAACTTAAATAATACTATGTGTTTCTACACCTCTAAATTTGGAGGCAATAGTATCATTTTGCTAAATTGGAGTTGTCAGGTAAAACATTAGAAGAGATTTAATTTGGTTTGTGTTGACCATTTTGACAACACAAGTCAAAATGAGTCAACACCTATAGTCTAAAGATTGATATAGGAATATATTATAATGTCATATGGTGTATCATGGTTCATTTGACATGATTTAATTTCTTATTAGCCTTGGTCATAGTCCAATTTAGTCCTTATATCATCTTAAGTCACTTAGGGGTCATATATGGGTCATTAATGAGGGTGGTATAATTTTATTAGGTAGAAAAGTGTTATAAACTCCTTATCAACATCTATCTTGTCAGTCATTATCAAATTAATTTTCAATAATTTTAGTACTAACCAAAACTTATAGGTGTTAACTGAAAATCAAGAAAATAAGTGACAAAAGGGAGTTTCAAAGGTTGTACGGCCTATGAGAGGGAGTGGCACATCGAAGAAGCTTGTGTAGTGACCCTTGAGCTTCTATGACTCCATTTTCATGATTGATCTACTTTGAAAGTGCCAAAATTAGACTAAAATTGTTCTATCTCTCTATCACTCCACCATGCACATAAAATTGGTTAACATGTCTTTGGATGGTACGACCAATAGGAGGACTTTCAGGTCAAATTAATTTTCATTCTTGGATTTGGAAAAATTGTTGCCTATAATTTAAGAACCATTCCTAAGAAGTTGACTATCTGGTTTTGCATGTTAATCCCCACACCCTACAGGTTTTACCTCTATTTGAGCATGTTTGTATAATCCATCTGATGAAATTGATTTTATAGGATGTGATATTCATTTTCACATGTTTTCCATGTTTTTTTTCATGATTAGAAGTGATTTTATAGATCAAACAGTTCAAGTTGCAGGTTAATGTATGCTAATAGACATGTAGTCAGTTTTTAACACTTGTACAAGGTTTTTTTCTCTACAGTGGTTTAAAATGAGTGTGAGGTGTGGTGTTTCATGTTTTCAATTTCTTATTGATCCCATATCCCTCTATTAACAATCTCATAAGCTAACATAATGAAGGTTGTAGTCTAAATGTGATATATAGTCAACTTTATGTAAGTTTCAATCTATAGTCATGGTGTCTTGAAGAGTGAGAATGTTCATAGAAGGTATACAAAGAGTCCCAATTTATTTAAAATCTTCTTGGAGCATGAATAATAAAAAAAGGGCCCTTCAAATGACAAAATATGGACTGTGACAGTCAATTATCATATATGCACAATCATCCACCATGAATGAGCATCTACAAGTGCCATAAAATGAGCCAATCACATTAAGACAAGGCATTTGATTGTTTTCAGGTTCCTTATGATTGAAAAGTTTCATTTTGAGATCTTGAAAGATCTAGGACTAGTTAGAGGATACTTCAACATACACAATATTCATGCATTCTCTTGATTGCATGTACATTAAAAATGTCCACCTATAGGTGGCACTGGCAGAGACCTAGAAATGTTGCTTATAAATATTGAAACATGTGTTGAGACCCATATTGAGGTCTTAGGATGTTATAAAGGCTATGGAGTTCTTGTTTGTGGAATTAAGTTTTAAGGTAGAGTGAGAAGGCACTTCATGAGAAGAGAAATTGAATTCAGGGAACAATTTCCCTCAAACACCAAAATAGAGGCCCAAACACTTTTGGTGATGCCATATAATAGTGTTGAAAAGAGTCTTGATGAATCCAAGTGCATCTATATTGTAGCCCTATCCTAGGGGTAGGACCTTGCAAAAGAAGATGGATTTTTTACTAGAGGAACATGGTGTTTAGAGACCTTCATTCTACACATTTGTTCACTACAAACATCTAGTGTTTTCCTATAGGATTTGAGCTTCAAGTGACCTCTACGTCCAAAGTTATAGTATAAAGACATATCTTCATGTTATGTGGTCTTTTTGAGTTGAGAGAACACAATTTTGGTTCAAATATCATAAAGGAGGCTAGAGAGCAAGGTATTGACCTCCATCAACACCTACAAGTGCATCCTTACTTAGAAAAGTCACCTACAACCTGACTATAGGTGACTCGCTAAAGCTCATAAAGTAAACGTTAGGGATACTAAGACTACAAACACAAATACTTGTTAAGGGAAGCTAGTTCCAAGAATAAAAAATATCTAAGGTTGTGAAACATGAGTTTTCAATAGTTCATCAACACCTACAGGACTCCCCTTTTGCTCTAAGATAGTCAACTACAGGTGACTGTGGTATAATTATGACATATGAGCATGACTAGTCTTGAATTTAGACTCACCCAAAGCATGATATGAATAATTAGAACTATTATATGAGCATATAAAACCTTAATAAGGTCTTGCGGCATTGAATATAAGACCTAATATGTAGGGTTTACCTATAGGCAAGAGAAACATAGTCAACACTTGTACCCAGTTAAAGAGCAAGGTGTATGATGAAGTGTTTGGCAAGGATTAGGTGGTAAGTAGGTTTGGATAACCTTAACCATTGATATACTAACCTTATGAGACCCTCATATAGTAGAAACAAATCATGGGTGAAGCCCTACATAATAACCTACAACTGATGCTCAAAACCCTGCACACAATGTGATATTTGGCAGTCTGCCTAGAGGTTTTGAGATGTTTGGAAGGTGTAATAGTATGTTCAAGATCCAACACCTTTCATAGAGTATCTATAAAAATTAGGGAATAAATTTATATCATCCTTTATTTTGTGGCAATAAGGGAAGTTCCCTTTGTTTTGTCTCAGATAAAAGGCACTCCCTAAAGATGCAGGTCTGCAGGTTTAGAGGGAAAATGATGAAAGGGTAAGCTAGAGATTGATGAGGCCTTACAAAAGGATTTTGAGAGTTATATCACACCTATACCAACATGAAAAACATTTCACAAAGGTGAGAAACATTTCAGGGTGTCCTAAACCCATGAGCATGCAGACAGACCTATTAGGTCTTGATTAGGCCTAGTGCCTAATAGGGTCCAAACTTCACTTCTAGGGCTATAAGAACATTCCAAAGCCTTGGAACAAATGCATGGGGAGTTTTAAGATATGTTTGAGCCTTTGGAATGCATATGAGACTATAGGGAAGTCATATTTTGGCTCAAAACACATTATGCCTCCATAGAATGGAAGGCAAAGCTCGAGAGGGCAACTTTGAGAGCTCACATCTACTTGGAAGCTTCGCATGAGTGTCTGAGGAGTTAGGGAATGATGAAGGAGGACTTCAACATTGTTTTTATGGAATTTTTTTACAAATCTAATGTCAGACCTGTATGAATAATCCTTAGATGTGTTAGAATGTGAGGTCACTATTCACAAATCACTATTCATATGCACTATTCATGATGATGTGGGCTGGTGCTAATGTAAATGGTTAGTGATGTGGCTTGTGAGTGATGTGGTTGATTGGTGATGTGGTAGGGGCCCATAGAGGGTATCTTCTGAGTGATCAAGTTGATGTGATGGAAGTGGGGCATAACACTCCACCAAGGCACATGGGTTTGTCCTTGGTAGTCACATGGGTGTTTTCACATGGTGTAAAAGATAAAAGGGTTGGTGTGGGTCAAATTTTTAATGGACCCCATGATTCCCATGTGTGGAAAGAGTCAAAAGGTGATTTCAAGCATCTTTTGGACTCATATAGTCATATGAAGAATGAAGATAATAAAGTTACTAAAGTAGATTTACCTCACATGTGTGGGAGATAATGTTTTTGGGGCCACATGGAGGTGGCACATGTTATTTTCTAAAGTGAAGATGCTTTGTTGACTTTTGCACATGGAGACAACAAAAACACTATTGAGATCACATTCCCATCAAGTGTGGGTTGAAATTATTTAGTGTCATTATTCATTCTCTCTCCCCTCTCTCTCTCATGTTATAAAATGCATAAATATGCATTAACTCTCTCATTGTAATTTATCTAATTAGTGAATGCATGTAAGCCTTGGGCTTGCATACTTGGAGGTTGGATCCTATAGGATAGATTATGCTTGGTTCACAACCTGAATGCTTCAAAGGGAAGCATTGAGTGCTTTGTATAGAAGCACTAAAAGAGTTGTTATGGAGGAGTTGTTGTAGAAGAGAGTTTGATGTTGAGATTAATATGAAGTCTTGAGTTGCCATTTTACCCATGATTTTTTCCCTTACTTGTTTGCAAGGGTTTTCATGTAATCTCTGTGTAATGTGTCCTCTTGCTTATCTATTTTATGTGTAGTTTTCATTTCATATTTATTTCCTTACATTGTAAGATATAGTTCATTGATCTAACATGTAGTATCAGGGCTTTATTCCTAACATCTGGTATTAGAGCATTAGTTTTTGAAGCTAACAATGCATGGCTCTAACATCTGGTATCAGAGCCATTGTGAAAAAACCCATGTGTGTGAGTGTTTTCTATTATTGGTTGGTTGTGTGCAAGGTAAAGCTACTATGATAATAGGAGAGACTTGGAGATTAATGAAAGAAAAAACATTTAGTTTTGTTTTTTGGTAGGCATCTCTTTGTAGAGCAAAGTGGAGGATATCTTGGTGAGGATCCTTATCTCTTCATATTGATGAGGAAAAGCCTACATGAGAGTTGAAGAGAAAAATGGAAAAGCTTTGCCAGACAAGCCAATAGCCTACACGGTGTTCTTATTGGTGGAGTAATTCCATAGCTTGAGGAGCACGCTAAACTCTTTTGGAGGAGGTGGAGACAAGGCATGACCTTGTTATGGTTCTTGGCAATAAATAAAATGGGTTTTGATGTGGAATCCTACTGACCACATGTTGTTAGCCGAGATGCAGAAGCTAAAGAAAAATCCATACAAAAGAAGGAGCTATAGATAAGACTGAACTGTACCTATTTTTGAAGTAGCTAAGGAAGAGGAAGATGAAGATGTAGATGAACAAGTGAAACCTGGTGTTCCTAGAAGGAGAAGGCCAATGTTAACCATTGGACTCAAGGTGATAAAGTGTTGTGTCTACATTTATGGTGATTAGCTAGGTAAATCAATGCATGGACTAACACTATATGCACATGAGTTGGTGTTTGGAAACATTTGGTAGAGTAGGGTGCATTTCATATGCTACATCAAAAACTTGGTAGGTGCAGTGATGCATCGAGTAACATGATGACTTCCCTAGAGTTGTGATTGGTCCACTTATATCATGATGATAGTTGAAGGCTATGTGGAGAAGTCTGGTTTTGACTTGTGTGAGATCTTCTCTCTTCACTACTATCAAGAGTGAGATGTGCACTAATTGTTGTTCAGATATGAAACAACATTATTCTTACACGGTGATCTCTCTTAGGGAGAGATAAAGACAAAGTTAAGGTAAAGGTGTTGGTTTGCATATTGAATAAGTCATTATATAGCTTTATGCAAGTGCAACACATGTAGTACAAGATATTAAGTACCTTCATGAAGAGCCAAAGTGGATAGTGGATATTGTTTCTATGTGTTAATGACATGTTAGATGTAGGCCACAACATGATCATTATTTTTATGGCTCTATAGGGACACATGAAATGAAGGTGGTATGGAGGAAAAAACCAAGGATGGAGATGCACAAGGATGGGAAAGCAAGGAAGTACCCACTTCTTACATTTTGATTTGTCTTCCCAGGAGTGTCCCAGAGGAGGAAAAGTCATGTTTTATCCTATGTAATGGATTCATCAAGAGTAGGAAGCCTCATAATGCCATGGTGAGCACTAAACAGGGTATTCCCAAGCAATGGGAGTTGTGAACAGTTCATGGTAAAATCTTGTTGGAGGATTGGTCTATGGTGTCAAGAGAAGTGATTTGTCACTTCAATGCTGCAATCTACTATAGTGGAGCATATGTTGACAGAGATGGTCAAGATAGAGAAGTTTTAGTAGTGCAATAAAACTTCTACTAGGTTTGTGTCAAGGCAGCACAGGGTATGGATGAGTAGTTGATTGTAGAATACTTAGGTGTGGTAAAAGCCTATGTATATTGACTTCAAGTGGGATAATGTTAGAATGTGAAGTCACTATTCACAATCACTATTCACTATTTACATGCACTATTCATGATGATGTGGCCTGGTGGTGATGTGGATGGTTAATGACATGGATTGTGAGTGATGTGGCTAATTGGTGATGTGGTAGGGGTTCATGGAGAGTATCCCATGAGTGATCAAGTTGATGTGATGGGAGTGGGGCATAACACTCCAGAAAGGCACATGGTCCTATCTTTGGTAGTTGCATGGATGGTGTCACATGGTGAAAAAGATAAAAGGTTGGTGTGGGTCAAATTTTTAATGGACCCCATGATTCCCATGTGTGGAAAGAGTCAAAAGGTGATTACAAGCATCTTTTGGACTCATATGGTCACATAGAGAATGAAGACAAGAAAGTTACTATAGCAGATTTACCTCACATGTATGGGAGACAATGTTTTTAGGGCCACATGGAGATGGCACATGTTCTTGTCTAAAGTGAAGATGCCTTGTTCACTTTTACACATGGAGACAATAAAAACACTATTGAGATCACATGACCATCAAGTGTGGGTCAAAATTATTTGATGCCACTATTTATTATCTCTCCCCTCTCTCTCTCATGTTGTAAAATGCATAAATATGCATTAACTCTCTCATTGTAATTTATCTAATTAGTGGATCCATGTAAGACTTGGGCTTCAATGTTTGGAGGTTTGATCATGTAGGCTAGATTATGCTTGGTTCACAACTTGAATGCTTTAGGTGGAAGCATTGAGTGTTTTATATGGAAGCACTAAAGGAGTTGATATGGAGGATTTGTTGTAGAAGAGAGTTTGATGTTGAGATTAATATGAAGTATGGAGCTGCCATTTTGGCCATGGTTTTTTTCCTTGCTTGTTTGCAAGGGTTTTCCACATAATCTCTATGTAATGTGTCCTCTTGCTTATCTATTTTATGTGTAGCTTGTATTCCACATTTGTTTCCTTGCACTGTAGGATATAGTTCATTGATCTAACATGTAGTATCAGGGATTTATTCCTAACAAGAGGGCAAAAGCCCTTTAAACCCTCCAAAACCCTTATTAAGCAGCTGATTGGGAAGATGAAGTAAGAGAGGCATTCAGTTGGCATGGAATGGATTGGGAGATGATTGGAAGTTGTAGAGAACTCTATAGGCCTCCTCCCCATCAACTTGAGTTCTTCCCTACTTATACGGACAAGGGGAAAAATGGCTTTCTTTGATAGTTTTTGGTGTTTTATAGGTTCAAGGGAGAGTCAAAGGATTCAAGTCACTTTGGGAGATAGGTTGGTACTTGAACTAACCCCTCATGTACATTTATTGTAGTAGAAGATCTCACAAGTGCCTCTACAAGTGCCTTCATCTCAGCCAGTCAAAACTGGTATAGTGAACAAGCAAGTGAGAGGGTGAAAACTCCAAGTGGGAGGCCTTTTAAGGTTTTCTCAAGGAATATAAGGCCATGAGGGATCCTAACAAGTGTCATATACTCCTATATATATATCATCATGGAAAATTAAAGACCAACCTTGGTGCCAAGAGTGAAGGGTGAGTGAAAGAGGAGTTATTTGGACTACAAGTAGTGATAACTCATCTATAAAAGAATCCTAATGATTAGGAATGCAACCAATGCATGTTAGATCACGTCTAAAACCCCTCCCTCTCAATGCAATCATCGCACCTATCGTTAGTCTATTATGGGATGTTCCAAGAAGGCCAAATGATGAAGGCAATTTTATGAGCAAGCAATTGAGGAATCCTATGCCACATTTCAAGGGTTTCATGTTTTGAGGGAAATTTATCTAAGTAGACATTGAATTTTATATTTAATATTCCTCTCTCTAGCATGTGTAACTCCTTTTATTATCTTGACAAGTGTTCTTATGACTCTTGGACTTCTTTCTTCTCACTTCTCTCTCAAATTCTATAAGTGGTAGCCATTTTGGCTCTTGTAGAATAATACCACACCATGTATGGCGAAGCCCTATTGGAATGATATTGTATTTTTCCTTTGAAAAATAAATTCAAGATTGGTTTTGAGTTCATGAACATTTGTATAAGTGTTCAAAGTGATGTATGGTGATGTTAAGTGATAATCCCCTATCATTGCTTCTCATTATCCTCTCATGTTTATGTAAGAGTTCCTATTCTAACAGGTCATATAGAGTGTAGTTAGTGTGTTAGGATCCTTTTAAGTGTAAAATTTTTCTTAGAGTGTGCAATCTTTCCTCTAGTTCACTTATGTTATGTTGTCTCATGCTTATCAGCTCTATGTTGAAACACTTACGTTAAAACCCCATAGGACTTGGAAGTTGGTTTGTAAGTCTTATTTCATTGTGATATAAGTATGATGGTCTTGTGGAAATCATCCTGGTGTATCACCCTCTTATATTAATTTCTTTTCATGTAAACTTCTATCCCTTTTCCCACAAGCAACTAGTTAAGTAGGTGATAAGCATTTCAAGGTATATTCAGGCAGCTAGCTCTTAAACCTAAAGGTATACTTCTACTATAAGTAAACCCACACACCTAGAAGTATTCCCATGTTTCCCAAATCTTGATAAAGCTTGACCACCCTCCTTTAGGGTACAATGTTTTCTAATAATAGTTTTGGCACGCTCAGTGGGACACATTATCTTCAGACAACTTGTCAAGGTGAATGATGGTCTTGATAATATCAGTTGAAAATTAGTGTGCTACTCAGCATTTGGCGACTCTATTCAAGGTAAAATCTGGTTCAAGACCATTATTTTGTCATAAGTTTTTTCATACTTCAAGGTCTTTGCTAGGTCATCATCTAGTAGATTGCTCAAACCTATAAATCCACCTATTTAGCTGGAATTTCCTCTTGAAGTTTAATACCCTCATTCTAATCTATTTTTTGAAGAGTAAGAAGATTTTTCTAGCCAATAAAGTGAAGAGATTGAATAAATTAAAGATCTTGAAAAAATCATGGCTAGGCAACATGCCTTTCTTGCCTTTAATATTGAAAATCCAATTCACCTTCATGATTATCATGACATTCCTCTTGATGCTACAAAGAGTGTGCCTACATTCAATGGTGAGGGTCATGTCACACCTAGTGAACACATCAGGGATATCTCCAATTTTTTTAGTTTCCATAATATTACTAAGGAGAATATTGCCATTAGACTCTTTGTTATGCCCCTTAGAGGGAAAGCTCTTGATTGGTATAGGACTTTACCTGGTGGATGCATCACATCATGGAATGACTTTGGAGTCTTGCTAACTTCAAGGTTTGAAGATTAAAGTGACCATAATTCTCTCATACATTAGATCAATGTGATCAAAAGAGCTCCCAAGGAAACAATGCATGACTTTAATGAGAGGTTTCAAAAAACTTGTTATAGATTGCCTCCTCCTATGAGACCTATTGTCAATCAGACTTGCACCTTTGTGAAGGTAGTTTTAGGCCTTCACAGTCTGTTGAAACATGAAAACAATCCTAGGTTGTGGGTGACCTAATCAGTAGATTGAGTCTCTAGATCTAAGGGCTAGCTCCCTTTATTGTATCAATTAAGATCTTACTACTCTACACTATAAACTACCTGGGAAAAGGAAAAAAGAAAATCTAAAAGAAAATCCTACCTAATGATGGTGATACATCTGAATGATTGGTTGATCCACTCAATTAGAGCTCCTAAAAACACTGATTTAGATGATAGAAAGGCTAAACTTTCAACTCCAATTGACCAATTTGCATTAGTATTTCACAAAAAGTTTTGATCTAGTAACTAAAAGTTGAGGGAAATGAAAGAATAGGCCTGATTGAAGGCACTAATCAGCCACTTACATCCACTAAAATTTTAGCCAAAAGATACTTAAACATAAAGCATGACATGCTTAATTTGACCAGCTAGTAACTAGGTAAGAATCAAGACTTGGAAAGGAAGAAAACTCTATCACTTATGAAAATCAATGACAAAATACACTATACCAGCTTGCTAGAAATTAAAAATAATAGTCCTATTAATCTGAAAAAAGATTACAACTCAATTTTTGGCAGAATTTTATCTTTCCAAAAGAGGGATCCATTTCAAGTCTAAAAAGCCAACTTATATATAAAAATACATAACAGCCAAGAGGTTGGCATTGAAAATAGAAGAAGAAGACACCTCTTTCATTAGCCCAAGTCTAATTTCTATTATGACAAGATAACAAAGCCTTCTAAATTTGTCTTTTGTTCTGCATGAAAATCTTTTGGCATTGAAAAAAATAGATGGTGGCCTCAATCTTGGACTAATCTGCCTCATGCATGATGTCATGCCAACTTTGGATGTCTTGATTTAAGTTTGAATCTACTTGAGGTTGAGTTGAAATGTTTGAAAGGCTTCCCTTTACATGAAAATAATGAGTAAATGTGGCACTTGATAATTAGTCAACTCTAAATTAAGAACAATCAACTCCATGTTCAAATTTAGAACTCCACTTGAACTACTGAAATGTTGCAAGCTTGAGACAAACGAGTGTGTATGCATAGAATTTATTGTTGAGCTCTCCAATGTTAAACAACTTGAGTCCTTCATGCAAATGAGTCACCATTTTTTAGAGCTAAAGGTGTCATGTTGAAATGGTTACACCTGGACGTGTCTAATCTTATTTGGACTACTTTGCATGCTATAAAACGCATTCATTGGTTATTTGAAATCCCTCGCTTTATTTGGCTCTTCATTTTTGTGCATGTTCTTTAGTTGTTTGTCTATTCTATTTCCTATGAAATTTATTTTGGCTTCCTTGTTCATTATCTTTCCTATTAATTTCCTCTAGACAAAAAGTTCAAAGGAAACTTTCAACTTTTCTTTTGTCCATTTCTCTGCAGCCTTTTCCCCTTTATTTCCTCAGATTTATTATTTCAGGCTTGTGTCCCTTCACTTTCCCTTAGATAAATTGTCCATGAGAATTGTCTCTCTCCTTCATTATGTGACTTTCTCCTTATGATGTCTTTCAAAGGAATTCCTTCAAACAATTTGCCGAAAGGAATTCCTTTGGACTTTTTGTTCACAAATATCTTGGGCCCATCTCCTTCTTCGGCTTTATTCCTACGGGTAAATCTTTTAAACTTTTTGTTTAACTATTTTGCACAGACTTTGTCGATTGCCCTTTTCCTTATAAAATTTCTAAAGGAATTCCTTCAAATAATTTATTCAAAGGAATTCCTTTGGACTTTTTGTAAAGTCCTTTGTCATTATCCCACCTTTCTTTCTTTGGCCATGGTTGTGATTGGTCTCTCAGAGAATTCCTTCAATTTTTCAAAGTGTCCCTTCAGCTTAAAGAGATGACCCTTCGGCTTTTCTATTTTAAACTTTCTCGAAGGGTTGTTACCCTTAGAGATTCCTATAATTGGTCTTTTTCTTCTTTGAAAATGGTCTTTTCTGAAAGACATGTACCCTTCGAGAGCTTTTGAATGCCCCTTGGGCTTTTGTAAACTGTCCACTTGTCTTTGAAATTGCCTTTCAGATTTCTTTGAAATGGACTTTCCCCCTCAAAGTGCCTCTCAGGTTTCTTTGTTTTGAACTTTCTCGAAGAGTTGTTACCCTTCGGGATTCTTATAAAGGACCTTCCCGAAGGGTATATACCCTTCAAGATTTTTTTAAAGGACCCCTTCAAATAGTTTAATGAAATGTGATTTTCTTGAAGGGACTCTAACCCCTTAAAAAAATTGTAAAGGTCCTCCTTCCCTTTCAAATGGTCTTTCAGATTTCCTATAATGAACTCTTCCAAATGACACATGCCCTTTAGGTTTCCTATGAACTGTCCTTCTGAAGGGTATATACCCCTCAGACTTTGAAAATGACCCCTTCAGGTTTCTTTTGATCAGTGTCATTACCTTCAAATAAAATGTTCGAAGGAATTGAATCTTCATCTAATGATTTTTTAGACAAATTTTATGAAGGATTCAGACCCTTTGTAACTTCAAAATAATCTTTGCCCCTTTGTAAAACCATAAAAGTTTGCTCTCTTTAGAATCTAATCCATCAACTGCTTAAATAAACATCTATTATTTTCTTATAGGGCAGAAAATTATCAACATTATAGCGACTCAACTGGGAAGCATGCCTACTATGCTTGAGAACTCAGACCATAAACATGATATTAAACTCATAAAAACAATGGTAGACCTGGTCCATGATTGCAAATCTCTTTTGACCAGACATGAAGTAACCTTCATCCTTTAAAATAGAAGGGAAACACAAAACAAGAAAGCTAACTAACAAAGCAAATGTGGAAACAAGCACTTATTGGAACAAAATAAAATGAAACTACCATGCTTGAACAACACTTGGAGGAAAGCAAAACAAACTATGTACAAGGAGATTTGCTCTTCAATATCAATGTTTCAGATGTATCCCATTGACTGGGATTGGAAGCTCCTGACCATCCAACTTTGTAAGTTGGAAGGCATTATGGGATTTGTAGCTAGAAATTATGTAAGGTCCACTTAAAAGAGAATCAAACTTAGTGTGCCTTCTTGGTTTAGCTCTATCCTCATCCCACTTAAGGACCAAATTTCCTTGTTTAAAACTTCGTGAAGAAGTTCCTTTTTTAAAAGTTATATGTACCTGTGCTTGATGAATTTTTATGGCTAGCATGGACTAATTTCTTGTCTCTTCCAGCTCCATAAGCTCAGCATGCCTAATCTACATAGGTTCATTCTCTACAACAACTCAAGCTAATGCATTAGTTCTAAATAAAGAAATTTAAGAGAAATGGGTAATCTTGTTTCCTTTACCATATACCAGCTTGTATGGAGAATTGGCTATTGATCTTTTGTAGGTGATCCTATTAGCCCATAGAGATGACTTCAACTTGAGATGTCATGACCTCTAATTATCTTCAATAGTCCTTCTTATGATCCTCAAAAGGTTTTTGTTTGTAGATTCAGTAAGGCCATTACCTTATAGATAATAGTTCGATGAAGTGTTGAAATAAAATCCATGTTGGACAGCCCATTGGCTGATCCTAGATCCCACAAAAGCCATTGCATTATCAGAAATAATAATTGAAAGAACTCCAAACCTAGTAAGCAAATTTTCATAGAAATCAAGAGCATTAGTTTCGTTTGCTTCTTTCAATGTGATTGCTTGTATCCAACGTGTCAAGTAATCTATAGTAGTGAGAATCTATTTATGTCCTAAACTTGAAGGAGGATTAATGAGGCCAATAAATTCCAATCCCCATTGGATAAAGGGCTGATCCACCGCTATTGGTTGAAGAGCTAAGGTTGTACGCTTGACTTTTCCTACAAACATAACACACTATTTGCACTTTCTAACTTATGCATGGCAATCACCAAATATACTAGGCCAATAGTACCCACCTCTCATGATATTAAGTGTTATAGTTCTTGTAGAAAAGTGTCCTCCACCATGTCCATCATGGAATTCTTCAAGCAATCTCTGAGTTTGGCTTGGTTCTACACATCTTAGCAACATTCCATTGATATCTTTCTTGAAAAAAATACCATCAACAAGCAAAAATGGAATTGATTATGATCTAAAATATCTTCTTTTTGAAAAATTAAGATGAGAGGGATAAATACCATCTTAGAGATAGCTTACCAAGTTATAAAACTAGTGGGAAGGTGAGGTATGAGCAGTTGCAATATCTTCATCATTTGACACCATAACAAGCTCATTAGTCTCTTACAAGTCTTGAGTTAGATGCTCACATAATCCTTTGCCTCTAATCAGATTTATGACTTTGATTTCTACATCGTATTCCATTACCTTGGTTATCCAACTAGATCTCTTCTCATTTATATCCTTGTTAAAGAGAAACTCTTTGATGCTTAGATGGGAAACCATTATATATATCTTATTGTTAGATTAGACAACAAGTGTCTAAACTTCTTAAGAGACCTTATGATTGAAAGTACATGATTTTCAGCAAAACAATAGCTCATTTCATACTCTTCCAAGCCTTGGCTATAGAAAGTTATTGGCTGCTCTAAGGACTCATGATTCTGCTACATAAGAATGCCTAAAATCGTGTCCATGTTAGCATAAGTGTACAAAATGAAATATTTCATGAAATATAGATTTATAAGCATAGGAGCACTAGATATGGCCTTCTTAATATCTTCAAACCCTTTTATCTCTTCTTTGGACCAATTGAAATTTTGATTTTTCTTCAGCATGGTTGTAAGTGGCTTAGCTAAAATGGCAAAATCTGAAATGTATCTCCTTATGAAATTAATTTTCCCAAAGAAACTTTGTAAAGCCTTTTTGTGATTAGGCAAGGAGAGTGCAAGGATGGACTGAATCCTTTTAGCATCTATGCTTAAACAATGCTTTGAAAAAACATGTCTAAGAAGCTTACCTTCATGAATCGAAAAAACACACTTTTTGGAATTTAGAGATACCATAAATTGCCTACACCTTTCAAATGCTTACTTGAGATGAACCATGTGATCTTTTTCATTCTTTAAAAACATTGTTATATCATCCAAATAAACAAGTACAAACCTGTTAACAAGGCCTTGGAATGCCATATCCATGGCTCTCTGAAAGGTTTCTCTACCATTAGATAAATTGAATGGCATCTTTCTGTATGCAAATGTCCCCCACTTAGTTGTGAAGGCTATCTTAAATTGGTCTTCTTCTTTAACCAAAGTTTGATTGTAGACACTATATCCATCCAATAAAGAAAACCTCACTAAACTTGCAACAAGATGTAAAATTTGTTTCATTAATGGCAATGGATAATTATCTTTAAGTGAAGACCTATTGAAATCATGAAAGTCAACACACAAACGAATCTCACCATTCTTCTTTCGTACTGAAATAAGATTTATCACCCAAGTTGAGTGCTTGATTGGAAATATAATAACTGATTCTATGAGTTTATAAAGCTAAGCTCTCATCAAAGGCTTGAGCTTTGGATTGATGGCCTTTGTTTTTGTCTCATTGGTTTAGTTTCCTCCTCTAACTTAATAGTGTGTTGAGCCAAACTTGGATCAAAACCTTTGAGATCACTATACTACCATGTAAATATATCAACAAAACTTGTGCATAACTCAATGAAAGCTTTCTTTTGTGAAGGAGTGCATACCTTACCCAATTTCAAAACCTTACCAACTGTAATCTCTACATTGGCATAGTGTTCTTCCTTTGTTGACAAGGATGACTTCTCTTTCCTTAGCTCATCATCTCCACTGAAAATGTTCTCAAGTGTGACTAATCCTTTGGGCAACTTATTCATTCTTAATTGCACAATCTGATCACCATAATGTTATAAGTGCTTTGACTGGTTTCTTGAAGAAAACTCAACCTCTTCTTATAAGAATCTCATGATTTGATTGTCATCTTCAAAAACCTACCAATTCTCATGATTATCTAGAACAGAAGGTCTTACAACCACCTTTATATGTGACTTTTTTTGATTTTTTACATCATTTGGGATACTAAATTGTGACTCAACAGTAGCCAACCTATTAGCATGTTTATTCTTATATGTTGGTATTGCCTGAATGTTAAAAGACTAAAAATCTTCAAGTAAATCCCAAAATCTATGCTTGTAATATTTAAGAAACAAGTTTTTACATACATTCAAACCTCTTACTTGGTGGAATACAAGTTCGCTATCTTCAAACACTTGTAAAGCCTTGACTTTCATCTTCTTAGCCCACTGCAAACCATGAACTAGTGTTCATACTCATCAACATTATTTGAACAGCCAAACTAAAATTTAATAGAAGAGAAATATCTTTTTTTTTTGGAGAAACCAACATCATTCTAGTCCTGGTTTCATGCTTATTCCTTGATCCATAAAAGTATAATTGCCACAAACCTTCACTAGAATCATCGTCTTTGACCATGGCTAGAACTAGTGCATTATTCTCACGAAGGCAATACACACCATAACCCTTTTCTTCAATCAGATTATAAGGATCATTTTCATGCAAGGTAGAAGCCCACTCATCAAGATAAAAATCTAAAACTCCATCCAAAGGTGATCCCTTTTCTACATCACTAATTTCTAGCACGTCATCTAAGATGATCCAATTAGTATTCACAACACTTGGCGTATATGGCTCCATATGAAAATGTGAAATAAGCTCAGAATTTTTACCTTGGTACACACCTAGTTTTTAATAGCAAATAGGTCCAATCAACTGATAAATATCCCCCAATCTTTAAGGTGAAATCCCTTGAAAGGCACATAGCAAAGTAGGGAGGCAAGTCCACCACAACAACATCTTGTTGAATAGTAACATTGGGACAAGAATGTAATCTTAATTTAAGATCTTTGATGATGATTAACATCTTCATTAGTGACCCATACAACTTCAATACTCCCTTAGTGTTTGGCTTATAAACAAGTCCAAGCTTATCTGTAATCTATTTAGGCATGACCGTACTACTAGCTCCACTATCCACCATACATTTATGAACCAAAGTATCACCTACTATTAAAGAGAGGTATAAAAGAGGAGTTTTCTTTGATTTTACCTAAGTGTTGTCCACCTTTGCCATCTTATTTTCTTGTTTCACTTGTTGCTTAGTTGGTTGATCCAAATTAGCCAAGACAACACCTTCTTTCTCAACCAGTTTTGGAGACAATTCAAGAGTTAAAATCTCTTAGATGAGCTTATATTTTTGTCTTGGAATGGAAAGAGAATCCCACATGCTAATGCTAATGTTATACTTCTTCATTTGATCCACTATACTAAAATAAGATCCACTAACCTTTGACTGTACCTTCTGAAGCACTGGCTATTCACAAACTAGAGGTAGTTGATGAACTTTATCGACCTCTATATTCTAATTTTTTTGTGTTGTAGGGATAGAAAGTTGCTCTTTTGTACTTTTAGAAACAACTCTAGGAGTACTTGAATCATTTGTTACCTCTTGAGCCTCTTCAATGGATCTTATTTTGGCTCTAGTTACAGCTGCAACTTGACCACTTGAATTGTTAGTTTCAACACCTTGAGTAAAAGCAAAATGATCATCTACTTACCAATTTACATTAATGGCATCAAGGTGCCCTTGAACTTGATGAGTCTCTCCTTATGATGCCAAACTTATATCTTGGTATTAACCTCTTTGAAAATAAAACTCTTCTTGTGTCATCTGTGGCATGGTGATGTTCTATGAGACCAAGGCTTGATGTTGAGAATCATTGAGATTTGAGGGCTACCAACCTGAATCTTGCACTAAGTTACTTTGACGTGGGGTTGGAACAATGGATTTTGAAGTGGAAGGAGCATTAGGATCAAGGGTAACATATGGCTTAGCTGGAGTTATGGCTCCTTGTGCTTGACATGGTGGTCTATTTTCTTTCAAACCCTGATAAGGAGGCCTTTGATCTTTGAAGGGTTGATAGGTGTTTTGATTTTGTTGCTGATAAGGCCTATTATATTTAAATTGTTACCTTTTGAGTTGTACTATTTCATTCCTAAAGGACTGTAGCAAAATTTTCAACTCTCTTATCTCACTAGCTTGACTAGTAAGGGCTGCAATTTGAGCTTGAGGTGGTGGAATAGGAGCCAAGGATGGAACTTGAGGAACTTGAGGGGCTAGTATAGAACTTATTTCTAGAAATATAGGCATTTGAGGTCTTAGATAAATATTTTCAACTTATATCAAACTATTTTCTGACTTTATTACAACCTCATAAGCACTTGGTAAGGTAGTACCACCCATTGACTATATCATCACACTAATGTCAGAGTTAAGAGCTTTCATATAATATAGAAATGCATATTTAGAGGTTGGCCTTATCAATGTAGGTATCCTAGTCCATGTCTTTTTGAATCTAAGGTTAAAATCAGACATGAAATCATGAGGATCTCTTATTATGGTAGTTAACTATTATACCAAAGAGAGATGATTAGATTTGTCCTCAAATTGCTTGACCAAGGCTGCACCCAATTCATCCCAGGTAGAAATGGAGTTAAGTGGAAGATTTCTATACCACTGCAATGTTTTTTCTTTGAAGAAGGCAACCAACAATCTAATAGCAACATTATCCTCAACAACATTATGGACTGAACAGAGATTAGCCACATCTTGGATATGCTCAATAGGGGTTGTTTGATTTTCTCCTATGAAGAATGGGATACTCTTGAGGAGAGACACTGAAATGTCATCAAACTAGGCCAAATTCAATGGGCTACCTCTATTGAATGGAGCAAACACTTGATTTATGAGGGTCATTTGGATAGTGGGGATGGTAGTGCTTAGAACAATAGGCTGACCAGGAGGTAAATATTGCTTTTGAGGATATGATTTTGACCTCTTAAGCCTTTGTCTCTTATATGATAAAAATTCAAAAGAAGTACCTTTAGTTGTTGACCTTATGGTAACCTTTGGCATGAAAGACCTGCCTAAATAATGTTATGAGCTCTATAACTGGATGATATCTTCTTCTACTATAAAACCTCTTCAAAATTGCAAAAAAATTCTTCGTTGTCCCACTGGGTGTGCCAAAAACTATTGTCAATCAAACTTGCACCTTTGTGAAGGTAGTTATAGGCCTTCACAGTGTACTGAAACATGGAAACAATCTTAGGTTATGGGTGACCTAATTAGTGGATTGAGTCTCTAGATCTAAGGGCTAGCTCCCTTTACTATATCAATTAGGATCTTAATACTCTATGTTATAATATATAGGATCTTACTATTCTACACTATAATTTGCCTGGGTAAAGGGAGAAAGAAAACTTGAAAGAAAATCTTACCTAATGACTGTGATACACCTAAATGATTGGTTGATCCACTCAATTAGAGCTCCTAAAAACACTGATTTAGACAATAGAAAGGCTAAACTTTAACCTCTAATTGACCAATATGCATAGGTATTGCATGAAAAGGTTTGATCTAGTAACTAAAACTTGAGGGAAATGAAAGAATAGGCCTGATTGAAGCCACTAATCAGCCACTTACATCCACTAAAATTCTAGTCAAAAGACACTTAAACACAGAGCATGACCTACATAATTTGACCAGCTAGTAACTAGGTAAGAATCAAGACTTGGCAAGGAAGAAAACTCTATCACTATGCAAATCAATGACAAAATACACTATACCAGCTTGCTAGAAATTGAAAACAACAGTCCTTTTATTAATCTAAAAAAAAGGTTACAACTCAATCTTTGGAATAATTTTGTCTTGCCAAAAGAGGGATCCATTTCAAGGCTGAAAAGCCAACTTATATAGAAAAATACACAACAGCCAAGACGTTGGCATTGAAAATAGAAGAAGAAGACAACTCTTTCATTAGCCCCAGTCCAATTTCTATTATGCCAAGATAACAAAGCCTTCTAAATTTGTCTTTTCTTGTCTTTTGTCCTATATGAAAATCCTTTGGCATTGAAAAAAATTGGCAGTGGGCTCAATCTTGGACTAATCTACCTCATGCATGATGTCACGCCAACTTTGGATGTCTTGATTTCAGTTTGAATCAACTTGAGGCTAAGTTGGAACATTTGAAAGCTTCCCTTTGCATGAAAATAATGATTAAATGTGGCACTTAACAATTAGTCAACTCTAAATTAAGAACAGTCAACTCCACATCCGAATTTAGAACTGTGCTTGAACTATTAGAATGTTGCAAGCTTGAGACAAATGAGTGTGTATGCATGGAAATTCTTGTTGAGCTCTCCAACATTAAATAACTTGAGTCCTTCATGCAAATGAGTCACCATTTTTTAGATCTGAAGGTATTATGTTGAAACGATTACACCTGGATGTGTCTAATCTTGTTTGGACTACTTTACATGCTATAGAATGCATTTATTGGTTATTTGAAATCTCTCACTTTATCTAACTCTTTATTTCTGTGCATGTTCTTTAGTTGTTTGTCTATGATATTTACTATGGAATTTCTTTTGGCTTCTTTGTTCATTATCTTTCCTATTCATTTCCTCTAAACAAAAAGTTTGAAGGAAACTTTCAGCTTTTCTTTTATCCATTTCTATGTGGCCTTTTCCCCTTTATTTCCTCAGGTTTACTATTTCAGGCTTGTGTCTTTTCACTTTCTCACAGACAAATTGTTTGTGGGAATTATCTCTCTCCCTCATTGCATGCCTTTCCCCTTGTGATGTCTTTCTAAGGAATTCCTTCAGACTTTTTGTTTGTAACTATCTTGGGCCCATCTCCTTCTTCAGCTTTATTCCTGCGGGTAAATCTTTTGAAAGATTTATTTCAAACTTTTTGTTTGACTGTTTCTCGTAGACTTTGTCAATTGCCCTTTTCCATGTAAACTTTTCAAAGGATTTCCTTCAAATAATTTGTTCGAAGGAATTCCTTCAAACTTTCTGTAAAGTCCTTTGTTGTTATCTTGCCTTTCTTTCTTTAGCCATGGCTAGAGTTGGTCTCTTAGAGAATTCCTTCAATTCCTCAAAGTCTCCCTTTGGCTTAAAGAGATGACCCTTTGGCTTTTCTGAAAGACCCTTCAACTTTTCTATTTTGAAGTTTCTCGAAGGGTTATTACCCTTCAGGATTCTTATAATTGGTCTTTTTCCTCTTTGAAAATGGTTTTTTCTGAAAGACATATACTCTTCGGGAGCTTCTGAATGCCCCTCAAGCTTTTGTAAATGGTCAAATCATCTTTAAGATTGCCTTTTGGATTTATTTGAAATGGATTTTTCCCCTCAAAGTGCCTCTCATGTTTCTTTTTTTTGAACTTTCTCAAAGGGTTATTACCCTTCAGGATTCTTGTAAAGGACCTTCCCAAAGGGTGCATACCCTTCAGGATTTTTGTAAAGGACCCCTTTGAACATTTTAAAGAAATGTGATTTTATCAAAGGGACTCCAACCCTTCAAAAAAATTGTAAAGGTCCTCCTTCCCTTTCAAATGGTTTTTCAAATTTCTTGTTATGAACTCTTTAGAAGGGCACATACCCTTCATGTTTTCTATGAACTATCCTTCTTTCGAAGGGTATATACCCCTCAGACTTTGTAAATGACCCCTTTGAGTTTCTTTTGATCAGTGCCATTTCCTTCGAACAAAATGTTTGAAGGAATTGAATATTCAGCTAGTGATTCTTCGAATAAAAAGTTTGAAGGATTCAAACCCTTTGTAACTTCAAAATGATCTTTGCCCCTTTGTAAAACTATAAAAGTCTACTCTATTTAGAATCTGCTCCTTCAACTGCTTAAATAAACATCTATTCTTTTCCTGTAGGGCAGAAAATTATTAACAAGACCACCTACTAGCTTTGTGTTCCCCACATACTTGAGACCCATTGGTACTAATATTGCTCTCATGCTTCAATCCATGGGTGGTTTCACTCTTCTTGAAGTATATGAACTTGCCATTAGAGATGATAATGGCCTCATTAAAGTAGGAAAGTTGCCTCCTAAGGTGTCTATGCCCTTGATACCTAATACTCTTATTAATACTCCAAACATTACTCAAATTCCTAGTGTCAACACTAAGCTTAAGACTGCTCTTAAGAAGGCAGATGAACCTGATCCATATGCGAGAATTCAAACCATAAAAGCTAAGCTTAGGTAAGGGAGAATGAAAAGAGTTTCCTATCAAAATCTATACCCTTATCGATATCAATATGGGAGAGTAAGAGGTCAAGTGTAGCCTAACTTCAATAGGCTTGCAAATGTGTACAATCCCAATTCCACCACCAATACAAGAGAGATGGTACCGGTGCATAGAAACTTGGTGCATGGAGAAGACTAGAAACAAGGCCAATTCATGGATTATAATGAGTGTGGATAGAAATTTATGGTTTATAAAGGAGGATTCACTCCTCTCCTATCAATTGAAGATGAAGTCATGATGTAAGCAAATGAGGATTGACAGCCTCAAGGAGAAAGCTTCACCAACTTCCTAGTTGAGGACACTTTTGTGCTCAATCAAGGAAATTTTGATGTAAACAACATAAGGTCCAAAAAGAAGGCTCTAGGAAGTGGAAATATCATGCGTACAAGTTCATCTAATCTTTCTCCAAGGTAACAAATCATGGATGCAAGCATGCTAGGCCCAAACACACCTACATCTCCTCCAAGTCAAAATGTGGTAAGGTCTGCTCAAGGTGTCTCAATTCCTTAAGTTTAAAAAAATTCTTTGCCTCCAAGGACTCAAGATAAGGTGATTACTAATGCCCTAAACATAGTGTATTCTTTGAAAAGTGCCAAAGCATTTATCTCCTTGTGGGGTATCCTTCATATGCCTAGCTAGAAAGAACTTTTACAAAAGTAGTTGTCTATTATTCCACTAGTCCTTCACCTTAAAGTCAAAGTCATGGTCATGTTGTTCTTGAAAATGTCCCTAAAACCATTATTGAACCATCTACTAGAGCTGATAAGCATCCACCTTTCTACCTCACTCTCATTGTGGGTGATAAACTAGTACACAATTACATAGTTGATAGTGGTGCTTCTACATCAATCATGCCCAAGGTTGTAGTTGATAAGTTGGGCCTAAAATATGAACCCCCTATCAAAGGAGTGCTTCATCTAGATGGTACACCTAATAATTCAATACGTTTGATCAAAAAATTGAAGGTTTTCTTGCATGATTGTCCTAGTTTCGCTATCCTTCAAGACATTGTTGTTGTAGACCTTCTTGCTCATTTTGCAATATGCCTTTCAAGGGACTTTATAGCCAAGATAGATGGATACCTCTCATCTAATTTATCCTTATTAGCCTTTAGGATAAGGTATGAAACCAAGGTGACCATAATAACCCATCCCCTTTCAAGGTTTAATATTGAACCCTACATTGAAACAAGCTCTAACTTGAATTGTGTGATCAATGAGGAGGAGTCTAATGTGGATGATGGTGATTCTAAGCTTGAGGGAATATCTAACTTGTTTATAGATGAATATGGCATGGATGCTTATGAACATTATCCTTATGCATACTTTTATCAAACTAACCTTGGCACATATATCATACATGAAGAGCCATTTGAAGGAGCTGAGGTAAGTGTCAAACATCCTTTCTCACAAGCTCTTGAGAGTAACTATTTGATTCATGTATATGATGATGGTGGATTGAAGAATCTGATTGTTCACCATAGTGAAAATAATGATGCCTTCCTACCTATTATTGATGAATTTGTCCTTGATGATGATACTCATGAGGAAGAGGAGGATGACCTATGGCTAAAATTCAATGCCATATGTCAAGAATTTGACCAGTTGAGTAAGGATCCTTCTCCTCCCAAGAAATGCATATCTAATGTGTTTGTTAATAATATTAATGAGTAGGATTTTGAGTTTTTTATCAATCATGAAAGTAAGGGCCATGTTGTGAAGGAATATGGACATCAATTTACTATTCAAAAGCCTGCAGTCCTAGAAAGACCTATTGGAGTCAAGGCAAAAACTTTTGTTGTGCTTCAAGGACAGTCAAAAGCTCCGTCTGATGTTGAGTCACATTAAAAGGTGTTGGATCATAAAGAATAAGAACTTGATACTCCCAAACATCAAGTACATGTTGTCCTAGAAGAGGATAAAGATGAGGTCGTTGTCATACATTCCTATCTGTAGTTCAAAGAAGACATATCAGAAATGATAAAGATCAATCAAATTTTAGCTCCAATCAAGGCTCTTATAGAGAAAGAAAGACCATTCTTGAAGGTTCCAAATAGTCCTCTTGCAAGTCTAAAAATATCCAAGGGTGATAGGCTTCTTGAACATTCACAAAGGTAAGTGGTTTATGATGGGCATGCTTCTCATGCTAGACTGCCTTCATGGAGTAACAAATATGCAAGAGGAACCATCTTTGACCCTAGTTGAAGTTGGTAAGATATTTTTCACCTCAAGAGTGAGAGTCTATAAATAGTAGATTAGGTTTGTGTCTTTCTTTCAGTTGTGTTGTGTTTTATAAGTGTTTTAGTTAAACACATGTGTGTTTCTTTTGGGTGTGTATTGTTTTATGTGTCTTTCTTTTGTATTTAGTGTGGTGTCAAAGGAAAATTATGTGTCAAACTTGTGTATAGGTGACTCCATGGCCCAATGGATAGGATTAGGCAATTGGTCTTGGCATAACAAGCATACCACCCTTGGGAAATCACCAAGAATATTGACCATTTTGACCATAAGTCAAAATGAGTCAACCCTATAGTCCAAAACTTGATATAGGGGTTTATTATAATGTCATAGGGTGTATCATGGTTAATTTGACATGATCTAATGTCTTTTTAGCCTTGGTCATAGTCCAATGTAGTCCTTATGTCATTTTAAGTCACTTAGGGGTCATAAATGGGTCGTTAATGAGGGTGGTATGGTTTTCTTAGGTAGACAAGTGTTATATACTCCTTATCAATGTCCCTCATGTCATTCCTTGTCAGGAATGTCAGTATTAATAGAAACTTGTAGGTGTTAACTAAAAATCAAGAAAACAAGTGAAAAAGAGAGAGTTTCAAAGTTTGTACGACCTATGGGAGGGAGTGGCACATGGGAGAAGCTTGTGCAGTGATCCTTCAACTTCCCCAACTCCATTTATATGCTTGATCTAATTTGGAAGTGCCAAAATTGGACTAAAATTGTTATATCTCTTTGTTGCTCCATTGTGCACATGAAACTGGTCAATAGGTATTTAGATGGTACGACCATCAGGAGGAATTTTAGGTCAAATTATCTTGGTGGTATATAGTACACTTGGTAGATTCATTTTGATGCTTGGATTTGGAAGAATGGTTGCCTATACTTTATGAAACATTCTTAAGAAGTTGATTGTCTGATTTTGCATGATAATCCCCACACCCTATAGGTTTTTCCTCTATTTGAGCAATTCCATATAATCCATCTAATGAAATGCCTTCAAGAGGATGTGAACTTCCTTCTCCAATGTTTTTTTTTCATGATTGGAAGTGATTTGATGGATTAAATAGTTCAAGTTGTAGGTTGATGTATGCTAATAGACTTACAGTTAGTTTTCAACACTTGTAAAAGGGTTCTTTATCTACAGTGGTTTAAAATGAGTGTGAGGTATGGTGTTTCATGTTTTCAATGTCATATTGATCCCATCTCCTTCCAAGAACAATCTCACAAGCTAACATAATGAAGGTTGCAGTCCAAATGTGATGCATAATCAGCTTTCTGCAAGTTTCAATCTATAGTCATGGTGTCTTGAAAAGTATGAATGTTCGTGGAAGGTATATGAAGATTCCAAAGTCATTGAACATATTATTAGAGCACGAAAAATAAAACAAGGGCTCTTTAAATGATAAATAATGGATTGTGACAGTCAATTCTCATATTTGCACAGTCATCCACCATGAATGAGCATCTACGGGTGCCATAGAAAGAGCCAATCACATTGAGACAAGGCATTCAATTGTTTTCAAGTTCCTTATGATTTAAAAGTCTAATTTGAATATATTGAAGGAGCTAGGACTAGTTATAGGATCCTTCAACATGTGCATTGTTCATGTCTTCTCTTAACTTCCTGTACATTGAAAATGTCCACCTATAGGTGACATTGACAGAGACCTAGAAATGTTAAAACATGTGTTGAGACCCTTCTCGAGGTCTTAGGATGTTGAAAAGGCTATGGTAGTCATTTTTGAGGTATTAAGTTTGTAGGTAGAGCGAGAAGGCACTTCATGAGAAGAGAATTTGAATTCAAGGACAAGTTTCCCCAAAACACCAAAATAGAGGCCCAAACACTTTTGGTGATGCCATATAATAGTGTTGCAAAGAGTCTTGATGAATCCAAGTGTATCCATATTATATCCCTATCCTAGGGGTAGGACCTTGCAAAAGAAGATTGATTTTTGACTAGAGGAACATGGTTTTTAGAGACCTTCATTTTACACATTTGTTCACTACAAACATCCAGTGTTTTCCTATAGGATTTGAGCTTCATGTGACCTCTACATCCAAATTTGTAGTATAGATGTATATCTTCATGTTATGTGGACTTTTTAAGTTGAGAGAGAACATTTGTGTTCCAAAGAGCATAAAAGGAGATTGGAGAGAAAGGTATTGACCTCCATCAACACCTACAAGTGCATCCTTACTAAAAAAAGTCACCTACAACTTGATTGTAGGTGACTCACTAAAGCTCATAAAGTAAACCTTAGGGATACTAACCATGTAGATACAAATGCTTGTTAAGGGAATCTTGTTCTAATAATCCAAAAGATCTAAGGGTGTGAAACATGAGTTTTAAATAGTTCATCAACACATACAGGAATCCCCTTTTGCTCTAAGACAGTCAAGTACGGCTAACTGTGGTATAACAGTGACATATGAGCATGATTAGTGTTGAAGTTAGCCTCACCCAAAGCATGATATGGACAAGTAGAGATATTAGATGAACATATAGAACCTCAATAAGGTCTTGTGGCATTGAATACAAGATTTAATAAGTAGAGTTCACCTACAGGGAGGAGAAACACAATCAACACTTGTACCTAATCGAAGAGCAAGGTGTATGTCGAAGTGTTTGGCAAGGATTAGGTGGTAAGTAAGTTTGGAGAACCTTAACCATTGATATACCAACCTTGTGAGACCCTCATACAGTAAAAATAATGCATGGGTGAAGCCCTACACAATAACCTACAGTTGATGCTTAGAACCCCACACAAAGTGAGATATTTGGCAGTTTGCCTGGAGGTTTCGAGATGTTTTGAAGGTCTAATGGTATGTTCAAGCTATGATACCTTTCATATAGTATCTATGTGACTTGGAGAAGCCATTCATATCATATTTTAGTCTTTGGAAATAGGGGAAGTTCCCTCTATTTTATCTCAGACAAAGGGCACTCCCCAAAGATGTAGGTCTAAAGGTTTAGAGGGAAAATGATGAAAGGGTAAGCTAGAGATTGTGGGGCCTTTCAGAAGGATGTTGAGAGTTGTATCACACCTATACCAACATGAAAAAACTTTCACAAAGGTGAGAAACATGTCAGGGTATCCTAAACCCATGAGTATGCAGACAAACTTATTAGGTCTTTAATTAGGCCTAGTGCCTAATAGGGTCCAAAGAAACATTACAAAGCCTTGGAAAAACTACATGGGGAGTTTTAAGATGTGTTTGACCCCTTGGAATGTAGATGAGACCACAAATAAGTCACATTTTGGCTCAAACCATATTAGGCCTGCACATAATGGAAGGTAAAACTCGAGAAGGCATATTTGAGAGCTCACATTTACTTGAAAGCTTTGCATGAGAGTCTAAAGAGTTGGGGAATGATGAAGGAGGCCTTTAACATTTTTTTTGTGGAGTTTTTTCAAATCTAATGTCAGACCTATATGAACAATCCTTAGAGGGAAAAAGTAATCTAAACCCTCCAAAACCCTTACTAAGGACCCGATTTGGAAGATGAAGTAAGAGAGGCATCCAGATGGCATGGAATGAGTTGGGAGATGATTAGAAGTGGTAGAGGACACTCTAGGGATCCTCCCCATCAACATGAGTTCTATCCTACTTGTATGGACAAGGAGGAAAATGGCTTTCTTTGATAGTTTTTGGTGTTTTACAGGTTCAAGGGAGAGTTAAAAGGATGCAAGTCACTTTGGGAGATAGTTTTGGACTTGAGATAACTCCTCATGTCCATTTATAATAGCAAAAGATCTCACAAGTTCCTTCATCTCAGCCAATCAAAAATAACATAGTGAATAAGCAAGTGAGAGGGTGAAAACTCTAAATGGGAGGCCTGAGAGGGTGAAAACTCTAAGTGGGAGGCCTTTTAAGGTCTGCTTGAGGAATCAAAGGCCATGAAGGGTCCTAAAAGGTGACATACACTCCTTTGTATGGACTAGATTGGAAAATTGAAGACCAACCTTGATGCCAAATGTGAAGGGTGAGTGAAAGAGGAGTTATTTGGATTGCAGGTAGTGATAACTCATCTCCAGAAGAATCTTGATGATTAGAGAAATAACCAATGCATGTTGGATAATGTCTAAAAGCCCTCCCTCTTAATGCAATAATCACATTTGTCCCTAGTCTACTGTGGGATGTTCTAAGAAGGCCAAATGATGAAGGCAGTTTTATGAGCAAGTAATTAAGGAACCCTACGCCACATATTAAGGGTTTCATGTTTTGAGGGACATTTGTCCAAGTAGACCTTGCATGGTCTATTTTATATTCCTCTCTTCTACTTGTGTAACTCCTTTTCCCAACTTGAAAAGTGTTTTTGTGATTATTGGACTTTTTCCTTCTCATTTCTTTCTCAAATTATATAAGTAGTAGCCATTTTGGCTCTTGTAGACTAATACCACACCATGATGGTGAAGCCCTACTGGAATGACATTGTATTTTGCCTTTGAATAATAAATGCAAGTCTGGTTTTGAGTTCATGAACATTTGTTTGAGTGTGCAAAGTGATGTATGGTGATGTTAAGTGATAATCTCATATCCTCGCTTCTCCTTATCCTCTCATGTTTATGCAAGAGTTCCTATTCTAATAGGTCATATAGAGTGTAGTAAATGTGTTAGACTCCTTTTAAGTCTAAAATTATTCTTAGAGTGTGCAATTTGCCCTCTAGTTCACTTACCTTGTGTTGTCTCATGCATATCACCTCTATGTTGAAACACTTATGTTATAACCCCATAGGACTTGTAAGCTGGTTTGTAAGTCTTGTTTCATTGTGATAGAAGTATGATGGTCTTGTGGAAATCATCCTGGTATATCACTCCCTTAGAGTAGTTTCATTTCATGCAAACTTCTATCCCTTTTCCCACAAGCAACTATTTAAGTAGGTGATAAGCATTTCAAGGTATATTTAGGGAGCTAGCCCTTAAACTTATAGGTCCACTTATGCTATAAGTAAACCCACATACCTAGAATTATTCTCATGTTGTCCAAATTTGAAGGAGGCTTGAACACCCTCCTATAGGATGCAAGATTTGGTGACAATAGTTTGTTTGAAATCACCACCTCAATTTTTTTTGGAGTTTGTAATTGGCTATATTTTAACATCCTATTGATTTACTTTTTCATAGGACATAAAGAGGTTTGTTTTAAAAAATAATAAAATAATGATACAAAAGTAATCTTATGGAGACTTTTTTTTATAGACAACACATTTTTTTTTAATTTTAATGATAATTGTTGAATTTAAGGAAGAAATTAGTCCCATCACAGACCTCTAACTGATTACCAAAAAAAAGATTTTTTTTTTTTTATTATTAAAATACAATATTTTTAATAAGGGTAAAGGTTCTAGGTTTTGAAAGGCCCTGGAACCTTGTACAAGAAGGGTCCATAACAAACCAAAATACTAAAACAAACAAAATGACAACAAAAGCATAAACATAGGAAGAACACACCAAGGATGACCAATAATAGAAATCAATTATCCATCAACAAAAAAACAACAAGACAACTAACGAAATGCCTAGTCAAAAATATGAAAATCCTCCAAACGAGTCAACCTTTGAGGCAATGAGATTAAAGGAATTAATCATGAGAGGAGAGTAGCCTTCTCCCTTAACGGGAAAGGAGGCCATCCATTGTCTATTATGAACCATCACTCCCCAATTCCTCCGCATTTGACCTCAACCTTTCAGTCTCTATTCTTTGCACCTTCCTTTTGATCGAGGAAGATAAAAACATCACAATGAGATGAGAAGAGGAAGCCACATCCACTTTCAAAGGGGGATAACGCAGAGACTCGACATCAATAGGGATATCTAAAGGAAGGTTCTCTCATCTAGGAGGAAAAAAACCAACCAAAGACAAAGAGGGAGAAGGCTTCGAAGGACAGTAGAAGACACCATGATTATGTCAAACAAAATCCAAATTGGGGGAACCCTCCTTACAAACAAAATGAATAAGAGAAGAAGAGTGCTGCAAACCTTTTGAAGAACACCCAATAACACAATGCTTAAGGAGATTACAATGAAAGCATCTGAACATAAGGCCTTTATAATTAAGAAACTAAGTCAAAATCCCACAAGATAAGACCAACTTGACCAAAATAAGATAGGCTTGGATAGATCCACAACAACGCAAGCTCTCATAAATATGCTACCTAAGGAGTTAACATAAAGCTTAACAAAAGAGCCCACACAGTTAATAAGCAACGTGATACATTCCTCTTTCCTAAAGAACATAGGAAGATTGTAAAACCTAATCCAGAGAGAGTTAGTGAAATAACCATCTCCATGGGATCAAAGAAAGGGACCTTGGGAAAAAGAAGATCCCAAAATTGTCATAGAACCACAAGTCCACTGACCAAACAAAGTCCCTATTCGAGGAGCACTGAAAAACAACCTGAAATAAATTAACATTGAGTGGCGAAAAGGTTGGAGCTGCAATCAAACTCCAACTCAAAGAGGCCCAATTGACAAGTTCTGAGGGTGAAACAAGGGAACGTTTTCCAAACAAACATCTGTGTCCAAGTTTCTCTTCCATTCCTTGAATGGTGGAATAAAAAATCACTAACTTAGGGGTCTTCTTTGAAAAAGAAATAGGGAAATCACCTAGAAAAATGTTGGGCGAGAAGCAGACAAATCAGGGGTAGGGGGTCACGAGCTCCAACCTTGACACCTACCAAACATGGCTGAGAATCACCTGAGACCAAAGAAAGTTTATTTTTGTAGAAAGCGCTGCAAACATGGTAAGGGTTGTTGGCATTAAAACAATATAGAAATATCATCCACATGGGAGCAAATTTCTCCTTCTCGATGACAGTCTCCACCCAAGAACCATGCTCAACAGGGTTATGAGGGGAAGGCAAAGTCTTCACAGATTTCTAGGTTGAGTGAATACCTACCATAGAAGTTACTGTCTTGCCATGAGGAGAAGCTTTACCCAGACCCACAACTGAAATGCCAACATCTCTGCTCACAAGATCCTGCAATGGCCTTGATCCACACCCCTACAGAAAGGAAACAATGTTAGGAACTGCAATGATGCTAGGGGGAACTTTAGACCATTGAGAAACAAAACCACCCCCAACCAGATGCTTGCCTAACAAGAAGCCTTTTTGAAGCCCAAAGCTACTAGTAGGCTTGAACACAACAATGTCTTTACAACAATGAACCGACCTAATATTGACCTGTGAAGGAGGAGATAAACAAGCTTTGTCTTCCTCCTCAAAGGCACCATCCAGATCAAAGAGGAAATAACATGATACCAATTTACGAGCGAGGACCTACAACCCCTGTTAGAATGAATCAAATTTTTGAATTTTATTTTCCATGATAAATATAAATAAAATATAATAGACATTACAAAATTAATATCATAACTTTAAAAACTTAAAAATAATATAAATTACACATATTTGGATGCAAAATAATACTAATAAGTCAAACCAATTCCAATAGATAAATACCTCGCAGCCGGTTCTAATAATCTTTTTTCAATAAAGTTCATCGTGTATTTGTCTCTCGTCCAAACGACCTAAAACCGGCTGTGAAGCGCCTGACGACTTCAAATTTGATCATTTGAAAACTACTCCCATTAACATAATGAATTGAGCAGAATTTCGTCCCGCACTTTTCCTTGAGGGATAAGCAAAGAAATCCCTGGAGTAGGTTTGCGTGTTGTTCTGTTCATCATATTGGTAATGGCACTGAAATCCTTCACAATTGCTATGAACGGCATGGCTATTGCTTGTGAAGGCCGAGGCGAAATATTCTAGAGGGCACTAACAAAAATACGACAGGACGCCCAGATGGAGGACAGGCCCTGTTAGACAGATGGTTGTAATAGGTGGATGGGTGAAAACAGGCAGAAAGCAGGGCAAGGTCACATTTGCTTTCCTTGAAGTGAACGATGGGTCTTGCCCTGGGAATGTTCAGGTTGTCGTGGACGGTGAGGTTTTCTCTCTGCCTCATCTTACGGCAACGAGGACACGTGTAATGGTGGAAGGTGAGCTGAAGCAGCACCTGAAAGGGCAATGCAGCAGGTGGAATTGAAAATTGGGAAGGTTTTGGAAGTGGTTACCGTGGATTCCAGCAAGTATCCAAGTGCCAAGATTAAATCGCCCGGGGAGTATTTGAGGAATTATCTGTACCTTAGACCCAGAACGAACACGGTATGTATAACAAACACCGTACGTATAAAATCTAGATCTATATGAAGGATTTCTAGCTACCCAAATCAATTTTAAAATGGAAACACAGGAAAATTGTATGTACGGATTTCCTTTGTCTACGTGTTTGAGATTGTTAGTGAAATTTATTTCTTAATGTTTCAATGTGCTCTGGTTTAGTTCCTTTTTAGTCCTTGATTGATTGTATTCTTGTAAACTGGAAACATAGGAAAATTTTATTAGAATTTGGACATATTTCTTCTGGTTGGTAAAAGGTCCCCATTAAAACCTTCGTCTTAGATGCCATGATAGGTCGGTGATATCTATTCCATTGAAGTCATTGCTTGCACCTGGCCTCGTCAGTTGAGGTACATTGATCCCGGAATTGGATGCAGTATATTACGCAACTCTACACACAAACATGTCTTTTACAGATCTGAAACTGGGGCTCATTTCATTGCTTAATATAAGTTTTAGTTACCAACAGCAATTTTATAAGGATTTTCAGGTGGCAACATAGATTTAATACGAAACTTACTGGAAAATCATGACGGAAAAAGTGATTCTATTTCTCTTTGTTTATATACTGAAAATAGAGGAAAGTTGATTCTATTGCTTTTATCTAACCTATCCTATTCCTTCTTGTGTCGAAGAGTTAAAAAAAGACCACATGATGACGAGTCTCTGTTGCAGGGTTTGTTTCAATTGCACATGAATTTAGATGAGTCATGTTTAACAAACTTTTTTTTTTTTCTGGATAAAGGTGCTTATTTCATTTCAGTTTTATAATGAGAAAAAAATTGGAGTGTGACAAAAGTGTGGGTCTATAAACATTATTATGCAAGTAATTTTCATCATGCATTCTCACTTTTCATTTAGCATTTAAAAGAAGCTGGTTTCCACTAACATCCATTACAATACGTTATCTTTCCCATAAGAATGTGGATATCTACAGGAAAAGTTATTGCTTAAAATAATGACCGAGCAGCAAATGAGTTTCAGTACTTCTTTTCATACAAGCAAATGGCATTCAAGATAAATGTTTGGACCAAAAGCATTTACTAACGCTGAATTGAAATATAGTGTTGTACTCAACATGTTGTAGAAGATTTGGGGCCAAAAGTTTTAAAAAATTAATGGTGTTTTAGTTCTCTCTATATTATTAGAGCCGATGAAAGAATGCATTGCAATAGACCGGCATTGTTAAGCTGCTCTTATCCAACAGTTCAAGAGGTTAACAAGAAAGCACATGCTCAAGGCCTTTGATTTTAGCAACCAGATCAATCTTTCAAGGAGAAAAGGTTCATAGTATGACCCTGTCACATTTTATTTTAGCATTGCTACAATATAAGATTGCGCTATTTAGACAGGCTTTTGAACCATTGATGGTATGTTTCAAGATAGTACACTCAATGTTCCTCAATGGTCTAGCCTAAAAGTTTCCATTCTTGACTCTTAAGGGCATTTGTAGGAATGTACAAATATAATAGATATTAATTGACATCCAAGGTTCCCATCTGAGATTTCGAACTCCAAACAGTAGGAGAAATATAGGCAACTAGCTCACCTATGCGACATGTAAATTTTAGCAAATAAAGCATATTTCCACTTCTCCTTTTCAGTTAATGCTTGTTTCTATAGGCTAAAAGGTTTAGGGTGCAACAAGATCCTTTTCATGAATGTGTTGCTCTGTCAATAGATCTTGATTATGCACCATTAAGTTTTGTTTTCTAAAGAGCCAATCATGTTATGTATCTATTGATGCCTAAAACTTTCCCCCTCGGCAAACAGCTTTCTATGAGAAGCTTTACAGATGTGGGACTCGAATGCGATCTGTAAAGCGACCTCCGGGGTTTTAGAAGCCCGCTCTTTGAATTGATTTAGGGAGAAAGGGTAAGGAAGAAAAGCAAGTAAAAATTTAAAATAGAAACTAAGGCGATGCGCCGAGATCTTTAAAGTATTGACCTACAATTGCATAAAATAGCTAGGATCTTCGAACGTTACAGATTATTAAAGGAGCACATTCATGAATTAAAATCTATGACATAAACAAGAACCAATACTATAGAAGCAGAGAAAGGAAATAACAAACATAAATAACTTTCCACTTAGTTTGACACAGAACACCACATCCTCTTCATTATTAGGCAGAGAACAAAATACAAAAGGCCTCAATGGGCACAGTATGCAATATTCAATCCTACCAGTGAGGGGCACTTGTTAAGGTCGTAGAATGAAAAATGCTAAAAATGTTGTTACTTCTATTCTAGAACTAACTATTACAATGGCTGCTCTAGCATCAAAACAATTATCTAAAATTCTGCCCTTTACAAAAGAAAAGAGCTCGACATATATAGGCACAACGGCCTCATGAGGTAACGACACTTGGAACTAGGCACTCGCGCTCATGATGAGGCCATTGCAGCTAACTAGGGAGCTCTGGCTCATGAATGCAGTTGGTCTTCCAAATCCTGGATATGGTGCAACTGCAACACCTCATGATGCCCACGATGCTTAGAAGAGCACGAAAGTGACACGTGTTTATCTATAGAACTGTCTTTGGAATGTTTGCTAGCAATGGGGGCCCACTCCTTTCGTCCAATGGCGCTGCTTTAAGCTTTGACAAGAAAAACTTCGCTTTAGACAAGCGTTGTGATGCTGCGTGGAAGTTCCACTTCCTTCTCGTTACAACTGCTTGGTGGGCCCCTTTCCAACTTCACTAGACAATGGCACAATTCGGAGTTTTGACAAAGAAAGCCTTGCTCCCGAGGAGCGTCGTGATGCCATGTGGTGAGCTGGCACTACTTTTGAAGAAGTCGAGTATTCCTTTGCAAAAATGGGTGCAGGGGCGCCACATGGAAAGTCCGCGTCCCTCTTTGCAACTGCATAGTGGGCCCTGCCTATTACTCCCTCAGCGAATGGCGTTGCTAGAAAGTCTGACAAAATCAACCTCCTTTGGACGAGCGTCGGGTCACCATGTGGAGAGCTAGCACTACTCCTGGGTGAATCGAGAACTTCGTGATGAATGAGTGTCGGGCTGCCACGTGGCAATAGCGGAAGGGCGCTGAGACTTAGCCAAAAATACAAAAGGGGCTTTGGAAAATGTTGATGCCTTAAAATTGCGCTAGATCTTAATCAACAACAATGGGAAGTTTCAAGCTGTGGGACAATGCGGCTTGAAAACAACCTCCAGATTTTAAAGAAGTTGGTCTCTTCTTTTGTATTGGGTGTTGGGGAAAAGGGATAGGAGACTAAACAGAAACGCAAAATGCAGGAATTGAAATCTAACTATGGCGATGCGCCTGAGAGTAATCCCAATCCTACTCTGAGCACAGTGAAACTATTATATGATTCAATTACATTTAAGAGCAGACAGGTGCATGATCAATGTAAATGATTGGAATAACAGAAATAGAGGCTCACAACAGGGGAGTCTTTTGCTGAGATACAGGAATTGTCAACAAAGGCATAGTGTTCAATCTTCTTAATAGAATCTTCCAATCACATTAGAGGCGCAGAAGTCACGCACAGTTATGTAGAACTTCAGACTCCAGAAAACGGGACAGAAGCAAATAACATTTCCAATCACAACACTAAAAAATCTACAACATAGACTACTTTGCAAATGACACAGATGACATCAACAAGGGCATAGTGTTCAATTTTCTTATTGAATCTTCCAATCATACAAAAGATGCAGAAACACACACAGTCATATAAACCTTTCAACTCAGGAAAATGTAACAAAAGCAAATGATATTATTGGTCAAAAACTCTGAAAGTCTAAAACTATGAGAATTCCCCCCTTCTCTCGATTTTACAATCTTGCTTATATAGCCTCGGGTGTCTCTTTCGATCATTTCCTTTCCTGTGCAATCTTCTCCGTCCTTCGCCTCTTTGGCCGTCCAACTGTCTACTCTGCCTCCGCTGTTAGGGGACAAACAGACGGCGCCTTCAATGCTGTGGGGGGCTCCAAAAATCTACCCAATGAACTGTTTCATCTACTCGAATTAACTCCATCCGATTTTCCCTCCATTTCGCTTTAACAGATAGATGGACACTCTGTTCTATTAGATACGGAAGAGGACACTTAGCCGATTCATGAAATTCTCCTTATGGTTTAGGAGGTACCGGAGAACGACACTTGGCACCTTCCGCCTGATTCATCGAAGACACGCGGCTCTCTCCGCTTCCTTTGGCTGTGATGTAGATTTATTCGGGACACATATTAGACTTTTACAGTTGGTGACACTTGGCGGCTTCCGCAGACCTTTGAAGTAACACCCGGGACCCACCATCATTTTATATTTGTCAATAGAGCTTGAAGATGATTCTCTCGGGCGTTGACACGTGGAGGCTTCTGCGGCTTCGAGGAAGATAAGTGGCATCTTTTGCTTCTTCGTCTAGGGGTACGTGGCGCTTTCCGCTTCTCTTTTGGGGATGGAGCAAAGGGATTGGAGAGTGACACTTGGCGCTTTTCGCTTTCTCTGCTGCTTAGCTCGTTGAAAGTCTTTGAATGAATGCAGACGCCGATATGAGACGCGGGTGCTGACACGTGGTGTGTTTCGCTTAACTGCTACTGGGTATGTAGCACGGTCCGCGGTTCTCCAGAAAGCTAAAAAGGGGCCTCGGAGGGCGCCAGCTGTCCAGCTTCGTCTCCCAGAGATCGACACTTGGCGACCTCCGCTTGAACTTTGATACTCAGGCCAAAAATGGAACGAAAGAAACAAAAGGGGAAAAAGGACCCGTGCGCGGAGAGCGACACTTGGCAGCTTCCACTGCATCTCAACACTCTGGCAAAACGAACCGGCCCTCTGCAACAAAATTTTGCCGCTACGTCCAAGACATGCAGGAACCGAAATTGCAGCGCTCGGATTAAAAAATAAATTAAATACGACGTAGAGTAAAAATTACTCTACAGGAAAAAAGAAGGCCAAAGCACAACTGTCAAACTTTGCCGAGCACATCTGTGACCAAACGTTAATTGCTCCAAAATATCAAATGTGGATTACGATCCACAGTTCTTGGCGACTTGCAGGGGTAATCCGCTTGTGGATGGAAGAACCTAAAACTTCTGGTTCCCAGGACAGTCGAAGCAAAATTGCAAAAAGGGTTGAGGCCTGTAGAACTTACAATTTTTGAAGAGCAGCCTTCAAAGGCATCCACTCTTCCTCCTTCAGCTAAGCCTTCTTCAGGGCCTCAAAGGCCTTGTCCAAATCGATGATCTCCTTGAAGGAGATGTTGCTCAAGCCTTGGATTATTGCCAGCATTTGGAATTCTAGCTGGGCAAGAGGTTGCAATATGGTCTCTACCTCATAGACATTGGGTGCTTGACTGAGAGAACGGTCTAATCATTCTGCTTTTTCTCCAGCAGCGCTTTTATTTTGTCCTCCAGGAAGATGGTGTTGTTCGCAAGGAATGGAGAGTGGAGTCTCAACTGGACCAGCTGTTCGATGCACCCCTTCATATCCTCGACTACCTTCTCTAAAGGCATTGAGAAATGCCTTGCACTTGTCACTGCCTTGTTGCAGCTCAAAAATTTGTTTACTTTCATTGCCGCCTGCCTTCGGTCGGCCACCCCTGCTGCTTGGAGCGCCCTGCCCATCTTGCTATAAAGCTTTTGGACGAGGAGTTGGGAGTCTTGAACCCTAGGGGACACGAAGGCAAGGACCTGGTCTACGGACGTGCTCCCCTGAGAGCTCAACTGTTGCGAGCCTGCGATGAAACCGAGCGCTGGCTTCAAGTTTGCGGTTGCATTCTTAATCCTCTCCCAATAGGATACATACAACTACTAAACCATTGGGAGGATTCCTGAGGTCTAGGAGCGGGCAACGAGTTCATTCTTTAGTTACAGGATCTCTTGGTCCTTGGTTGAGGACTCCTGCTACATTTGTTGTTGCAATTGTTGATGCGCTTTTGTAGAGTCCATGAGACTCTAGTGGGTCTACACAAGCTCTAACTCCTTTTCTTGCAGCTTAGTTTATGCGGTCGCCTTTTCCTTCTTCAGGTCATCAACCTAGGCTGTCAGCTCTGTGACTTGGATCCGCAACTGGGCTCTTTGACTGGCTTCCGCTTGGAAGCTCTCATTGGTGACGCGGCTCTGAAGCTCGGACCTCATTTTGGGGAGCTCCGTGTCTTTTGCCTTGGCCTCAATGTTGAGGTGGTCGACTGTAGCTTTCACTCTTGCGAATTCTAGCTCTTTCTTTTCCAACCGTCGGCTAGCCTTGATATAGTCCGTAGTGACGAACTTCTATGTTTCCTCCATGAATTCGACCTTGTCAGTGGGTCTGGCCTGGTCGAGGTTGAGGCCGAAACGTGTATTGAGTAGTCCCTCGACTGCATCTGTCAGTCCCCTAGCTGCATTTGTTCTTGGGGCTTGACTACTTGGGGTTCCATGTGTGCAATCATTAGAGATTGTTGCATTGGGTCAAAGAATGACCGCATGTGAGGCATTGCCAGGGCCTTGGCCTGTTTTCCTCTTCTCTTCTCTGCTCGGGCCTCTTGAGCTTTTCTAGCAGTCTCCAATTGCCGATGAAACTATTCTTATGACTGGGTTAACTCCCTCACGAAGGGGGATCCTTGTGGTAAGCCGTAGGGAATGGTCACTTGCTGTTGTGAAGTAGCGAACACTATTCCCTAGAGGACGAGTGGGTGAAAGGTCAGGGTGGAAGGAGAGAAAGGTGGGAGGTCGTGGGTAGGGGTGTAGGGTGATTGTGCCACAATAGATGATGACGTGGATGATGAGGGCGGAGGAGTGAGAAATGATGCAAGGGAAGTGATGGACTGCACGGAGGAAAGTGGCACGAGTGAGGTGATAGGCTGGGAAGTGGAGAGTAGAGTGAGCTTAGTGGAAGTTGTGGAGGGTGAAGAGGGAGTGAAGAATGAAGTGAAAGTGGAAAGAAGGGGTTGAGAAAATCGCACCTTTTGTGGGGTTTTTGATGGATAATGGCTTGTGTCTCAAGCTATTCGGGCGGAGATGACCCCGTGGCGAGATGCCCCAAAGAGGCCTGTTGTAGTTGGGTATGGATACAGAGGAGGTGGCCAGGTCGAAGGTCTCTGAACCACCAAAACTTCCTCCTCTTTTTCTGGAGGGGTGTTCTTTTCTTCTTCTAGAGGGGTGTCCTCTTCTTCTTCGATTGAGAACTCTTCTTTTGCTAGAGCCTCCTCATGGTGCTTGTCCCAAAGGTTGTCAAATTGCTCGTCAGTGTCCAGGTCATCAAAATTTAGTCTTGGCTTGTTGACTTCCTGCCTATATTTCTAATAGGCGTCTATTTTTTCCTGGCTCCAGTCCCTCTGGACGAGCTGTGCCCTCAGACCCTTTGTTATTTTCTTCACGGGGTCGAACTCCCCGACCACTTTGTAAAAGGACTCCCATGACTTGCGGGTGTCCGACGGGATCTTAGACAGATCCACATAATACTTGATATCATCTTCTGTTGGCGACCTTCGTTGTTCGAGGTATGGTCGGGGATTGTGATTGAGCGGGGCGGTGGTCTTCAAGGCGGCTATGTGGCCAATCGGGTCATAGTTCTATTGGTCATCAATCTGGTCGAGGCCGAGCTTTGCAAGCTTGAGCGCAAGCAGGCGCTCTTGCAACCTCTTCACCATCGTGATGCCTCCTCTTGAGAAAGGGAAGCCATACAAGGCCTTCTTGCGACTCGCGCCGTATGCTGAGTTGATCGCATCAAGCTGGCAAGCCAGCTCCAAGGCCAAGGTCCTATTCATGAGTAGGTGTGGGAGCCGGAATGGCTCCTCCTTAAATCCGTGGGCCCAGATAAAAGCGAAATGGGCCTCGAAAAACTAGTCGATTGGACTTCTACCACCGATGAGCCATGATCTTTGGCTGTTCGTCATCCTAAAGGTGATGGTCTCCCACTTGAGGTCAATCAGGATTGGGGATAGGAAGGATTTTAAAAAATCAGCAATCCTGCATGGCTGACAGGATGTGGGTCCACGTGATGACAGGGATCACCATGTTAGGATGGGTGCTCGTCTTAATGGAGTGAAGGTGAAGTATGCAGAGAAGAATCCAGAGTCCTGATACAGGATCAGGTGAAGGAGGAATACCTAAAGGTATTATGTGTTGAGAAGTTCGCCAGCTCATTGTGCATGGCGGCGGCAATGGCATCCGCAAAGTCCATCCTATAAACCTTCTCCTTGCCTACCATCTTTAAAAGGAAGACCGCCCCCAATTGGAAATTGAGGACATGAGCGTTTGAGTCCATCCCAAAGATAAATGCCAACATAGAAAGGGCGTCTTTCATGCCCTGCATTACGAAACTTACGAGGGCGATGGGCAGAGGAGGCGCTTCGGTGTAGTTGCTTCGGAGGAGTAAATTGATGAACTCCGTCTTATGGACTTGGGTATCCTAGACATTTTGTAAGCTCTTCATGCTGCAGACGTCGGCGTTGGGGTCGTTCGGGAGTTAGAGCATCTCCTTTATTGCATCAGAACTGACATCCACTTTTAGGTGATTGTTGCTTGTAATAACGCCTGTGCTGGCATCATATCAGTCTGTGCATAAGGCCACGATCTCTGGGCATAGGGGCACAAGAGGCACCATGTATTGGGCCAGTGTGGAGCTCCAAATCCTTGTACTTGAATGATTCGTAATCGTTGCTCCGAACCCTCTCGATCATTTGGGCGTGGGTGCCTTCCCTTAGGCGCTTTGGGTTTTTTGCCAATTTGGGATTGAAGATCCCATCTGCATAATCTAGGACCAACGAGGGGTCCTTGCAACGCCCCTTGGCAATGCTCTTAACATTCGGTACTTTGGGCCTCGGCTATGTGAAGGCAGAAGCATATGATTTGCTCACTGCATATTGTGGGGGAATGTCTCCATGACCACCTGTCCCGTGGGTTCTCTGCTTCCTCGGATGCCTTCCGCTACTGGACGAGGACGTAGAAGTTTCCATTTTACAACTCTTTCCAACAATTGAATCTGCTATTTGAAAACTCTGTGAAAATATTGGATATTGGTTTCCTACTCACAATGCCTTGCAAGTCCTCGCTCTATTCTCTTCGCTCAAGACGCTTTGATCAATTGCTCAATTCTTCACTCAAGACCCTTTGCTCAATTGTTCAATTCTTCGCTCAATTCTCTTGGAAACTCTTAGGTGTTAAAATGTTTGGCTTGATCAGGAGAGAGATATTTATAGGTTAGCGCTTCGAGCGCGATCATCATGCCTTTTTGGATTTGGGCACCCCATAAATGTTAAGGGTGTCATACATGCTTGAGGAGCAACTTGCAAGAGATTTTGTGGTGATCCTCATAGGGAATCGTGCGTGCAATTGGGAGCGTTTGACATTAATGGCAAGGGGAGTGGGGTAGATACCCATCTATCATTGGATGATTCAAAATCAGAAAGGCCAAGGTGTGGACACTTGGCAACGGGATGAACAACTTGTCCCAACGACACTTATTCTCAAAGGGAAACAACAACAAAATAGGAAACAACAACAAAGAAGGGAAACTAACTATGTACAAGGGAGAACCGTTAAATTAGTTGAAGTGTTTTAAATCGATTCCGTTAGCTGGAATCCCTAATGCATTGCCCTCTTCGTCCTCCAACTCAAATGCGTTAGCCTGTCGATTGCCCATAATGCGAAAAGGCCCCCTCCACAAGGACTCGAACTTCACATGTTGGCTTGGCTTTGCGGCCTTTTGATCGTACTTGAGGACCAAGTCCCCTGGCTTGAAGCCTGGGTCAAATGCCTTCCTATCGAACCATCTCTTGACTACCTACGGTCGAGCAACCTTGGCATTGCCGGCTCGTTCTCTCTCTTCTTGGAACTTGAGCAATTCTGCCAGCCTAACCTCCATCACTCCGTTATCTGCTAGCTCTACAAATTTTAAAAGTTGTAAGGCAGGAATTTCTGATGATATGGGCGTGATCACTTCTTTCCCGTATACTAGCTCATATGGGGATATCTTCAAAATTTGCTTGGGTGTAATTTAGTCGGCTCACAGAGTTGTTTTCACATGCATATGCTACTCTTGCTGTTGGTCGGCGCTCATCCTTTTGATCAATCTGATGAGGTTTTTATTGGCTGATTCGGCCAATCCATTCCCTTGCAGGTAGAAATAGGACAAAGTCTTTAGGAAAATACCATTTTGGAGTGCAAATTCTGAAATCTTGGAACCGAGGAAGGCCTTTGCATTGTCCGATATGATCGTCTTTGGAGGGCCAAATCTTGCTACTAGGTCCTCTAGGAAATTGAGGATCATATTTTTAGTCATCTCTTTCAGTGGGGCCGCTTCGGTCCACCTGGTGAAGTAGTCAATGGCCTTAAGTATCCACTTATGGCCCGTTCTAGATATAAGATTTATCATCCCAATGAAATCCAAGCCCCATTGCGTGAAGGGTTCGTCGGTTACGATTGGATTCAGTGGCATGGCTGAATTCTTTCGCTTGCCTGTGAAGAATTGACATTGTTGGCACTTTTTGATTGCTTGATGGCAGTCGGAGAACATGGTCGGTCAGTACTATATTACGCGCATGATCTTGGTCACAGTTTCTTGGTAGAGAAATGTCTGTTCGGAGGGGTGAAATGCATATCCTACAGGGTCTTGTTGGCATGGTTGTTGTTGACACATCAGAGAAGTTCCCCATCGAAATTCCTCTTGAATAGGACTCCTTGGACTAGTGTGTAGCTAGCCCCTTGCAACCTATAGAACCTCCTTTTGTGCGTGGGGAGGTCGTTTGGGTGCCGGCCGGTTTGCATAAAACGAGTCCTAGCAGCAACCCAAGACCTGTCAACTTCATATTGATTCACTAGAACCGTTTTCGATGTATCTTGTTCTTCTATCGGGGCATCTGCGCATTGGGCCAGGTACTCACAAAGCCCCCTTCCTTGGATCACCTTGGTTGGCCTGACTTCAACGTCACATTTCTAGATTTTGGTGATCCACTTGGCCCATTTTTTTGTGATCTCGCCTTCCATTATGTACTCTCTGACGCTAGAATGTGCCATGTATACCATTATCTTGCTCCCCACCACTAGGTGTCTGAACTTTTTGAGACCCTTGACGATGGTGAACGCTTACTTTTCAACGAAATATTTCTAGATTTTGGTGATCCAATTGGCCCATTTTTTTGTGATCTCTCCTTCCATTATGTACTCTCTGACGCTAGAATGTGCCATGTATACCATTATCTTGCTCCCCGCTACTAGGTGTCTGAACTTTTTGAGACCCTTGACGATGGTGAACGCTTACTTTTCAACGAAATATTTCTAGATTTTGGTGATCCAATTGGCCCATTTTTTTGTGATCTCTCCTTCCATTATGTACTCTCTGACGCTAGAATGTGCCATGTATACCATTATCTTGCTCCCCGCCACTAGGTGTCTGAACTTTTTGAGACCCTTGACGATGGTGAAAGCTTACTTTTCAACGAAATTGTACTTGGTCTCATAACCGTGCAAGGTTCTTAAATAGAAGGCAATCGGGTGCTCACTGGTCCCTTCTTCTGCGTTTTGAGTTAGCACAACTGCTAGGCTATGTTCGTTCCCATAGACATACATGATGAAATCTTTGGAGAAGTTGGGATTGACTAGCACGGGGGCATTGGATATTGCTTCCATAATCTTGTCGAATGTTATTCTCCCTTTTGCGGTCCATTTGAAGGTTTGATCTTTCTTCAGCATCAATGTGATGGGCCTTACTAGCCTTGCAAAGTCGGATATGAATCTGCTGACGAAATTGATCTTTCCTAGGAAAGATTGGATCCCCTTCTTGTTGATCGCCAAGGCCAAATCCTTGATAGTCTTAACTCTATCCGAATCGATAGAGATTCCTTCTTTGGATATTATGTATCTAAGCAGCTTGCCTTGCGGGACTCTAAAAACACATTTCTTAGGGTTGAGAGACCCCCCAAATTCTTGGCACTTTTTGAAAATCTTCTCCAGATGGTCAAAATGGTCTTCCTTCTTCTTAGAGAATACAATGAGATCATCCAAGTAAATGAGGATGATTTTGTTGATTAGGCCTTGAAAGGCTATGTCCATGGCTCTTTGGAAGGTAGCCCCCACGATAGAGAGGCCAAAAGCCATCTTCGCATACGCAAAGGTCCCCCACTTTATAGTAAAAGTGGTCCTGTGTTGGTCCTCTTCGTTAACCCATACTTGGTTGTACCTCGAGAACCCATCCAACAGAGAAAACATTTCGGCACCCGCTACTATCTTGAGGATCTATTCCATGGAAGGAAGGGGATAATGGTCCTTTAGAGATGCTTTGTTCAAGTCTCGGAAGTCCACGCATAGCCGGATTTCTCCATTCTTCCTTACTGGAACTAGGTTGGACACCCAAGCTGAATTCTTGATTAGATATATAATTCTTGAGTCTATTGATTTCCGTAGTTCTTGAGCTATAAGGGACTCAATTTTTGGGTTAACTGGCCTTTGCTTCTGCTGGATAGGCTTGGATCCCTCGACTAGATCAATGGTATGTTGGATTACCTCGCGATCATACCCTTTCGGGTTGTCGTAGGTCCAGGCCATCACTCCATATTTGTTGCAGAAAGACACTGGTCGGTCCTTGTCCTTTTGGGAAACCTCTTTCCCAACCTTATGTTTTCTTCTTTCTCCGACATCAAGCTTGGAGTAGTCACTTTTATTTGCGACAAACTTCCGTTTGTCATTCTTGGTGTCGTCAGAATCGATCATATTCTCTAGGGTGATCAACCCCTTAGGAAGCTTGTTGGATTTTAATTACATGATCTGATCTCCATAAGCCTTCTTGATCTTTGGCTTCAAGTGTTCGACAAATTCACATGATTGTTGGAGAAACATGGTAATATGGGCATTGCTCTCGAACACTTGCCAGTTTCGGTTGTTGTCGGGAATGGCGGGTCTGATGATCACCTGCACTGCTTGTTCATTGGTGAACAAATCTGTCACTAGATCAAACTAGGAACCAATTATCGCCATCTTGTTTGTCTCCGCATTTGTGGTCCTAGGGATGATTTGAATGTTGAAAGCTTCGATCAAATCCCATATCCGATGGTGGTAGGACCCCATGCGGACATTCTTCGCAGCGGCAACCCCTCTCATCTGTCTCACCACTAATTGGGAATCATCGAACATTTTTAGTTCCTTTACGCCCATGCGCTTGATGAGGTTTAGGCCATGGACTAGCGCTTCGTATTCGGTTTCATTGTTCATGCAGGTGAATTGGAATCAGAAGGCTCGTAGGGTCTCTTTTTTGGATGGAGACAGCAATCAAATGCTTGCTTCGGAGCCGGTTTTGCATTTCACACCATCGAAATGCAGGGTCCAAAAATTGGACTCTGACCCTCTTCTTTCTTCATGACCTCGGGGATGCCCTGATCCTCGTCATGGATTATATAGGTCTTGGGGCCGATGGCATCAAAATTCATGAAAGGATCATTCTCAATGAATTCATTGGCAAAGACCTCTTCCTTCGGGCGACTCTTTTTTCTTCAAGCATTTCTACATGATACAACTCTTTCTCAGAGATAGAAGTATGCGTTGCTTTGAAATTTACCATAGTCTCGTCAACTATGTGTTTGGGATGCAGAGGTTTGGACAACATCTTCAATTTCGAGCCATATTTGGTTCTTAGGATCAAATGGGACCAATCCAAAGATAAGTATCCACCTATTTTGGCGGTGAAATCTCTTTACAGACATAGCCCGAAGACTGGTGGGATGTCTATCACTACAACTTCTTGGGTGACTGTGATATTGGGACAAGAGTACAATGTTAGGGGGAGAGTCCTGATAATACCTACGGTCTGAACTTTCTTCCTATCCAATTGCATCACCCCTTTTATTCAAAGGTTCATACTGCAGTTGCAGTGCGCCTGCCAATCTGCTTGGGCATCATTGTGGTGCTGGCGCCAGAGACGCTCATGGAAATATGCAACAGTTTCTTCCCCACAATGAGATTTAAATAAAACGGGATAGGTTTTGTTTTGCTTACCCCCACCTACGAGTTGATGAATGTTGATGGCACATGAGTTTGTGCATTGCTGTTGGCTTCCTTTCTTTTTTCTCATGCTGGTTTTGCAGTTGGGATAGCTGGCGCAGGTTTCTCTTGGTATTCCAACGCTTCTTTCAGCAAGGATTTCTACTTGGGAATAGATAAGACGTCCCAGAGAGAAACATTAGTTGGAGCCTTCTTTAGCTGCTCTACTACGTTGTACGATCCTTGCGGTTAGACCTCAGAGTCCTTTGGCTTGTTTTACGTTGTTTCGATCCATTTTTGATATGTTGGTTGGGGTCCCGGGCTTTTCTCGAAACTCACTTTGGGCCTTGCAGAAGCTTCTTGGGTCTCAGCCCGTCTCTTCTTGGATCGGGTGAAGTAATTTGATTGGACACGCGTGGCCTTCAGCACTGGGATCTCGCTCGCATAAACTGCATTTTTGCCTTCTACCCAATAGAAAAACGCGTGCTCCAAGGCTATTTCCTCTTCTTGTTCTAAGGACATTCCCTGCATCTGTGCCATTAAGACAACATTTTCAATGCTCGGGGATTGATATCCATAAGAAGTTGAATCAGGGGTGTTTCCTTGTTTTCGCTGCTCGACAACTTTTTGCTGAAGGTTGCCTCTTTCGAGGTGTATGCACGTCGTTGCATGGTAAGCACCACAAATTAGAATTGTCTGCCAAGTTATTTTGGTCGGCGACCAGTTCTTTGTTTGAATTCGATGAGACAGTTTGCAAGGGATCGAGAATCGAGATGATTTGATTTGCGGGTCTCGTTTGCTGATTTGACATCTGATGATTCGGCCTTTGCCTTTCTTGATATTGATTATGTTGGTATGGCACCCTTCTAGTCTGGGAATTTTGGTACAGAGGCTTCACAGGCATGGCTTGCTGCCTCTTGAGATTTATGATCTCATTAGAGAAGTTTCGTAAGATACTCTTCATGTCGTTCATCTTTGCATCTAGTGAGGATGAGGAGGATGTACTCGCTTGAGCAAGCGGATAGACATACATGGAAGGAGGCGTTTGTGAGATGCTTGAGACTTCCTCTTGCGGTGGCATCGACATTTCCACAAACATTGGCATCGACGGTCGAGGGGGAAGCTTCCTGGCATCTATTAAATTGTTCTCCACTTTGACAACTATGTCATATGCATCTAGTAGCGTCTGGCTCCAAGAGATTGAATCATGACAGCTATGTCGGAGTTGAAGGCCTTGAGGTAGAAGACAATGGACATGCTGGGCGGTCTGGCTGTTATTGGGATTCTTTGCCAGGTCTTATCGAACCGGGTATTAAAATCTATAATAGCCTCTTGCAGGGCTCTTTTAATGGTAATTAGTTGTTGCAGGAGAGATGACCGGTCTATTTTCTCGTTGAATCTTTCAAAGATTTTGTTGCCCTGGTCATCCTAGGTGGCGATGGAGTTGGGCATAAAGGATCGGTACTAGTCAAGAGCTCGCCCTTTGAAAGAGGCCCCCAGTAGTCTTAGGGCCACGTTCTGTTGCATGACATAGTGTACAGTGCAAACATTGGTGACATCTTGCAAGTGTTCCGCTGCGCTTTTGAAAACTTCCCTTGAGAATTTGGGGAATGCCTTCAACGCATTAGCAAGAATGGGATTCCATGTAGCCGGGGCTATTGGAGGGACGAGTGGGCTACCATTGTTCCATGCTACGAAGTTCCTTGGCGGTCCTTGGATATCCATCTGTTGTTGTTGTGTAGTGCTAAATCCCACAGTCCTTTGGTGACTTGGGGCTACCAGAGGTGGTGTTAACAAGCTTGGATTTTTTGCTGTTTGTGATCATATAACGGGCCTATGGCTCATAAATCTTGACTTCTAATGAGGTAGATTAGTAGTCTGGTCCCACCAGGTATGCCAGAAAATAAAAACTGTTGATGCCTAAAACTTTTGCCCTCGACAAACAGCCTTCTATGAGAAGTTTTACAGATGTGGGACTCAAATGCGATCTGTAAAACGACCTCTGGGGTTTTAGAAGCCAGCTCTTCAAATTGATTTAGGGAGAAAGAGTAAGGAAGAAATGCAAGTAAAATTTTAAAATAAAAACTAAGGTGATACGTCGAGATCTTTAAAGTATTGACTTACAATTGCATAAAATAGCTAGGATCTTCGAACTTCACAGATTATTAAAGGAGCGCATTCATAATTTAAGATCTATGACATAAACAAGAACCAATACTATAGAAGCAGAGAAAGGAAATAACAAACATAAATAACTTTCCACTTAGTTTGACACAGAACACCACATCCTCTTCATTGTTAGGCGGAGAACAAAATACAAAAGGCCTCAATGGGCACAGTATACAATATTCAATCCTACCCGTGAGGGGCACCTACTAAGGTCGTAGAATGAAAAATGTTGTTACTTATATTCCACAACTAACTATTACAATGGTTGCTCTAGTATCAAAATAATTATCTAAAATGCAGCCCTTTACAAAAGAAAAGAACTCGACTTATATAGGCACAACGGCCTCATGAGGAAACAACACCTGGAACCAGGCACTCGCGCTCATGATGACGTTGTTGCAACTGATTGGGGAGCTCCGGCTCATGTATGCAGTCGGTCTTTTAAATCTTGGATATGGCGTAGTTGCAACACCTTGTGATGCCCACGATGCTTAGAAGAAGCGCGGTAGTGACACATGTTTGCGTCCGAAATAGTCTCTAGAATGTTTGCTAGCAATGGGGGCCCACTCCTTTCGTCCAATGGTGTTGCTTGTAGCTCTGATAAGAAAAACTTCGCTTTAGACAAGTTTTGTGACGCTGCATGGAAGTTTTGCTTCCTTCTTATTGCAACTGCTTGGTGGGCCCCTTTCCACTTCATCAGCGAATGGCGCAATTCGGAGTTCTGACAAAGAAAGCCTTGCTCTTGAGGAGTGTCGTGATGCCACATGGTGAGCTGGGACTACTTCTAGAGAAGCCGAGCATTCCTTTGCAAAAATGAGTGTAGGGGTGCCACATGGAAAGTCTGTGTCCCTCTTTGCAACTGCACAGTGGGCCCCGCCTATTACTCCCTCAGCCAATGGCGTTGCTAGAAAGTCTAACAAAATCAACCTCCCTTTGGATGAGTGCTAGGTCACCACGTGGAGAGTTGGCGCTACTCCTGGGTGAATCGAGAACTTCGTGATGAATGAGTGCTGGGCTGCCATGTGGCAGTAGCGGAAGGGCGCTGAGACTTAGCCAAAAATACAAAAGGGGCTCTAGGAAAAGAGAAGGCCGAAGCACAATTGCCGAACTTTGCCGAGCACATCCGCGACCAAATGCTAATTGCTCCAAAATATCAAAATGTGGATTACTATCCAAAGTATCATCACCAAAAACACTTGGCTTACAACTCAAGATGGATTGCAGAATCCTTGGCTGCTGCTAAGGTTTGTGAACTTAGTACAATAGGGCTTAACAGTCAATTACTAGTTTCAACTTCAAATTAACTAGTGTTGTCAACCAAGCCATAATGTTTTATGAATTAAAGATTCACATCAGACAGGGTTGCCCAAACCTTGTCCCATTCCAACCACCTCTTCTTGATGCTTGAAAATGAAGTCTCAGTTTACCATCTCAGATGTCAAACAAATTCCTCTGCCCCTTTCTTGTGAGATGTTCCAATAATGTGATTCATGATAGGGGTGTTCTCTTATTTATTGAGTTTCTTAACTAGGTAGAAACTACTACCTACACATAGGATATCTTGTTATTTCAATAAATAGACAAGATCCATCATGCACCAAAGAATTATGTGGCATTGCTTGATTATTTCGTACTCTTTTGGATTCCTTTATATTTTACACAAGATTTGCTGTCTTTGACATGTTTTTTTGGGTACTCTATATCCCCCAACTTATACTCATAATGTTCTTTCATTGGAGATGATCCTAGCCTCCTATGATAAGACCAAACCATGTTTTCTTCAAATGATCCATGAAGGGATTGTGTCTTTTGGACTAATTAACTGTCCTTTAATAATTCACAATAACAACAAAATTCATGGTTGAAGTGCATGGCTTCATGGGAGAAATGCATAAACCCAATTGACAAGTAGTACTGCATACATATTAAAATTTTTTCGTATCAAAAGCATGCTTGCAGGTTATAAAGCATAGCTATGGTTCCTCAAATTCCAATGCTGGCTCATGCCAGATTTCACAAAAGATTGATTACTTAGTAGTTAGTACCAGTTGTAGGCCTTGCACCTTACCCTGTAGCTTCCAAGACATCCATCGCCCCATATACTGCTGGTTATTAGACTGTCTCCTGCAAATGGAAGCTTTCAATAGGACCCCCTGCTTCTAAAAAGTTTGTAAATCTTGTCTGTGCAGTTTGTTTTCAAATGAAACTTGTTTACTGTCCAATGCCAAACAATTTAGGGAAATATATTTCTTCAAAGATTTTATATTTCCACAGTCCATAAAATAACAAGAGAACTTTTCTGGAAGAAACTGTGTTTGGTTTTTGATGATCGACGCGTTTCGGATCCACTACTGTGAACCTTCATCAGGAAAGAAACTTACAAAGGATCATAAGTTTCTTTCCTGATGAAGGTTCACAGTAGTGGATCCGAAACGCGTCGATCATCAAAAACCAAACACAGTTTCTTCCAGAAAAGTTCTCTTGTTAATATATTTCTTTCCGCAAAAACATAAGAGAGAAAACTGGTTCTTCAGCGTTCTTTGATTTTTATGAGCGGCTGCTGGAAATTTGCTCAAAAGAGGAATACACTTGGATGTGAGAGTGTTTTATAAAAAAATAGGAAATAAACGTAGTCTTTAGCGTCCTCCTTGTTGGAATCAATTGAAGATTGTTTTGATTCAAACTCATTAAGGAATAGTACATATTTGTACAACTCTAGGTGTAACAATTATGGTTACAAATAACCATATATTTCTCGAGTTGACAATAACAAATTATTCTTACGGGAGTGGCAATAACAATGCATAACATTAGGATTTACAAATAGTAAAAATCCTAACTACCTATGTATATAGTTTATTCTAGTTTTTTAAACCTATCTCCTATGATGTAGTTATATTCTTTATCTAACATTCCCCCCATATTACATCATAATCTCAAGATTGCAAGAGAGAGAATTTTGAAATGCCTCAAACTTCATATGTGCAAGTGATTTGGTGAAGATATGTATGCTGCTCTGGGTAAAATTGGAGCTGAATATCATACTATTGAATTTGCTCTCATATGAAGTGGCATTGAACCTCAATGTGTTTTGTGCACTCATGGACTCCTAGGTTACAAACACATTTTAGATTACCCTAATATATTCGTGGTGTTTACTTTGGCTTATTGTTACTAGATGACCCATTCGTGAATGAGTTATACCAACAATTCTTTACTTTTTGTCTGTGCCCATTATTCCCTTAGATTAGGCATTTCTTCGGGGAATGAGAGTTGTTCCCTTGCTGTTGTTGCGGCTTGGGGGGTCTATTTCCATGCCTCATGGGCTTCTTGCCTTTCTGGTGTGTGACTAGGGCATGATCCTCTTCATTGTGCTCTTTGTGAATTGACTCTTCCTGTTGAAGCATATTTACAAGTTGCTTGAACATGGGATTCTGATTTGAGGCGTTTAGGGATGTCACAAAGACTTTGTATGCAAAGGGCAGTGCTCTTTAGACAATGGGTACAAGAGAAGCAATGTCATTGTTTTGCCTAAGACATAGAGTTAGGCTCACAACTTAGCAACTCATCTGAGGAAGGATTCTACTTTTTTATGGCTTTTCATCATAAAGTAGTGTAACTGACTCACTGGTCAAGAACTTGGTAATGATTCTTTGCCTCGTACATGGTTTTCAACTTCACTCGTGCATCTTTGGCACTTGTAGAATCTTGCATGTGTGGTTGGACCTCATTCAATACACCAAACTAACCAATTTGGATTTCTAATTAGCCTTGTCAAACTTTTGTTGCCGATTGCCAACAATTTTATGTTAGCATCGTCAACAATTCCCCATAAGTCTTGAAACTCGAGATGAGTTTTGACTCAGGTTTTCCAAGCTGAATAATTATTCTTTCTCAAGAGTTGAGAGTCTGGAAACAAAATTTTTGGGGCACTAGCGGCCATGATAGTACACTATAAAATTTTCTTGAATTTTTTAAGCAATTCTTGAATTTTCTAACAAAGCATAAAGAAATTCAATAAACTATACAAATATTTTTTTTTACAGTGCAAACCTTACTCTAATCGATGCCTTTGGTACTGACCATAGTGTGGGCAACTCTTTTCAGTATTTTCTTCAATGTCAAATATGCAACCTTCTTCAAGTTTGTGTTCAACGTGGTTGGTGCAACAACTGCAACCAATATAACCTTAAGGCCAATATATACATATTTTTCATAGTTACCAGGTGATGGGTACGGGTACAGTTAGGGATAGGTATGCCAATTTTTAGAAAAATAGGAGGGTATTCGGAAAGGGGAATATATATACTTAAATGTATATGTAAATTTAGGGAAAAATATTCTATAGTTTAATATAGCTTAACAAAAACATTTATTACTTTTGAAAATAAAGAAATTAGATGTCAACAAAAGACAAGGGTAATTATATTGATATTTGTCTTTGATATCTCATTATATCTAGGATCAAGAGTACCAAAGAAATTTAAATATTAAACTCTGAAATGCAAGTCTTTGAGACGAGTACCAGTCTTCGAGACTCATCTCTGGTGGTAGGAGATGAGTCTTTGTGCAATGCTGATATTTTTTAAAAGGCCAAATATAGAGCCATCAACAATGGGTTGTGGGGCTTGGGTGGGTCTTTGGGGGCACAACTCCTTTACTTCTACACTGTGAAACACGAGAAGAACACCTTCCACATCCTCAAGTATTGGTTGTGCATTCCGGAAACATGAAAGAAGCTTGTAAGTTGTCAAGGAAGTATGTGTACTTTTGTGTGGATGACCCACTACCATCTCACCACGCACTTGTTGGCAATGTGGACGAGTATAAGATGACAAATATAAGATGCGATATTGTGAAGTTGGAAATCTAGATCCCTTTGTTCCTTTTTCAAAAAATGGACGAATTTGTTAAGCAGACTACCCTACAGAAAGAAGTAATGACAGACCAAGTTAAAGAAGCAAGGGCCACAAAATTGAAAGAGAAGTAGAGAAGGAGAAGCGTCTCTTCTATAGTATAGATCGTTTGGTTCTGCTAAATTCAAGCAATTGGGCTTCAAAAGAAACTCCAAAACAGCAAAGGGGTTTGTGAGAGATGTGGCAGCGTTAGAGCCTCTGATATTGAGGTTTCTGCCTAATTTCATGAGGCAACTGAGCATAAAGACAACGTAGAATTGCAGCAATATTGATGTGGTGCCTGTTCTTGAAAATGGCAATCTCGTCGGGGTTGCTTGTAATAATATAGCATACAGATTGATGGTGCTTTAATGCAGGTGGGTTTTGCTAACACAGTTGGAACCCTCACCATTCACTTTGGTGAAAAGTCAAGATGTGAATAGTCACCGATGCAATTGCCACTCCTATTGTTCGGACATCAACTTGCACTTTCAAAGACGCCGCTGAATTAATTGCATCTCAGTAGGGCCAAGAACTGATTAACTAAACCTTTTAGATTTCTTGCTGAAAATCTATGTGCCACTTGAAGCTTGCACAAGATAAAGAGAAGTTGTAGATACAAAAGTGCTTTGAGCTCTTCAGAAATAACTCGAAGCCAAAAGGACCAGAGAAGAATGCAATGGTGCTCTTTTTTTCCCCACTGATACCAAATGTTGGAATCAATTGAAGATTGATTTGATTCAAAATCTTTAAGGAATGGTACATATATATACAACTCTATGTGTAACAAATATGGTTATAAATAACCATATATTTTTCCAAGTTGACAATAATAAATTATCCTACGGGAGTGAGCATAACAACTCATAACAATAGGATATTTAAATAGTAAAAATCCTAACAATCTATGTATGTTGTTTATTTAACATATCTCCTATGATGTAGTAATATTATTTATTCAACACTCACCTGATTTAATGGTGGGTCTTGGAAATTTGCCCCCGAGGAATAAACTTTTTAATGTTGGGTGCAGCTTTTGGTTCAGTCTAAAGCTTGAAATAAACTTCAACCTTGATTACATTCGAGATGAGAATCTTTGGGAGAGATAGGCAATTCCCTCACAGGTAGCATCATCACTAATCAACAAAAGAGACACGTGTTCATACCAAACTCTGTAGTCAGTGCCATAAAAAAGCAGAAGGATAAGCAATGATCTTCTTAAATTTAAGCGGAAGATAAAAAATTTAGTATCCAAAAGATTGTAGGAAGTGAAATATCAATACCAAAAGAGGGCCAATATGAGATCAAACATCATGTCAGCAAAGTTGATGGAGAGTGCTCTGTCCTAGTTTGACCTTGTTTGTCTGATTGTTCTTTTTCCCTTGACACTTCCGAACTCTTGCATGAACTCAAACCCGGAGAGATACAAGTACCATTGTCCTCTTTGATCTTGTCAAATTGCTGCATAATTCTTTGAATCTGTTCCTTCTGAATATGCTTGGATAGTTATCCCTAGTTACAACTAATAGAGTTAGGTCTTTCCTCTGCCTTGGTCTTAAGATTTGCAATTATATCACAATGTATCATATGCTGGGATTGAAGTAAGTGAATTGCATCATTGTGTTGTGCAATTTGCATACAGTGAGTAATGACAAAATTTTATAGTCTGTCTGTCCTATTTTTGGTTTAGGATAAGCTAATTTACGCACAAACAAATATAACTATTGGCCAAGGTAGGTTTAGAATACAGTAGTCTAAAACAGTACATCATATCTACTCTAGTGGCTGAAAATAGTAAAGAAGCGTAATTGAAATTGATTTGACGAGCAATGGACTATATGAGAAGCAAAAAAGATGGAACAATCACTCTTTGACAAAATTTTGGAATTGTAGAAGTCCAGTAGTGGCTTGGAAGGAATGAATGAGCTCTATGTGAAATCTGGGTTATATACTGTACAAAAACAGAATTGGTGCATGCTATTTTACCGATGAATCTGCCTAGAGCAGATTTGGTGTTGTGCACCTGTGACCAACGGATTTGTTACTGAGCGTCAAATGTGTATTGCACACCATTTTGGGTTTTGGATTTTTCTGTACACGTTCGCCTTTTGATGCTGTACAAACTTGTATTTGCACTTCTCTGAATTGGTGGGAAGAAAGTCTGAAATGATGCATTCTTCCTCTATTGACCTAATTTGGATAAAATAAGTTGGGTTGGGCAACCTCAAGGTAGTTGCAACTACTTATCCCACATGCTAGAATTAGATCCCACGTCGTTCTTGTGCAGTGTAAATAGAATGTCAAGCAAGGGTTTGAACCTCCTTTTCCTTAGAAGTGATGATGCAACTACATGAATATTCGCCTAAACCCTCATTTTGCAGAAGTAGATGATGTCATAATAGCTGGAAGCAAAGAATGGCCAAGGGTGGCTCAATTTGCAGTATTATTCTCAAGTGTAGCAAAGGATTTTGTTCAATTGAAGTCTTTAATGTATGGAAGGAGCACCGTGTGATTCTTACATGGTAAATGACTAGGAATGAATTGTATACATAGGGATCTCTAGGACATGACAATGTAATTGCTGACCATGGGAAAAAATAAGATGCAAAATTAAAACCTTGGGAAATTAGGCCAAGGTAGAAGGACCCACAAAAACAAAGGGGATGGATTTTGCGGCCTGCGAATCTTGGCGGCAGCACTTTGGTTGACGAATCTGTCCCAGGAGAGACAAATGCTCAAGAAGGGTGCAAGCAACTTAGAAGATAGTCAGATAAGGATCAAAAGCTAAGATGGATGAATATTGAAGACATATGTTAGGCAAAAGGTCAGAGATAGTAATGTGGGGTAGGAAGAGTCCTAAAAATAACCAAATGTAGACAAGTGGATCCACTGTGCAAAAATAGGTAAATGATGCTCTGGAAAAGAGACTTCTATCAAATTTGGGTGTCTACATAATATTTCTACTTTGATGTGTGTATGTGATTGAATGCATGCGTGTCAAAGTATAAAAAATAAATAATTGAAGCATGTACTTTGACTCACCTAGGGAAGGAAGGATGAATCGAATGATGCTCAAGGTAGTCTCCATCCATATGGATTTGTTTTATGTTGTAAAATCTGCCATATATGAAATGATTCCCAATTGTAACAAGTAGTCAATGTTGAATCAATGTGAAAATGTAGCAATGTGAAAAATGTAAATTGAGAGGGGAGCATAGGAATGACTACACCGAGTGGTACCAATATTGTTGCTTGTAAGAAAACAAAGCTTTATTTTGATGGGAAATTTTTAGACAAGTTCTAAACATAGCTAGCACTTCTTCAAGAGTTCTTGCAACCCAATCCACTTCTTGATCATGGAAGTAGAAAAATGGACAATTTCTGGTGCTGTTAGTTTGCTCAAGTTTGCTCCATCTTGTTTGTTCAATACTTTTTGCTCCATTGTGAAAACTTAAAATATCTGGATATGTCCTTTGTTCGAGGAGAGGGATTGGAAAACCCTGTGCCGCAATCACAAATCTCCATAGAGAGATACAAATGCCCCATGTGTTATAAAATGTATATAGCTGAAGCGTCAAAATGTGTGAAAAATCATACAAATTTTATATAATTATCACATAATATAATTATAATATATATAGCCAAAGCGTTAAAATGTGTGAAAAATGTACAAATTGCATGTAACCATCACATAATATAATTATATAAATCTCCGAAATATGTAACCATCATCAAATATCATGATGTAAAGCTCAATAAAAATGTGCGAGTCCTAATATGAGGGTGAAATACTGAAGGAGATTGGGGCAACAACATGCCCTACCATAGTGGCAATGGGAGAGATGGACAATTAATGTGTCCATATGAAACAATGTAGTATATATAACATTGTGTAATGCTCAATATGGGAAAGTGTGGGGTTAAATGGTATGCCCCAATGAAGCCTTCGTATTTATAAAATAGGTATTGCAGTAGTAACTCGAGGAAAGAAGGTACGATGCTTCCAATTGGGAAAGCAAGGAAGGGGCAACTGGTATGCCCCAAATGTAACAAATGTGCCCCTAGTAGGGCTAGATAAAGCAATGAAGCACATACAAGTATTATGCCCCCATAGATGTATGGTAAAGACCATGGCAACATAGGCACTAAGCACAATAATACTGCAAATGGTAATGTGCATAGGAAAAACCATGCCTTCAAACATAGTAAATGCATGATATAGATCATGATAACAATCACAAACAAGTATGTAGCTATATAGGAAAACATCATGCAAGGACAACTAACTCACAAGACACAATGACACAAAAACTAGAGGATCCTCTATGGACAAGGACACAACAAGACAACATGCTCGAACGATGCTTGGGCATACACACAAGCAATTTGTAGATGAAATGGCTGATGGGTAATACGCGAAGGATGGTGAAGAGAAAGATGATGTATAGATGAAACTTCAAAAGTTGTTGAAGGCCTATAGTACGGATCCAACATTTCAAATGCCTATGGAAGGCGCAAATGTGGAAGTGGGATTTGAAGGAGGAATAGAGAACATGTCTCGCGACCCATGCAAGATGAATGTTCTACAAGTAAGCTTGGGATTGGTACAATTGGCTGCTGAATCAATGCAGCGTAGTTAAAAAAGGTCCTAGACCTTGAGAAGAAACTTGCAGGAGAGTTTGCAAAGCTGAAAAATGAAAGAATGGAAATGGTGCACATTGTTAATAAAATTGGAGAACTGACAATCACCATTGAGAAGGCTGATCTGCAACTATGGGATGGAGTTCATACAAATAGGATGGATCCCTTGGCAAAATTAGAAGCAGCCATCGAGAAGTTGGTAAGGATAACTCCAGTATTAGTTATCACTCCAGGAAAGGATATTGCACAAAAAACAGACGAAGAATTGAAGAGGATATAAGACAGAATAAAAACCAGCACAAATTGGAGGATTACGAGAATGGAATAAAGAGGAAAGAAGAAGAGGAAAAACAAGTGTTGAAGGCAAAGGTTGATGTGGTCAGGAAGTAATCATAGGATTAGGCTGAAAAATTGAAGGATGTGCTTGTGGAAGCACAAAAGGCAGCCACCACAGCACATATATTTGATATGTTGGGAAAGACATCAAGAACAATTGACACACGGTTCACAACAGAGTATGATAAAATTGATGAGTTAAATACTCTTATGAATCAAGAAAAGGATCTTGTAGAAAAGAAGAAGAAAATGGACGAATATAAGGCTTAAAAAGCTAAGGTGAAATATCAAAGGACTGACATAGATGATAAAATCAGCAATCTATATGAAGCTACTATACTAGTATACATATCTTAGATAAGTCTATGTAGAAGACGCCGAGATATATCATTCTTAAATCGCTGCATGCATCCTTTTAGTGAAAGAATATGCACCTATATTATATTAGATTTGTAACATAAGTAGAATAGGTGCCTCGAGAATGATATCTCTTGTCATCTTCTACATAAATTTATATAAGATATGTATCCCAGTATATCTCCTACGTTTACAATAAATTGGTAGGCCCACATTCTCATTTCAACTTTTGATTCTCAAAATAAGGAAGTAATGTTGGAGAAACAAATTCCTTATGATAAAATTTTATAATTAAAAAAGAAATATATTTAAATGTTTCTAAATAAATATTTTATTGCTTCAAGTCTACATTTAAATATATGCTTTATTGTTTCAAATCGGATTTATTTCTTCAATATATTTAAGAATTACTTTTATTATTCTAATAACTATATAAAAATATTATTATCTGCAATAATTCTACCATATATTACATTCCGAAGAAAATAAATATAAAATTAAGGTCTTCTTTATTTCAAAATATTAATCCCACATTAATTTGTACGGTTTTATCTCCAATAACATATCATTCCAATAAATCATCATTCTTACATCATATGAATGATATTACAATAGAAATGGCCTTTCCACTAATTGGTTAGGAGCTTTCCCTTCTCCCGTGGTTTCATACTCTGTTTGCCAAGAAAGGAAGTCGCTACGAAATAGTCTTATTAAGGTACCTGGCTCCTATAACATTAAAAAATGTCTTAGCGATACTTTTTATTACATTTGGCCGATAGTAACAACTAAACTGAATTTGTTTAATACATAAATCACATCCAATCTATTAAATCTATTTTACAATGGCCATTGATATTTATATTAATATTATTACTAAGATGATTTAATTCATGAAAATCAAGTCGAAATATTGATCCTCCTAAAACTCTAGTGATTTTAAAGAAAAAAAAAACTCCGAGCATAAAAAAATGTAAATAATCTTGAATACCTAGAAATTTTCATTAAGGGTAAGACAAATACCCTGAAGAAGTAGGAATCTGTCCACAGTATTAGCATCCAATTTATTGAAGCACACCAGTAACCGAATCTTTTGCTGCAAAGAGCTTCTTATAATTTTCCAAATTTATATCAGAGTTCTTTGGGAAAAAAAAATCTGGACATGACTCACCTAGAGATAAGACCCTGTTCGATTTGTCACAGAAGTGACATCAAGTTCCACATTTTTAACCAAGCATCGATTTCCATACAAACGAAATCAAACATCATATAGCTTATTGGAGGAAATGATTCTCAGACAACTCTAGCGAAATAGATGTCCTCAATTCTTTAATGCATACCAACAGATTATATTTGTCAACTCTAATATCTTTGTGGACACAAGCCACTTTTAAAAGAGACGAAATCGTGAGAGTGGGCCTCTGAGTGAAATGGTCTCATGGTGTAGCTAGAGTTTGTGTATCAATGAGGTGGATGTTTTTCCAGAAAATTGAGCTGCTGACGTGTAGGACATATTAAAATTTTTTTGCTGGTAACCAGCTAGGAATTGCTTTTCCAGTGATGCGCAACTGACGTATGGAAAAGCACTCTTTCCTCGTGGAATTTCAGTGCTCACAACATCAAGGTTAGGTTACCCTGTTGCTTGCTTTCCGCCATCCTTTTCAGGTTCCTTTGCTTTTCCCTTTGTTTTGAGTTATATTTATATTTTTTTAAATTTGTTTGAAAGGTCATGTCTATTGATTTTTAAATATAATGTCGGCATTTATTTATTTTTTAATTCATATTAAAAATATTGTGTCAGCCTTTCTTAAAATTTTAATTAATTTTAAAAACAATTAAAAATATGTCGGCCATTTTCCCTAACATGGTCACGACATCAGGCTCTTCTCCACCCCCCTTCTCATTGTAGAACCCCTCTTGGTGTAATTAGAGGAGTATAGTATGCACAAAGCTACAAAAACATTCACAGAAGACATGCACAAGGGAATAAAAGTCTATGAACAATATGGGGAAGACATTATCAAGATAGGAGAACTCAAGGGAAATATGCAGACAGTTCAACAAACCATCCTTGAGGTGATGGTTGTGTGGGACGCATTTGAAGCGAAGGTAAAGGAAGTGATTCCTGAGTTACTTCTGGAAACACCCACACCAAAGGAGACAATAGTTGTCTGAGGATAGACAATAGGGGAAATAGGGGGGAATGTTGACTCCCAATCATGGATAAGTTCTAAGGATTCATGAAAACCAAACTGACAAACGATGGAAGGGTGTGAGTGAAACATACTCATCCAAACTTGGTAATCTTGCAAAGGAAAGAGAAGGATGGTGCACAAGCAACTTGCAACATGCATGGTGGATCAAACACAATGCACACAAGGAAAGAATCGTAGTTTTTGAGGATGAATGCCAATCCGGAAAGAAACACAGATTGTGATCCTAACAAGAGAAGGATCTTACATGTGTCATGCACCAAAGCAAGGATATTGTGGATATGACGAGATCAAGCCTGGGTAGAAGGATATTCAAGGAATATGCAATGATAATTGGCAGATCAAGAGCATATTCTGGGAATATGTGTAGACAATTGGCAAATTATCCAGTTGGAATGCTAGCTAGTAGAAAGACGATTTGTCAAGGAGGTCCAAAGAAACTTATAAATAGGAGTCTTGACATCTCATTTAAAAAAAATCAATGCAGGACTCTAGGTAAGATTTAGATTGAAGTTGCAGTTGAAGAGGCAGAGTGGAGATCAAAGCAAAGGGTAGATTGTAACATGCTGTGAAGGTTTTGTAGATTGTATAGAAGTATCACAAAATTATATGCCGAAGAGCATTATTATAATATGTGCACGGAAGATGTACATTGGAAGATTTATGGATGATTGTCATCATCTGACACATCCATTGATGAAACTGATGCTCTTCAGAAGTTTTGGCAGCATAGTTGAGCAAGGTGATCATATCAGCCAAATCATTGCATAAGCCACTTCATAGGAGTATTAGGAAACATACAAATGCCTTATCTTTTAGCCTTTAGCCATGCTTTATTGATTGCATTGAGATATTTTTTGGGGGTTTTTTCTCCCTAAAACCTTGCCATGCGCCAATGTATATTTGAAGAAATTCCATATGCTAAGGAATATCAATAAACTTGTGAATGAATTCCATATTCAAGCTGGCCATAGGCTCAAAAACACAATTTCAAATGTCCTTGGTTTTAGGTTGTAGTTATTTGCAAACGCAAGGTCGAGGTTTGGAAATTGGTTAGTGACATGAAAACCCACAACTTGAACCATTCCACCGTCATACAACTGAGTTTATAAAATCACCCTGTCTCGAGTGTTAGGCTTAGAGTGAAGGTCATCAAGGTCAACATTACCGAGGTCACTGTTAGAGATGTTCTAGATATCAAACTCAATGTTGGAAGGGGCATTGATCCCCTTGAATTTGTTTTTTATATTGCTTTTGGCGAAGAAGAGGATAGAGACGAATGACGTTGTAGATGAAGTTGTTGGAAAAAAATCCATACTTTGTTGTGGAATTGTGTGCACTAGAGCTCTAAAGGGCGGAAATCATGGAGGTGATTGACTAATATCCCAAAACCCACAAAAGAGGAGGAACTGGTAGAGATAAAAGCACTTGAAGAATTTTAAGCAAGATGCAATGAACTTCTCCAAGTGAAAAGCTTCAAACAACTTCACAATCTAATAGTGGAAATCTCGATGCGTGAAGAATAGTAGAAAACACGATGACGACAAAGACGATGATACCTTGAGAATTTCCACACTGTGATTCTCGTGATTAGATTTCTACAAAACTTGAATTTTGTCAGACACGTAATTATGGAGAGGGAAGCACAAAATAGGGAGTGGGGGTGTGAGGAGAGCAAGTGAAAGAATTGCAAAATGGTGTTTGTGAAGTGAATGGAGGGAGAGATTTTATAGGCATTTAAGGGTGTAAAAGAACAGGAGGCGAAGTGAATGCATGCACGTGTGAGCGCTGCAAAGAAGGCAGGAAGCGGGAAATGTGGAGGTTTAATATATTTATCACAATGAACATGTTTGTAATAATGTTCCAATCTTTCCTTAGAGCTTTTGTATATTTGGTTTAAATCGGTGAATTGGAGATATTAATACAACTTTAAACACAAGATGTAATATCCCACTCAAGCTAAATATTGAATTCTAAATTTTTTATTTTTGCAATTCTAATCAAGACTGGAATTTTATAAAACAAAGATGACAATATGCTGAAAATTAATAATCAATAATTAAATTTGAACTTTTATTTTGTTTTGGAAAAGTACAACAGCATAAAAAACCAAATATTAGTTTTTTTTACCAAACCCTAAGCTGGAATCAACTTGAAACACAAAAATCCTTGAAACCGTAGGTGAAATGGCTTAGCACAATACGATAGCCTTGAAATGCTATGATGCTACCTAGTCTAATAGAAAACGATTGCAGTACAGGTGCTGTATAGATCCGTACGGATATGCACTTTTTTTTGTGTGCAGCAACAACCCCCAAAAGCTGCGATCTGATTTTTGCAGGTAGGGACAACAAAACAAGGGCAAAAGGGGATGGTGCCCAGCTAGGGCAAACCTTATGAAACTGATTTTGGATTTTTTCCTTGACCCGACAGCTTCACAACCTCTGAAAATAAATGATGGCTCCTTGCAAACCCATATTTTTTGACTCCCTGTAAATAACCTGTTGAGTCGCTCAATTGTAATTCCTGTACGTAATTACCTGTATGGATTGGATGGGTTTTGTCTTCTGATCCGGCTACAACAAAAGTTTTCATCCTTAAGCATAAGCGAAAGAATTCTGTATTTAGTAGTGAATTGTCAAAAGTAAATAGTCAATAATAATCAAAATCACTACCCCTCTTGTCCTTTTATAAAATTTACTTTTACCAATCCACCCTAACCCTAAAGTAATTATAATTACTTTTAGCTTAATATTCACCTTTTTGCTCTTTATAGTAATAATTACTTTTATTTTTACCTCTTGGCTTTTTAATTAATTAACTTTGGTCCCACTCAATTAATAATAATGACCAAGTGTCCTCTTTTAAGTTGTAATTATAAAGTGACATTGGGGGAACTACTTAAAACATTATTATTATTCTTTTCTTTATTTGAAAAAGGGACATGTCACAAGGCTACATGTAGTAGAAGTTTGTGTTATCCCCTGAAGCTTGCACCCTTGAGTAATTCATGCGCAAGAGTGCTTGGAGCTTAGTGCGAGTGTTTGATGTGGGGCATGGGAGTACTGGGCGTGTTGTGTGAGCGTGTTTGAGACCTCCCGCGTGCGTGAATAGTATGAGACTTCGGTGCAACAATGGGATCGTCCCCCAAGGTGTGGAACTTGTGCTCTTTGGGACAAACCTTTAGAGAAGACCAACTTCCTTATAATCTAAGTGCATCTGGTTTAGGACCAACATGCAGACCTAAAAAGAGTAGAAAGGAATCTATTGCTAATGCTAAACCTAATCTCGACAAAGAAAAAAGGGAGAGAGAGTGAGGAGTTTGCTGAAAGGAAAAGTGGTGATGCACCAAGAATAGAGCGAGCACCCCTATGACCTTAAAGAACATGAAGCAATTGCAGAAAACGAGAAACTAATACACAGTCCCCAAAATGGACACTACTTGGATAAGTATTTCGCATGGAGGCATGGGAACACAATGCAGGACTATGGGGATGACAAACGGTCTACAAATAGGGTGTGCATAGACTCGAGTGTGCACAAAATACAACCTGCAAGAGAGAGCCAAGTTCTACACAAGTGCGAATGGACAAACAACAATTCGAAGGAAAATAAGTCCACAAACAAAGATCAACAACCATTAAAATACACACAGAATGCAAGAAACATGGAGAAAGGTAAACTCAGTCTTTTCATTAGTCACTGGGTTCAGGCAACAAAGGGCTCATGGAGGACAAATCTTAACAACATTTCTCTGCCTAAAAATGTCCACCCTTATACAAGGAAATACCTGGCTTTTATAGATATGGGAAGCCCATGGGTCGTTAATTGCATTGGAGAAATACATATGAGAAGATTAAATAGAAGTCAAAGCTTGCGGTGCATGGTTCCCGATAGTGTTCCCGTGGCATGATGATGATTTCTTTGGATTTATTTAGGTGGCTCAAAGTAATGAGGTGATCGAGACCATACTAGTTAGAGCCCATGCTTATTGTATTCCGATTGCAATTTGGTCGTGAAGGTAGTTGGAGGGATTCCTTAAGATCTGTTGGATGTCATGCCTTGTCATTTGCTATAGGTCCCCATGCTCATGTAACTGAAGGAATTGAATGCTCGTATCAGAGGGTGGTTAAGATCTACATTTGGATTCGTTCTTCGACTATGATTTTTTTTCTTATTAGCCATCGGTTCAATCGTTATGTCAGTTGGAGCTGATCAGTTTTGATTCTGCGAGTTAGATCGGATTTGTTCTTTTGGGTGGGGTTTGACATTTGACAATTACTGCTTAATTGCCCATCCAGGGGGCTTTCATTGTTGGGCACTAGGCCGCGTTTACTAAGTACTTGTGCACGGTCCCATCCCAACTCCATTTTGGATGCACGTGCTCCCTTGTGCCCTTGTATTTGAGCATTCATCCTTGGGCACAGATCCTTGCAAAGGCCAAAACCTTAGCAAAGCATGGAATCTTGATTCCTATTAATCTAGCCTCATGAACTCCCTGTGAGCCTTGAGGAACCATGCTTCATGAAGCATTGAGTTGAGTCTGGGGGTGGTCTTTCTCCTTGCGCGTGCACCTTGTGTGTGCACCCATCATGTTAGGGGAGTTCAAGGTCATGGTGACTTGAAGGGTTAGTAGTTTGCAAGGTCTGAAAGCCTTGAGTTATAAAGTTATTCTTCAAATTTCGTAACTTTCAATGTTTTGATACACATGAGCTTGTGAGATCTCGTCTCAAAAGCTTGAAAAAGCACGATAAGTTACTAAGTGGCAAGCCATTTGGAGGAAACTTTGAACTTTCAGGATCTAGTTACAAGTTCGCTTACGAGCTAACTCGTAATTAAAGTCTGATAAGTTTGAGAGCCAAATACCAAAACATAAACTTAGTCAAAGAATCAAGAAAATAAGGACACATATAAATGAACTTATGCATATGAAAAGTTGGATCAGTCCTACTGATTGTGGAGTTGGAAGTCTTGGGATTTTAATACATGTAAGATAGGAACACGATTTCTGATTGTTTGACAAACTATGAAGGAAGCTCTAAATAGGGCAGGAAGCAAAAATTGTAGGATATAGTTACATGTAATACCTATAATAGAGCTTTGGTTTCTTTGACAAGGTGAACAAAAAGTATTTTTACTTTAAATATTTCATCAAAACACAAATTTTTGAATTTGGTAGTAAAGGTACCACAAAGTTAGAGTTTTCCTGAGCCAAATTTTGGGTACAACAGCTAGCTCGGGCTAGAGACTTGGAATTCAAGGGACAAAAGGATGAACCTTGGAATCTCTAGTTTCAACTAAGCAATGTTTATCCATTGGGAAGTAGATTCAAGAAAGGAATAAAGGACCATGATCAAACACAACAATGTATCTTAGGTTATGATATGAAGGGTGGATAAAACCCTAAATAATGTATTTTTTATCATTTCAACTTCTAATGTAAATAGAGAGCTGCCATTGTGTGAGAACCCTTGTGTTATAAACGAATTTGCAGGTGCAATCCACTCTTGGGGGAGTAGGTTCCCCCATTTTTCTCATTTTATCATCATTCTATTTTATAGTTATAGTTTTGTTTATTTTTGTTATTTAGAACACAACAAAAGGACCCAACCATAAAGATTCAAATTTACCATGGTTGCCTTTTGGCTCCCTTCTCTTATCCCATAAAAGGACTACGTCTCCGATCCGAAAATCGTGTTGCCTTGCATTGCGATCAAAGATCTTTACTTTCTCTTGATGAAGAACAATGTTGTCAACAACTTGGGCACATTACTCCAACTTGGTGAGATACAAGATCTTTCTCTCAACCGAATATTTGAATTCTTCATTATCAATGGCGCAAACAAGTTGTAATGCAGGAAATTATAGATGGATTGGAATCATGGCATCTATTCCATAGAGTAGCTTAAAAGAATTCCCAGTAACCCTTTTTGGTATGATGCAATCAACCCATATTGTGTCATATAGCTGTTTGTGCCAGTATCTTTGATTTTCATCAACCAATTTCCGGATGATGGTTATAATATTTTTGTTATAGGAGTCAACTTGCCCATTACCTTGTGGATGATAATTTGAAGAGTGAGACAATGTGATCGCATGATTGTAGTGAAAGCCAAGGAACTCTGAAGAATAGAAATACATGCATTATTTATGACTATCTTCAGCAGAACTCCAAAATTTTTATATTCTTTTAGAAAGTGGCATAAAACATTTGAAGTAGTTAGTTTGACAAGAAATGCTTCCACTTATTTTGTGAATTTGTTCATTGTCGTGAGAACATGGGTATGAATAGCATTGGAATGAGGATTTAATGTACCAATAAAATCAATCCCCCACTGCTAAAAAGTGCTTTGATAACTAATGGTTTGAGAGATCACATTTAAAGACCCACTAATATGAATCTGTAAACAATGAGGGCCATAAATAGTGAGTCTGAAGAAGTTTGAACACTGTGACCTCGAAGAAAAATGGTCTCCACAAGCCTTGTTAAATGCCTTTGGTAGCCTTTTCTGTTTTTTTTAATCCACGCCATCTAATCCCTAATCCTCTTTTAAACAAGATGGCTTTCCATATGACAAATTTGGCAGTTCTTTCCATATGACAAATTTGGTGGTTCTTAACTTCAAAGTTATTTTTTGTTTGTCATCGAGGTGACGAGTTTAATTTCCATATGTCATAGAGTAAGCAATATCATGGTACCACTCATCAATAGACCCAATGAAGAGTACCATATGGTTTTGCTCATTAACATCTTTTGCTTTAGTTCTCGTGGGATCATTACAAACCTTTGCCTTTGATTAGTTTGGTCAGTTTGATGTCCAAATCAAACTCTTGCACATAAGTGATCCATCCTCGTTTTGAGCCAAGCTTATGGTGAGTTAGAATGGATTTCACGTTAGGATTAGGGCCAAAATTATGTATGCGAGTTCCAGATATAAAATCAGAACTGTTTTATTGCCTTTACCACATCATAAGCATGTTTCTCAATCAAAGAGTTTTTTAGCCATGGTTACCAAATCCGGCCGGATATGCACAAAATCCAACTGGATGTGCTCAACATCTGGCCGGATCTGCACAAAATTTGGCTAGATCCTGATTTTTTGGGTCCTAGATAAGTTCGTTTAGGTCAGCCTTGTTTATATATATATATATATATATATATATATATATATATATATATATATATATTGTATTTTAAGGAAAAAAATGCCTAGAAACCATAGATATTATATAATATTAACATTTATATTACTTCATTGTATTTGTCATTTTTTGCATATTTATAAAACTATGCTCACACACACATGTATATATTCCAGATCGGATTTTTCTGAACTTTTTCAAGAATTCCATATTTTTGGATTTTCCTGCCCTCCCGAATGGATCCGGATTTCCGAACTTGGTAACTATGACTTTAGCTCATTATCTTTTAAGCCACAACTCATTAATGCTATGGGTGATCTAACTTCATTCTTTCAGGGAAGAAATGTGGAAAGGGAATGCTTGGAGGTGTAAATGCATATGGTAAAACCTTTCTTGAAGTCTTGGCAGACTTACTTTGGTGCTTTTGTAATGGCTCCTTTGATCTCATCAAATGCTTTCTTGCAATCAACATTCTATTTGAAAGCTGCCTTTCTATGCATCGTATGCGCAAGGTGTCTCATCAACTCAACAAAATCGGTGATGAATATTCATAATAAATTAACTTTAACAAAGAATGAATGAACTTCTTGGTTTGTTGGTTGGTAATGACAATTGTTGAATTGCTTTCACTCTTTCAGGCTCGATTTTTGTACCCTCTTTTGAGACAACATGACCTAAGAGCTTTCCTTTAGTTACAACCAAGATGGATTTTTTTGGATTCAAGGAAATCCTATGAGCTTTGATACCTTTCAAAAAACATTCTCGGGTGATCAGACTGATCAATTCGCATTTGGAGAATACAATGAGATCATCGACATTGTTCTGTGGAAAGTGGCACCTGCATTAATCAGAGCAAATGACATTCACATGTATGCATAGGTACAAGGAGTGGTGAAAGCAATCTTGTTGTATCTAGAGAAGCCTTCCAACATGGACGTCATTTCAAAACTTGTAATTGCTTGTAAAATTTGATTCATTATGGGTAGGGGATAATTTATTTCAATGAAGATTGAATCAAATTGTGAAAGTCCATGCAAATTTAAAATTATCCATTCTTCTTTCGAATCAACATAATGTTTTCTACCCGAGTCGAATGTTGAAGAGGAAAGATGATTCTCGTGGCTAACTTTTTCTTAATAATTTCAAATAGAGTTCCTGTGATCTTACAATTGTAGTGTCTCTGCTTCTGTCTGTATGGCTTAGTTTCGGGCTTCAATGGAATGGTATGATGCTTCTCCTTAGGCTTGAATGACTTTGGGTCATCATATGACCAAGAAAATACGTCCTTATATTGTTTGAATAAGGACTCAAACATTATTTGATCCTTAGGTGAACAACACTTGCATAGATTTACTAGTATATGTTGTTCTGAAGTTCCAGTGTTCATTTATTTTCATATTAGGGGAACCTTGAGTCCCAGCTTGGATTTGTTTCTTAATGTACATGTCTTGTTAATCAAATAGATCCTCTCAACATGCCAGGCATTTTGGTATCTTATTTCCATTTGATTTAATCAACTCTTCGCTATTGTTTTCATTATCGGTTTCAGCATCACTTGTTTTGAGAATAGATTTGCGGTGTGCTGAATTGCTGCCTTCAAAAACAAATTTCTGAAATTGGTAGACTTCTCAGGAAACTGCACAATTTTCTGGTCATCATTAAATACTTGTTAATTTTCATAATTATCAGGTACACTAGGTTTGTAAGAGAAGTCAATGGTGAAATTGTCTTTACCCCATCTTGGGTGGGGAATTAGTAAAGAAGCAGATACAACTAGAGCATTAACATTAGCATTGTCATTCTTTTCTCTTGGAATGAAAAATATTGACAAGGCATCAAAAGCTTCAATTTAATCCCATACTCTATTCCGGTAATGACTTAGCTTATCATTTTTTGCTTGGAATTGATGTTTGACCTACTTCGACCAACTTGACATAACCTTGAGCATTCAAATTTTTTGTTCTCATGTCTTGGGCAGCCTTAAAGCCTAGGAGAAGAGCTTCATATTATGCAGTGTTGTTGGTAATTTTAATTTTCAACCTGTAAGATAAAGAGAGCAATTTTCCTTCTTGGGAATATGAGCACTGCACCTATTCCAGCTCTCATAGTTGAACAACTACCATCAAAATGTAAACTGCAGACCTTGTTGGAATGTTCATTTTCTTTGGTGTCTTCTTCTATGAGCTTAGAAGCATCAAGTTCATCAGAAGACATCATCATGTACGTCCCTGGACCTGTTTCTTCATAAAGGATTTCAGCACAAGGTTCATCAGACTTCTGGACAGTGTACTTAGCTTTCTGTCTAAGTCCTTTGACTGGTATCAATGCATGGGACCAATTGAGTTGTATTTCCCCACCAAGATCCTTGTAGAAACTGCTGCCCAATAGTATTCCATAACTTGCTGGGATATCAACAAGCAGAATGGTCATCTTCACTCACTTTTGAGGAACGGCAACAGGGGCTACTTGTGCATCGTTCAGTTGGCCAACTAAGGGTTCCTGTTTTGGATTCCAAAGAATAACATTTACCTGTAGTTTTATTGCATGACAAACCTAAAGCATTGCCAATTTAAACGGGCATGACATTATAAAAAAATCCATAATCTAAATACAATTATTGAGACGATAACCTCTGATAAACAAAGAGACATAGAAAGGAGGATTTTTTTCATCACTTTTGGAAGAGGACGCAACATGATTTTGAGAGGGTGTAGGAGAACTATCAACTCTAACATGTTTAATAACTATATCAAATTGATCAATGTTGGATTTGAAATATTCCATTTGGGAAATCTGAACTTTGGTTTATGTCATATAATAAATGACATTGGCTAGTGATGACTATGGATTTAGGAATGACACATGATGGAACTAGGTTTTGAACTACCTTAGGCTGAGGTATTGGAAAGGCAAAGGCAATAAAAAAACAAATTCAAAGATAAAAACAAAACACAGAAATAAAGCTACAGCTTTTCACTTTTATTCACCGATGATAAAATATGTTAAAATGTTGTTATCTTGACTTCCTACAACGACCTACGGACCATGACAGCTGCTGTCATTAAATGCAATTTTTTTAAATTTGAAATTTAGACTGCTGTTTAGAGTTGGGCGGCAAAGGACGAGTTAGGTGAGTTTTGTTATAAAGAGAAAAAGAAGGGAATGAAGACAAGAAAATAAATTCAACGTAACAGCAGTCAGAAAGAAGAGAATGTGTGAGCAGAAAGAGAAGAGCAGCAGTCCATAAAAAAGGGAACAACAGAGTAGCAGCCTGTAAGAGAATAGAACAGGAAACAAAATAGGGCAGCAGTTTGGAGATTGCAACAACAGTCTGCAGTGGGTCCAGAAGAGGATGCAGAGTAGATAAGACAAGAGAATATGTTTGCTGACAGCAGTCAGAAAAAAGCAAGAAAGATTAAAGGTTTTTTGTGAGTTATTAGTATACAGCTGTAGCTGTTAATAGAAGCTTATAATAGATATTTTAAGCATCAATTTATATATATATATATATATATATATATATATATATATATGTTTGTGTTTTTCAGTCATACTCTGCCCTACCCTGTTTCAGTATTTTATATTTTTATTGTGTTGCTTGATTGCTGCCCTACTGGACTTGCACACATTTATTTTCTCTTTTCTCCTAACAACCGCCATTAGAGCTGTAAAAATTTCCAACAAAATAGAGGAAAATAGAGCATCAGTGTATAATTGCTACAACAATACTGAAATTTTATTCAACTTCTCTCACTCTCTTACAAAAAGATTACAAAACCCTCTCTAAATAGAGGTTTGTGGTAGAGTAGAACAACAGATAAACAAAAGCTAACAAAAGATGAAACTGAACTAAATCTTAATTTATTCGCAGTTACAACAACTGCATATGCAAAACTATTATTTAACTCCCTCATGCGTGTAGGGAAACAAAATAAAATCTAACTAAACTTTGGATTATTTCTAGTTATCAACAATACTGTTGATGCAAATTTAGACAGCGGTGTATTCCCCTAATCTTTCTCCACCGCATACATGCAAAACTGGGATAAATTACTGTTTATTTTAACACTCCTCCCTAATTTCTACCATTGATTATTTCACCATTTGCAATGCCCAAACTCTTTTTCAAATGATCAAATATATCCTTTGCTAATGGCTTGGTAAATATATCTGCTAACTGATCTTCAGATCCGCAAAATTTCAGTTGAATTTCACCATCATTCACCAACTCTCTGATAAAATGATATCGTGTAACAATATGCTTGCTCTTGTGAAACACATGACTCTTTGACAATGCAATTGCTGATTTGTTGTGACAAAAGATGTATGGTGGCTCCCTCTGAGCTTGCAATAGTCTATAAAAACTTTTCTCATCCAAATTGCTTGGCATGTTGCTGATGTCGCTGTTACATATTCTGTTTCAGATAATGAAAGTGTCACTATGGGTTGCTTTTTTGATGCCCATGAGACCACACTTGTTCTAAAATGAAAAGCATATCTAAAAATACTCTTCTTATTATCAATGCTACTTGCAAAATCACTATTAGTATAACCAATCAAACCAAAATCATTATTTATGGAATATAAAATTTCATATTTTGTTCTTGCCACATATCTCAATATCTTTTTTCCAACTTGTCAATGTGAGTTTTTTGGTGACTCCATGAATCTTGAGATTAAGTTGACCCCATACATGATATTTGGTCTTGTAGCTGTAAGATAAATCAAACTACCAATTAGTCTTTTGAATGTTGTTGAATCAACATTAGGTCCTTTGTCCTCCTTGCTAATTTTAGTCCCTGTAGCAATTGGTGTTGGTGCTGGTTTACAATTCAACATCTTAAACCTCCTTAATACATCTTTTGCATATTTAGTTTGACATAATTTTTTTTTTATTTGATTGTACAATTTCAATGCCCAAAAAATACTTCATTAATCCCAAATCTGTCATCTCAAATTCGTTTTTCATTGCTGATTTAAATGTGTCTACAGACAAATTCCCTGTGAAAATCAAATCATCAACATACAAACACAATCAAAATCTGATCTTTTTTGTTGATTTTTGTGTACAATGTAGGCTCACTACTGCTTTTGTTGAATTAATTATTTGCCATGTATGAATCAATCATGTTATACCATGCTCTTGGTGCTTGTTTGAGACCATAGAGGGCCTTTTTCAATCTATAGACTTTTTTTTCATGTCCATGCACTTCATAACGTGGTCGCTATTTCACATACACTTCTTCATCTAAGAAACCATTCAAGAACGTTGATTTGATATCCATTTGATATACTTTCCAATTATTTTGAGCAGCGATGGCTAAAACCATTCTAATAGCATCAAGTCTAGCAACTGGAGCAAATGTTTCATTATAATTAATTCCATGTTGTGCAAAACTTTTTGCTACTAACCTGCCTTGTGATTTTCAATTTTATTTTATGCATTAAATTTGGTCTTATAAATCCATTTGACTCCTATGCAATCCTTACCTTCAGGTGGGTCAATTAGGTCCCATATCTGCTTTCTCTCAATAGAATCCATCTCTTCATCTATTGCTTTTATCCAATGTTCCTTATTAACTGCTTCTTCATAATACATAGGATCATGAGAGAAAAAAACAAAATTTGAACACAAATCTAGATTCTCTTCTTCTTGATCATAAATCTCATTCAAGTTTCTCATTTTCCTACCTTTAAATTTTGATCTTAATGTGGCAAGAGTTGGATCTGATTCATCACTTGTGAATTGGGAGTAGGACGACATGCATAACCAAATGATTCACCTTGTACTAGGTTCCTTGGAGTTCTTGTTGGAGTGCTTGTTCTTTTTTGTAGATTTGATTGATCATTTTGAAAATTTTGTCCTTCAGGTTCTAATTCATTCTGAGGTATTGGTGCTCCAATTATGATTGTTCTATCAATGCTTCCATCCCAAGCTTCTTCTTCTTTAAATTCTACATCTCTTTTAATAATCACTTTCTTTGAAATGGGGTTATACAACTTATAAGCTTTTGATTCTTTACTATACCCAATAAAAATACTTTTCTCACCTCTATCATCAAGTTTTCTTCTCAATTCAGATGGTACAAGAGAATATGCAATACAACTAAAAATTCTGAAATGATATACACTATGTTTCTTACCACTCCAAGCTTCTTGTGGAATTCGATTTTTGACACTCTTTGTTGGGCATCTATTCAGAATATATACTGCACATGCTACTGCTTCTACCCAATATTCATTTGACAAATGTTTAGCCTTCAACATACTTTTAGCCATCTCCATGATTGTTCTATTTTTTCTTTCTGCTACACCATTTTGCTATGGTGTGTACCTTGTAGTCAATTGTTTTTAATGCCATAATATCTGCAAAAATCTTGAAATTCATTAGACATATATTCACCTCCTCTATCTGATTTAAGTACCTTGATGTAATTGCCACTTTGCTTTGTGACCATAGCTTTGAATTTCTCAAAGGCTTCAGACTTCTTGAGAAAATATATCCAAGTCTTCCTGATAAAATCATAAATGAAGGTTAGCAAATAAGTACTACCTCCAAATGATGGAGTTTGCATTGGTTCACATAAATCACTATGAACTAGCTCCAATAATACACTTGCTTTATGTGAAACTCCTACTGGAAAACTCTCTCTATGTTGTTTTGCCAAAATGCAACTCTCACATGAACTTCCTGACTACTCTATTGGTGGCAATCCCTTCACCATATTTTTCTTCTGTAATAAACTCAAACCTTTAAAATATAAATTTCCATACCTCAAATACCATAGCCATGATTGGTCTAAATACATAGTTTTGAAATGGGCATCCTCTTCTTCTTGGATGCACTGAATTCGAAGGGGGAACATCCGATTCTTCGTCATCTCCACTCTTGCAATCACCCTGTCATTTGGAAATCTTTCTAGTATTGTGCAAACATTATCCATAAAAGATACTTTATAACCTTTCTGTACTAATTGTCTAAAACTCATAAGATTATGCTTTAGTCCAAGTACAAAATAAACATTAAGAATAAATCTTCTTTCACCATTTTTGGCCAAAACATTTATTACTCGTTTACTCATTACAACCACTTTATTATCATTTCCCAATTTCACTTCTGATTTTACGGAATCATCAAGACTAGCAAACAATTCTTTATTCCCTATCATATGGTTACTGCATCCACTATCTACAAACCAAATATTTTGAGCACTTTCTTGAGCAACATGACATGTGATGAATAAATTTCCAGAATCAGATTTATATTCATTTGTGTAATTAGCATTATGCTTGTCCACATCTCTTTGTTTCTTTCTGCATTCATTTGCATAATGTCCATATTTTTTGCAATAATAACACAAAATGTTAGATTTATCAAATCTCTGTGAATTTCGCTGGAAGTGATTGTTGCCACGTCCTCTATTGTTGTAGTTTTGATTATTGTTTTCATCTTGATCTGGATTGCTCCTTCCATCTCTGCCTCTTCCTCTTCCTCTGACGTTTGACATTCTTTTTCCTCTTCCTCTGCCAGATGATACCTGCGACTTGAAAGCATTATCAAAAGAAGTATTGTTATTTCTATTCATTTTGGACTCATGTGTTAACAAGGATCCCATTAATTCATCTACAGATAATTGTGTGAAATCTTTGGATTCCTCAATTGCTACTACTATAGCATCAAATTATTGGGCAAACTCCTGAGAATCTTTTCTATAATCTTCTGATCTGTTAATTCTTCTCCATTAGATTTAATTTGATTTACAACATTCATGCCCTGACTCATAAATTGGTCTACAGACTCTGATTCACTCATTTGCAAATTTTCAAAATTTCTTCTAAGAGATTGTAGTTTAACTACTTTCACCTTTGTAGTACTTTGATAGGCTGTCTCCAAAATCTCCCATGCCCTCTTGGATCTTGTTGCTGCTGCAACTCTAGGAAAGGTTGCCTCATCCATTCCCTGTTGGATTAGAAATAAAGCTTTTGCATCCTCCTTGTTTTCTTTAAGCTCTTCTTTTTGTGCTCTAGTCAAATCTTGATAAGCTGCTTGATCATTTGGTTCTACGAAACCATTTTCTACCATATCCCAAATATCTTACAAAACAAAGTTCTCATCTTAATAGACCAAAAATCGTAATTCTTACCATTGAAAATAGGAATTTGGGGCTGATTGATGTTGTTGCTTGTTGCCATGATCTGCTACAGCAATAAAAAAAATAATCCTTGACTTCAAAAAACCCTGGCGGAATTCACCAACGATCTTTCTGCGCTGATACCATTCTATTGGAAAGGCAAAGGCAATAAAAAAAACAAATATAGAGATAAAAGCAAAACACAGAAATAAAGCTACAGCTTTTCACATTAATTCACCGATGATAAAACAAAGGTAAAACGGAGCAGCAGTATATAATTGCTACAGAAATACTAAAATTTATTCAACTTCTCTCACTCTCTTACAAAAACATTACAAAACCGTCTCTAAATAGAGGTCTGCGGTAGAATAGAACAGCAGATAAACAAAAGCTAACAAAAGATGAAACTGAACTAAATCTTAATCTATTCGCAGTTACAACAGCAACTGCATATGCAAAACTATTATTTATCTCCCTCATGCGTGCAAGCAAACAGAATAAAATCTAACTAAACTTTGGATTGTTTCTAGTTATCAACGATACTGCTGATGCAAATTTAGACAGCAGTTTATTCCCCTAATCTTTCTCCACCGCATACATGCAGAACTGGAAGAAATTACTGTTTATTCTAACTTGAGGTGCTACTTCTAGAGCTGAAGTAATTTCTCAAGAATATGGCTTGGCAAGTATCTTCTTTGGAGAAGATGTATTTGGAATAATATTCTCTTTTCTTTACCCTTACCTTTTTCAGCTTTTTGTTTCTGATTTTGAGCTTGAGTGAATATGGCACAAGTTTGACACTTAATATCTTGCACTATGTCATCATAATCAGATTAATATTTCTAGGTATTTGATAGTAGAGACTCCATTGGGTTTGGCTTCAATCTTGGGGTTGAGAGGTTGCCACAACCTCTTGTTTTGGTTCTGAAATTATTAGCATTTCTATTGTTCTTATCATCTCCAGACATCCATTTCCATCATGATCTTTGGTATCGTGAAACTATAGCATGCAATAGTCAGAGGAGGACCTTTAGCAGCAAGCGTGACTGGAGGACATGGAAGATGCGACTGATTATTGTTGCATAGAATAAATGTCCTTGGACTGTCTTGGTACTGATGAAATTGTTGTTTTGAGGGAGTTGCCCCTTGATTCCTGTCATATAATGCACCATTTTTTGAAGAAATGGATCATTGGAAACTTGGGCACGTGGCTTCATCGTTTCCCTCGTTAGTTTTCCTATGCTAATCTTATTATCTTCTATTTCAACCACCACCAAGATCATTGGCTTGGTTTTACATTTAAGGATGAAACCTATATTATGGGATTGGAAGAAGCACAATTGATTTGCTTTAGTAGGCTCAGCATTAATCGGGGTATTGTTTACTAACTTATTAAAGTGTGCAACAAATTCCCTCATGGGCTCATGCTGCTGCTTTTTTTTTGTTGTGAAAATTGAGCAAGAAACACATGCTTATCTTCTATTGTACGAAATTTAGTTAAGAAATTTGTCTTCATGGTGTTCCACATGGTGATGCAGTTGTCATCAAGATGTTAAAATCAATCAATTGCTCCACCATTCAAGGTCTTGAAAAAGATCACAATGATTACGTCTTCATTCTGCATTCCAAGAATCCCATATGCAGTGATAAAAGCAACTATGTGCTCGTAGGGATGTGGTGTCCAATCTCCGGTGAGCTTAGAAACGTTCTCTCTTGAACCATGCAGCAAATTTTTGAGGGGGGCCAACGAGAGAGGACCAATGTGGTTACCCATGGGACAAGGGCTGCTCGTTGAGCCATCTTGTTTCGAACTGGGGAAATACAAATCTAGGTAAGATCAAGAGCTTTACTAAGTCTGGTTCCTCATTTAGGTATCTTGACTGGTTTCTTTGGACTTGCAAGAGTGCTTTCTGTTTTCTTGTTATTTATTTTCTCACGCCTGGCTTTAAAGTTAAAATTTTGTTGAAACTCGAAAGGGTCATAATCCCCATTAGAATGGTTGGACCTTGTAAATCTTTTCTTCGCCAGCTTCAAGAAAGGAGATTTCTCTTTTATTGCTGAGCAGCTGGTTTTGCTACTTGAACTTTAGTTCATATAACAACATGAATTATAACTTGACCAGGTTGTCTTGGTTGAGCAATGAGGACTGTTGCTTGATTGGCAAGATCAACACTTTGTTCTTCCTTAAAGCATAACCGTAGCTATGTGGAAATGAACAGCATTTTCCTTGTTGTCCCATCAAATCTTCAGAGATCGCTTGCATTGCCTTCTTGTTCTGCATGGAATAAATCAAGCTTGGGTTGATATACAAGAGGTGTTCTGGGAATGGTCATTGATAATGGGGGATACCAAGTTTTGTGGGTGACACAATATGACAATTTTGTGCCCCACAGTAGGCGCCAAAAACTTTTGGAAGAAGACAAAATAGGATGATTTGGCAACGGTACCTGGCACAAAGTTTCATCCCTATTCTAAGGGTAGGTTACCTTTATAAAAATCCAAAATTTGGGAAAATATAAACACTTCAAAACTATACATTCAAAATTGTATTTGGGCTTTTGCATGTAAATGCAATATAAGTTAGAAATCAAACCACATGCAAGACTAAATAAACACAGAGTTTGCTATGCATGCTGAAGAGGAAAATAGATAGAAACTTTGACAGTTAACTGTAATGCATTTATTTGAACAGCTATAAAAGAAGGAAAACATGCATTATCAAATAATTAGAATGAAGTGATGAAAACAAGAATGGTAAAAACAGGTATTTTTTCTTCCTTATACTTCCTTCAACAAGAACACAAAGTTTCCATTACACAGATGTCCACCACAAAATTATATTAAGTATCAAAAGTCCTTTTACAAATCATGAAAGCCTTATTTATAACTAATAGGTTTCGAAAAGTAGTTAGAATAACTACTTTCAACCAACTTATCAAAGTCACTTTTAAAATATTACAATGATGAGGAAAATAAATAAAATAAGCCAATACATTGACCCCCCTTATATCAAGTGGAACTTTTAACTGACCCATTATCACTAGTCAAGTCAGTCGGCCTTTTTTTTTTGAAAATCCATCCTAAGTTTGTATGCATGTTCACAACTAACATCATATTTGTCTCTTTAGGCACATCGGTGTATCTTGCTCTTGGTTTTCTTGCACAATTTTTTCAGCCTGATCAATCTTTGCATATAATTTGATATTGAAGTTGGTAGACTTGGCCAATTCCTCCTGTATCAACTTTGTGAACTGGTCTTTTGATTTCTTTGGGGGACCTAAATTGAGATTGATCACCCATAAAATCACAAGGAATTTTACCAATAAATCCTTGCATTGCGAGGATTGCTTCAGAAACTTCCGTGAATGTTAAATGCTTTCAGACCAGATTACAAGATTTCCACTCTCCATTTTGCAGATTTAAACCATTCATACGAAGCATCTTCATCAGTCCGTGAAAACAGCTTGTGAAACAAACAAATCAACATTAGAAGTTGCCATCTCATTCAAATTTGGAATTATATTCTTCCAAGATGTGAGCTCTTCAAATTTATTCTTCTCATCATCGATTTTATTATGTTAAACAAACAACTTCTCATGAATTTTCAAAGCTTCATCAATTACTTTCAACCCACATATCGGCAAATTTTCAATCCAAGACTTGGTAGTCCGGCCATAATTTCCTAATTCGCTAGCTACAAAGAGAAAATCTTTGTCAAGGTCGAGAATTGGAATGGATGGAGTAGGAACTTGTGGAGCATCTATTGAACTAATCAAATGATGGATATAAAGTCCCAATCAATGAATTTGTGGTTTGAGCTTAGCCTTTGACTCTCCATCTTTTTTAATCCTTTCAATTACATAAGACCTGACATCTTTCGCTTGACTTATCTCCCTACTGACTTGAAGGTTTGCTAATTGGGATATTCTGAACTTGGTATTCTTTTGCCGTCATATCCTCTTTATTTTTATCACTAGCTGGGGTGGCCACCTACACATATTTCATTCTTTAATCATCGGTTCCTAGCACAAATTTCATCTTGAATTTCTTCACGGGCTTTTGTTGAATCAATGAAGCGATCACATCAAAGTTCAAAACATTAGCCTTGCCCCCCCTCTCATTTTAACCATTTCTTCAACCCATGTGGGAGTATCAACAACCATATCATTAGTTTGCATTCCGGTGTCAGTGGAGGAATCAACCCACTTAGGAGGAGAATGAGATTGCTGGGTATGTTGAGGGGACATTTGAGATTGAATATTTTGATTTAATGGGTTGACATTAGGGATGGGCAATGCAGTTTGGGGAGCATGACTAGATGAAAGACGAGTAGTAATTGACAAATGGCAATGGTTGTGATCGGAAACAAGAAACTGTGGAGTCATATTGTCAATTGAAATGGAACAATCTAGCTTTGCAGTGTTTTAATGGTAATTTTAGCAGGGCTTCAAGTTTGGCCTTCACAAGTAGCATCAAGTAGTTTATTTCTATGAGGGTCATCACCTCCACCCCCACCACCAATAGAACCAGATGCGGGAAAGAGATTTGTAGCAGCAGTTGACGCTTGTTTTAGCTGGTCTTTAAGTTTGACCTCCACAAGTAGCATCATTGTTGACGTAGTGGATTGCACTCGGGGCAGGTGGCCGAGCTCCTGCCTTTCCACACGCAACAATGGAAACTCCTTTCCACCTGTGGGACTGGTGAAGCTGGAGGGGAGAGTCTCTAGATAAGGGTTAGCTCCCTTTGATGAATCTGATTTGTTCCAATAAGTGCTAACATATATATATATATATATATATATATATATATATATATATATATATATATATAATGGGGGGGATGAAAAGGGAGAAAGATTGCAGGAAAACAAACTACTCCAAAGGAGGTGATGCACCAAATGATTGACCTAATCACACTTACATTCTGAAACATACAAACACTTCAACTAGTAAATGGACCAGACTGCAGGGAGTGGCAGGAAGGCTTTGATGGAACACACAGAAAACATAGATTCACCATAGGTGTTGTAGAAGAGACACACTGTGTAGTAGATCCTCCTGCCTTTGTGCTTTCAAGTACAACTCTTCTTATCACCTGCAGAAATGGCACCTTATAGACACCAGGTGTGTTGGTGTTGAACTTGTGAAAGCATCAAGAAGCAATGACTAGACACAAAATCAACACTCAGACACACACAAAGATGTCTAACCAGAAAGAGGTAAAAATGCGTTTATTGATTACAGGTGAAAAATTTGCCAGGGCTTCGCCTTACAAATGTGAAAGATGTTTCTCAAATGACAAGTCTCCAATATATAGAGGAAGGAAAAGGGCCTTTTGGCGTCTCTTTTACAAATGTCCCATGTGCGCTCTGGTCATTGGGAAGAGCAAGCCGCTTAAACATAAATGTTGTGTCGGCCCTGGCTCTGACTTCAGGCGTTTTTTGACATAGGCCGCACCGTTTTCCCATTAACCGAGACTGCTCCTTGAAGGCACCCACGCGGTTTGTCTGCTCACAAATGTGAAATGAAGAAAAACGGGTCGCACAGTTGGCCGTTTGCGCCGTCTAATGGTCAATTTGCAGACACTGTATCACCTGCTAGAGTAACTTCTTGAATCGGTGCCTCTCTTCGCCACTTGGACTATCTGCCTGCTCCTACACTTGGCACTTTTGTCTTTTCCTTGCCTTGTCTCTTTCTGGCTCCTTCGGCCCTCGGGGCTATCTCTGGGCGGGTTGTTGCATTCCTTGGGCTCCTTTCATGGTTGGCGCTTGGGCATTTTAAAACCAACGGCTTTTTTTTAATGGCTTAAATTTGACGTTCGTGCACCCGTCATCGCTTGAAAACCAACGGCTAGTTCGCCCTCTTAAAGTTGACGGCTTTCGGGACGTCACCTTCCTTGGCAGTTTCCTTCGGGCTCTTCTACTTTGCCCTTTTCTGCGGACTCCCTTCTTAGCACCTTCTCGAAGGGAAGGTGACCCTTCGGCCTTTGGAAAGTGCCCCTTTATTTTGGCCGAGAGTCCCCCGCAAGGGCACTTGCCCTTTGGGGTCCTTCGGCTCTTTGGCGGGTCTCTTCTTTGTTTCGGACTTTTCCCGTGGACAAAAAGTCCGCAGGAATTGGCCGTTTGGCTTCCCTGGGCTTTTTGCTTTGGGCTTTTCCCTACGGACAAAAGTCCACGGGAATTGGCCGCCTCCGAATTTTTTCGGGCTTTTTGTTCGAAGGAATTCTTTCGGACAAAAAGTCCGAAGAAATTTTTCTTCGCTTTAGTCTTTGAAGTATTCTTTCGGGCAGCCCCTCCGAATTTCTTCGGGCTTTTTGTCCGAAGGAATTCCTTCGGACAAAAAGTCCGAAGAAATTGCACCTTTCGACTGCCTTAAGCAAAATTCCAAAAACTTACCTTTTGCGGCTTTCTTTCTTTGTGGCCTCTTCGAAGTGCCTTTGCCCTTCGCAAGGGCTTTGTCTTTTGGGGAACTTTTTTGAACCACTCGTTGAACCGGTTCAACAGTTCAACGCTGCGCGCCGAGCTTCTTACTTCGCATTGAACCAACGATTGAACCGACAATTGAACCAGTTCAACGCTGCGCGCCGATGAACTTGCTGATGGACTGATTGACTGAACCAAGTGTTGAACCAACTGAGTTGAACCAAGCAATGGACCATGGCATTGAACTTGAGCGATGAACCGAAGCTCGATGGACTTGTGCAACCCGAAATTGACTGGCTCCGAATAGCAAGAGAAGGGGACCGATTTTTCCCTTGTTGGGCAAAAATGGTCAACAATCACATCAGGGGGTTTATCTTGTTGAGGGTCATCACTTCCACCAGCACCACCAATAGAACCAGATGCGGGAAGGAGATTTGTAGTACCAATTGACACTTGTTCGACAACAACACCTTGTCTTGAAAAAGACCTCGATGGAGATCCCTGTCCTCTTGGAGCACACCTGTCACTGGTAGTATTTTTGGTACATTCTTCAATTTTTTTAGAAAGCCACAACAACGAGCGATCTACCAATGTTCTATAGTTCAGACATCACTTTAACCTTCGGGAGATGATTTAGAATTTTTTTCTTCTATAAGTACAAATGAGACTGCAAGTCTTTATTATCTTTAGTGACTTTGTCTGTAACTTGCTTCAAGTTGAATTCGACTATTTGCTTTAAAGTAATTTTGTTGTAATATCTTCGACGAAATTCATTCTCATTCTCGCAATCAGATGAATAGTCCTCCAAATAGGGAATTTGCTTGTGGGAACCGCTGAGGATGCCTTCAATTATGCCTTTGTTGTTGAAGCATAGTCTCTTCTCATGCAAAAAAGAGTTGTTTTCAGCCATTTCTTTTTCAGTCAATTTGACAGCATTGAGATTCATGCATGTACAGTGACCAATCATCACCAGGAAGTGAACCCCTGTTTTGTGCTTGGAAGACAAAAATTGATGAACTTCAACCGCTTGCCTGCACAACTCCATAAACAAAAGCTTCTCAGTGACATATCAGGGAAGCTGATAAGAATGATCAATTGTAACCACACACTTTGATACACAAGAAAGTTGGAAATTGGATAAACCTAATTCCCTAACTAGCTACTGCCTTTGTTCCATCATTATTTTACCATAGTCCTCTTCAAGCAGCTTGACAATGTAAAATACAAAAGTGTCATGAATGCGCTTGAAGATTTGACCACTTCATTTCTTTTGAATTGAGGGTAAAACTTGTAAACATTGTGAGTGTTGCTTAAGTTGCCCGATTTTGACAAACAGGAAAACGTTCATGATCTTGCCAATGCATAGACCAAGTCGGAGGTCATATAGGAGTTTCCAATTGTGTTCGGTTCACACAATTTCTTGTGTTCGTATTACTAATGATGTTCACCGAGTTATTTAATTGTTTTCCTGTGTAGATGATTGTCATCATCTGATACATCCATGGATGAAATTGACGTGCTTCAGAGCTTCCTTCAGGACATTTGAGCCAGCTGATCATGTCAGCCAAATCATCTCATAAGTCACTTTGTAGGAGTCTTAAGCAACTTATGAATGCCTCGTCTTTTAGTCTTTTTCCATGCTTTATTGACTACATTGAGGTATTTGTTGGGATTTTTATCCCAAAGCTTCTTATGAATGGTTTACATCATTTTCCATGAAGCATCTTCCATCGGCATTTGTAACAAATATTTGAAGAACTTTGTCATGCTGAGGAAAACCAAGAAACTCATCAATAAATTATCATCTCAAGCAGAACACATGCATATAGTTGAATTTTGGACCTCTATAGTTTTAGGATTGTAGTTATTTGCACAAGTGAGGGCAAGGACAAGGTTCAAACATTGGATAGTGATAGTAAAACCCAAAGCTTGAACCAATCAACCTTTTTACAACCGTGTTGATAAAATTGTCCTGTCTCGAGCATTAAGCTTGGCATGGAGGTCATCAAGGTCAGCATGACTGAGGTCAGTGTTGAAGATATTATCGATCTCAGACTCAATGTTGGAGGGGGCATTGACCCCATGAATTTGTATTTCATATTTGGTTTTGGTGAAGCAGAAGACAAAGATGAAGGATGTTGTAGATGAAGCTTTTGAAGAAAATCTGGAGTTGGAATCGTGTGCAGTGGGGCTCTGGAGGGTGGCGATCATGAACATGGCCAATGATTCTCTTAAAACCTGCGAAAGAGGAGGAAATCGCTGACGAAAGCCCCCAAAGAATTTCAAGGCAGATGCAATGAACTCCAAGTGAAAAGACTCGAACAACTCCGCTAACTAACAATGGAAATTCCGATGGGTGAAGAATATTAGAGAACACAACAATGACAGACAATGTTGGTCAGAAGGACCTGCAAAATTCTCTGGCAGGAGAATTTCCATACTGTAACTCTCAGAATCAGATTGCTGCAAAACTTGAAGAATTTTAGTTAGACGCACAATTGTGAACAGAAGTGTAAAATGTGTTGCGGGGGGCGGGCAGGCATAGGGGTGTGAGGAGAGCAAGTGCAAGAATGGCAGTAAGGCGTTTATGAAATGAATGGACAGAGCTAGAATTTATAGGTGCGAGGGTGCAAAAAAGAATGCAAGGTGAAAAGAATGTACGTGTGTGAATAATGCAGAGAAGTTGGTAAGTGGGAAATGTGGAGGTTTAATACGCTTATTACTGCGAGTGTGTTTGTCATAAGGTCCTGATCTTTCCAACTTTTTGGTCATTTGGTTAAAGGAATTGGATACATTGATACAACTTTACAAATGAGCCTGTGTAGTAGAATGCAAGGTCTGAAAGCCTTGACTGATAAGGATCCTTCAAATTGTAATAAGAACTATCAGAGTTTTGATACATGTGAGCTCACTTGTATCAAAAGTCCAAGAAGTCTGATAAGTTAAAAAGTGGCAAACCATTTGGAGGAAAATTGGAACTTTTGGGTCTTTATTACAAGTTCGCTTGTGAGCTTAACTTATAACCAAAGTCCTATAAGTCTGCCAAGTCATAGGGGAGTTGGGAGTCTTGGGATTTTAATACATGTAAAGATAGAAATGAGATTTTCAAATTTTTGATAAACTATAAATGAAGACCTTAACAGGGCGGGGAAGCAGGAATGGCAGGATATAGTTACATGCGACACCTGTAATAGAACTCTGATTTCTCTGAGGTGAACAATAAGGCTTTTAATGTAGATTTTTTTAACAAAACAAGTTTTGAGATTTTATAATAAAGGTACCACAAAATTTGAGTTTTCCCGAGTCAAATTTTAGGTACAACAGATGGGTATCCGACCAAAAGTAAATAGTAGTAGTTGTTTTAGTGGGCTGTTGGTAAGTGCGAGATGTGAGATAGAAAGGTCCCCCTGGCTCCTATATGGCAGAGCAATAGTGGTAGTGTAGTGTAAGCCTTGGCCTCTCCTGAAAATCACCTGACTTGAAAACAAGCGATCTTCCACCCTGTTGTGCTCATGGGGATATGGGAAACTTTTAGATGAGTAAACTGGAAGCACAGATCCCTATGATCCATTACAAAATTCCTTTTGACTTCAATTATCTACAACAGCAGTACTTCCCTTTTTAATATAATTGGCAAAGATTTGTGAGTCTGCCTTGATCCAAGTTGAGTTGAAATTTCTCTCTTGCCAACCATAGAGGCAATCAGATCTCTGTCGCCTTTGCTACAAACTTTCATGGTACCATATATGGGACATAAAACAGTGGTATTGTATACTTCCTCCATACCCTACCTTGTCTGGATACATTTTGAGACTCTGAGTTTTTTCTAATTTAATCCACCTGACTTCTAGAGGCGACCATTTTCCTTTTCTATGAACCTTTTAAGAATCCCATATTCGGGAGACGCATGTATTTTTCAGTTGAATAATTGGAATATACTAATAAATGATGGATTGTTCCACGTAACAGTGGAGTAATTAAGAGCTGGAATTTTGCAATCAGCTGTAAACTTGACCACTGAAGCAACCAATGTAAAGCTCACCAAGACAGCATCATTTCTCTGAAGTATGATGTCATTGAGGTCAGCAATACTTCATCAGCTGCCAGACATTCTATTTTTCACATCGCCATGCACATTCATGTTTTTCCACGATCTATACATTTGAAGGCTTTTCTAGCATTTTTTTTGGGGCATGGCTGGTTGGTGTTATATTATTGACTTGTCTGAATCCTTGATGGCTAAAATTTCTGGTGCAATTTTGTTGATAACTGATGCTGGATCATCCAGTTTTACCATGCTGCATGTGCCTTCTCCATGCGCAATTTAGACAGCTAGTTTAAGTTTCAGTTTAACTTTAGTTAGTCTTTGTTTTTTATGGAGCTGCCAGCTTTCTTGGACAGTGAATAATGCATGCACGTTTAAAACTATTTTAGACTCGGCAATATGTGATTTAATGTAATTCTTCTTTTATATAAGAATGATTAATAATGGAACGTTTTTAGTAGCCTGCAAAAACAGAATTGTATGTTGTGCTCTCTTCCTTTTTTCCGAGTTAATTATTTTTTCTGCTGTTATCTTTCATAACCCACTGGTTCAGGGATAAGGTTTAGTTTCAAATTCTACATTTGGTACCAGAGCAGGTATTTTTTTTTGGGTTAAAGATTTATTGGTTGGAATTTTGCCAAAGGTTTATTAAGTTGAATTCTAACTCTTTGCCCATTCCAGAATTTGATGGAAATGAGTATGATTATTGGTGTATCAAAATGATGACATTTTTGATAGGAAAAGATTTGTAGGAGATTGTTGAATCAGGGTATACAGAGCCAACTGATTGGAATGCCCTCATAGCTAATGGTAAAACAACTAAGAAGGAGGCTAAGAAGAAGAATGCTCAAGCCTTATTTCATAGTCAAATAGCTCTAGATAAGAGCCTATTTCCGAGAATTGCAGGAGCAAAGACAGCTGAAGATGCTTGGAAGACTCTAAAAGAAGCTTACCAAGGTAGTGATCAAGTCAAAGTTGTCAAGTTATAGACATTGAAGAGAGAATTAGATGCAAAAAGCTGAAAGTGTGAGTACTTATTATGTCAGATTAAAAGATGTGGTCAATAAGATGGCTCCACTTGGTAAAATTGTGAACAACGAGGTTGTGATCAAAAAGGTGTTGAAGAGTCTCACACTAAGGTGGAACCATGTTGTTATAATCATAGAAGAAAACAAGAATTTGTCTACCCTTCAATTTGATCACCTAGTTGGATCTTTGATGTCTTATGAAGAAAAATTGAGAGATTCATTTGAAGACAGTGATGAGAAAGTCATTTCCTCCAAATTACAAATCATAAAGAATGAAGATGCCAATAGTAGCACCAAAAGCATTCAAGGCCAAGGTAGAGGTCAAAATCAAAATTATTCAAGAGGAAATAGAGGCAGAGGTGGTTCACGAGGAAGAGGTGGTTTCAGAGGAAGACTTAGAGGCCGATTTGATAAAAGAAATGTCCGATGTTACCATTGTAATAGGTGTGGCCACTTTGAAAGGGATTGCAGATTAAAAGGTAAAAGTGTTCATTATGCTCAAGAAGGTGATGAGAATTCTCCAGATCATCTATTTTTATCCTATGCCAAAGCTGAAAATAATAGTAAAGATGTTTGGTATTTAGATTTTGGGTGTTCTAACCATATGTCAGCAAATGAGAAGTTTCAAAAATGGATGGAAGTTTCAAATCCAAGATCCAGCTTGGTGATGACAAATCATTGGAGGTTGTTGCAAAAAGAGCTACGCAAGTCCATACAAAAGAAGGTATGAAGAGTGTTAAAGACATTTATTACACTCCACAATTAAAGCATTATTTTTTGAGTGTTGGACAATTGTGTGAGAAGAATTATAAAGTTGTATTTGAAAATCAGCAATGTATAATTTATGATAAGAATGAAGGCAATAGGGTGGTTACAGTTGTGCCTATGACAAAGAATAGGATGTTCCCACTGAATTTTGTGAACATAACAACAGCCTTGCCAATATGGCATATGAGGATACAAGTTGGTTGTGGCATCTCAGGTATGGGCATTTAAATTTCCATAGTTTGAAGATTCTAACATCAAATGGATTAGTTTCTGGTTTGCCTAAGGTTGAAGAGCACAAGAAAGTTTGTGAAGGATGTGCTAAAAGAAAACATGCAAGAGATAAATTTTCAAAAGGCAATGCATGGAGGGCCCATTATCCACTTCAGTTAGTTTATTCAGACATTTGTGGTCCTATGCAGACAAAAAAGTTTGGGTAAGTCATCATATTTCATTACTTTTACTGATAATTACTCACGACAGTGTTGGGTTTATTTTTTGAAGACCAAAGGTGAAGCTCTTGAGACATTCAAGAAGTTTAGAGCCCTTGTGGAAAATGAAAAATGGTGTAGTATCAAATGCTTGAGGATTGATCGTGGAGGAGAATTTTGTTCAAAATCCTTTCAAGGTTATTGTGATATGCATGACATTAGAAGGCAACTCACCACTGCCTACACATCTCAACAAAATAGTGTAGCTGAAAGAAAGAATCGTACAGTGGTGGAGATGGCATGGAGTATGCTACAAACAAAGGGATTAAGTAATTCTTTTTGGGGAGATGCAGTTGCTACAATAGTATATATTCTCAGTCGGAGTCCCACTAGTGCACTTGACAGGTTGACTCCGTATGAAGCCTGGTATGAGAAAAAGCCAAATGTTAATTATTTCAAAGTTTTTGGTTGTTTAGTCTATGTTCATGTTCCTGATCAAAAGAGATAAAAGTTAGATCCCCAAAGTGAGTCATGTATTTTTGTTGGATATAGTGAGGAAAGTAAGGTTTACATGTTATATAATCCTCTCACTAATAGGCTTATCGAGTCAAGAGATGTGATTTTTGATGAAGGGGGAGTTTATGGTCATCAAAAAGGCCTTATGGAGAAGTCAAAATCTATTTCAAATGATGTTATTATTCATGATATTGATCAAGAGCAGCTCACTAATATTTCTGTTCTAAGTGCTACAAATCCATCAAGTAGCCCCTCATCTAGTTGTTCAATTTCAAGTTGAAGTCCAGATTCAAGTCCTAGTTCTACAAGGAAGGTAAGAAGATTGAGTGACATCTATCAAAGGAGTTCAAGTCAAGCACATGAAGAAAATCCAAGAGGTGAGACATTGAATTCTGCTTTACTTACCAACGCTGATTTTGAACCATCATGTTTTGAAGATGCATGTACTAATGAGCTTTGGATGCAAGCAATGCAAGAAGAGATGGATTCTATTCACACGAATGACACTTGGGAGCTTACAAAGCTTCCACATGACAAGAAGAAGATTGACATTAAATGGGTCTACAAGACTAAGTATAACCGTGATGGAAGTGTTGAAAGGCATAAGACAAGATTAGTTGTTAAAGTCTTCACACGGAAGTATGACATTGATTATGAAGAGACATGTGCACCAATAGCAAGACAAGAGACCATTAGAATGCTGATTTCATTGGAGCATCCATTATATGGATGTGAAAAGTGTCTTTTTGAATGGGTACTTAGAAGAGGAAGTATATATGGAGCAGCCACAAGGTTTTGAAGTGCAAGGAAAAGAAAATCATGTCTACAAGATGAAAAAGGCTTTGTATGGCTTCAAGCAAGCACCAAGAGCTTGGTATGCTAGGATTGATGGATATTTTTAGGAGAATGACTTTCAAAGAAGTAAGAGTGAACCTACCCTTTACTACAAACAAGAAGGTAATGATATTCTTATTGTAAGTTTGTATGTTGATGACTTGTTGTATATGAGTAGCAGTTGTAAGATGAAGGATGAATTCAAAGTTGCTATGATGAATGAATTTGAGATGAAAGATTTAGGTCTCATAAAATATTTTCTAGGAATGGAGGTTTATCAAAGTGAGAATGAAAATTTCATTTGTCAAATAAAGTATGCCAAAGATATGTTGAAGAAATTTGATATAGTTGATTGTAAACCAGTCTCCACTCCAGTTGCTCATAGAGTTGTGTTCTGTAGAGATGATGGTGCTGAAATAGTTGATGAGACAGCTTATAGGAGCATTGCTGGAAGTTTGATGTTTTTAACTCACACAAGATCTGATATTGCTTATTTAGTTTCACTTGTTTAAAGGTACATGACAAAGCCATCTGAAATACATATGAAGGCAGCCAAGACAATTTTGAGGTATGTGGGAGGCACTCTAGATTTTGGTATTCATTACTATATTTCTACAAGGTTCAATCTTGTTGGTTTTAGTGATTTTGATTGGGGAGGTAGTTTGGATGACCAAAAGTCTACATCTGGTAATTGTTTTTTTTTTGGTTTTGGTTTGATTACTTGGAGCTCAAAGAAGCAAAGTATAGTTGCCCTTTCTTTTACAAGAGCATAGTATGTTGCACTTACTTCAGCAGGGACACAAGCATTATGGATTAGAAAACTTCTTGAAGAAATTGGAGAAATACAAATCCAGCCCATGGTGATTTTTTGTGACAACATTAGTGCCATCAAATTTGCTAAGAATCCAGTCCATCACAGCAGGACAAAACATTTTGATTTAAAATATCATTTTATCCGAGATTTAGTGCATAAGAAGCCAGTAGAATTAAAATACATCAACACTAAAGGACAGTTGGCAGATATTTTATATAATCATGAATAATAATGAAACGTTTTTAGTAGCCTGCAAAAACAGAATTGTATGCTGTGCTCTCTTCCTTTTTTTCTGAGTTAATTATTTTTTCTGCTGTTATCTTTCATAACCCACTGGTTTAGGAACAAGGTTTAGTTTCAGATTCTATAATTTTAAGATGGACTTGATCTGTATCAGAAACATGGCTCCTACTGTGGTAACAGCATTGATATACAAAGATGGTATTGATTTGTTTTGGATTCAGTATTCTGATGCAAACAAGTAAAAATATACTTCTAATATAAGTAATAATTACACGAAAAGTTCAACTCACTTTATAAACAAAGTCAGACATTTATAATATTTTATTCATTTTATTTTCTTCAGTTATTTCTTGATAACAGGACCAGAATCCTGACTATTTGTGTTCGTGGCCAATAGCTTTTCAGGATTGTACTGTATTGTAGTTGTTACTGTTTGTGTTCTCTCTAATCATATACATATGCAGGATTGAAGACATGCACTTGCCTAGAGAGCCCCCTGAGTGGTACCTCGATATACGTAGAGTTGGAACTGTAAAACATTCTGGATTTGGTCTAGTGTTTGAACATATGGTTCTCTTTGCAACTGGTCTGGAAAATGTAAGAGACGCTATTCCATTCCCTTGATACCCAGGAAGGCTGATCTGTGAACATGGTAAGCTAAATTATATTTGTCATGTTACAGAATATTGGATTACATGTATAGCTCCACAGTTGAATAGGTAAAATATTTTTAACTGGGAAACTCGCAAGTAGGCAAAGTTAGCTGGTTCCAGTATCTCCTATTCTCAGAAGGCAATTCTTACAAGTTGCATTCGCTCAATTTCTGTCATTATACTTGTCATATATGGTGTAATTTTTGTGAGTGGATTGAGATGCTCTTTAGATGAAATTAATGTAAAGATCCTCTAGTTCCGTGGATGTACTTTTCTTGATTAAATGGCCTGGAGTTCTAAGCTTGTACGGTTTAACCAGTAGTGTGTACACAACTTATTTGATCATGTAATATTGTTTATATTTGCCTTCTATCTATGTCAGGCGATAGACTCAGTTTTTAGGAGGTCCCATTGTATCTTGCTTTTACCAAAGTGGTACCTTGAAGGACAAGAGAATCATGTTGTCATTTTATTTGTGCAGTGCTATAGTTTAATGTCTACTCAGATTGTTGCGAGTATTGTATGATCAAATAAAACTAGATCCATTTTTTACGGTCCCACACTTGACTTCTTATCTGTATTCAATAATCCCTTTAAGAATTAGTTTTATTTGTCAACTACATACATACAAGTATACAGATCAAATTAAGAGAATTCAACTGTACATTTATTTTAAATAATCCAACTATTATAAGAATGTCAAAAATGATGTGAAGATCTTTTCTTTGAGCCAAAAAAAAAAAACTGTGTGAAGAAAGACAGGGAACACAGTATACATATAGAACAAATGGATTTGTAAACTTTTCTGTTTTCTTGAATCTTAACCATCCTTTACATTTTGAGTTTAAAAGTTAACAAAAGGCTGCATGGGGGTGAGTCTCCATTGCATTGTTTCTCTCAACTGCAAATGAATTTAGATAAAATATACTAACAGACTGCTTGTTTCTTGATAAAGGCTCATTTTTCATTTTAGTTTTATAGTGATAAAAAACTTGGAAGTGTGACAAAATGAGTGCCTATAAACTATATTATGCAAGGAATTTTCATCATACACTAACTTTTCATTCAGTGTGCACTGAAAAGAAGATATCTGCAATAACATTGATTGCAATACATTCTCTTTTCCGTAAGAACATGATTATCTACATGAAAAGTTATCGCCTGAAAAGAAAGATAAAGCAGGAAATGAGATTCGATGCTCATCTTCAGAGCAGATATATTTAATTCTGTTTGAAAAGTTATAAAAAAATCCATGTTACCAGGGAATGGGTATTGTTCAGGTACAGGGTTGGGTACGGTAAATGCTGATTCTTTGGGGCTCTTCTGTTTCCTGCAATTGAGAAAAAAGCACATGAACAAGGACTTTAATTTGAAACACCTCATTATTGTTTCTAGGAGAGATGATTAATGGTATTGCATTTTGACATTGTACTCTACCATTGCACTTTTTAGGTATCCTTTGGAATCATTGATGGTCTGAAACATTTACATCCAATGATCCTTTTGTGTTTTATCTTCCCTGGGTATAAGGCTATTATAGCATAAACTGTTGATAGTCTGAAACGTTTACATCCAATGTTTGTTTGTGTTTTTATCTTCCCCAACTATTATGCTACTTTTATAGGAATATCAATTTTAATAGGCAACATGTGTGCTTCATGACCCCATTGCAGATCTTGAACTCCAAATAGATGGGAAAATTTAGACAATTAACTCACCAATGTGGCATGTAAATGTAAGTAAATAGAGCATATTCCTAATTGCTCATTTGTAGTCTTGATAAGCTATTAGCTATGGTAGGTGGGAAAAGGATCTTTTCATGGATGTATTGCTCTATCATGTCTTGAATATGCCATTAATTTTTTTTGGTTAAAGAGCTATTCATGTTATTTACCATCATCAGGGATTCTTGGCTTATAACTCGAAGCTGGACAGATGAATCCTATGATGCTGCTATGGTTAGTAAACTTAGAATGGTATGGCCAAATAGTGCCATTTGAGTTTCCTTTTATAAATGAAATATTAGCGTCAAACAAGCATTAATGTTCCCTTGAATTAAAGATCCAACCTCAATCCCATATGAACCGCCGCTTCTTGATGTGAGACCATGAAGCCTAACTACACCACTTAAGAATGCGATATGAATTTATGTGGCTTATTCTTCTAGGAGCCTTTCTAATAATGTCATTCACGATAAGGTTTTGTATGTATTGAAATTATTGAGACTATATACAAACTACCACCTACATAAGCACCATCATTCTCAATATTTTACCCCAAATTTAGTCAAATTATATTTATAAGTGTCTAGAAATCAAGGAACTTTGGGCAGAGAGTCAAGCGGGTTCCTAGGAAACCATCATATTTGTGATTACCTGGTATTATTGAGGGGGCAAGTCCAAAGAAAAAATATAAGGTCGATTGTTATTGTGGAGTTTTTTTATAAGTAAACATTGATTGAATGGTTCGACTCTACGAGGAAAAACAGCTGAGCAGTTTTAAATAATGATGAAGTGGCAGCAGACCTTAATCTGGAGAATATAATCATAATCCTTGAAACAAATTAAAGAAATGACTATATTCATGAAAGAAAACGATATTATTGTTAAACAAGTTAATTTCTTTGCAAGCTATGGGTATCTTTTAGTTGAAGGAACCCTTAGTGGCACTCAAGTTTGATAGCACTTGAAGCAAACCAATTAAATGTTGATATTGATAACCTTGTGATAAGACTATAGACAATTAAAATTAGAGCTTGCAAATAATTGAAAGCACCAAAATTATTAGGCCCAAATAATTGGTGTTAGCAGTTCTCAACCTCCTCAATAATTGATACACCATTTCAGGATAACATTGTTAAAAATAAATGAAGGCACTTTGTGGAGTTTAAATTGAGAATTTGTTACCTTCTAGGAGATTAAATCTTCTATTTGTTGGGTTGAAATTGGTTTATGATACTTTGGACTTTTAAGTATTTTTTGTTTGTAATATTTATGCTTCAAAATGCAACTTTACTAGTTGCTTAATATTAATGGTATCACCTACTTTTAATTGGAGGAACTTACGAGGGTATGAGTTGAGGTAATTGTTTTTAGCAAAAAGTAATAAAGAGGTGGTTTGTAATTATGGCTTTTGGCTTTCTATATGATTTCATAAATGGTCATAAAGACACCAAATGTATATTTATTTCTTATTTGCATTGTAATGGAATAGTCAAGATACAATTTTCTTGATTGAGGCTCTATAAGAGGTTCAAGAGATCCTGACCTCCCTTGAGATTCAATGTTCCAATCTATAAGATATTCAATAAATCTAATATAGGATGAGTTGTGTTTTAAGAAGGCCAACCTATTTTCTAGTTGGATGTTATTATTAACTTATGATCACTCATTTGGAATAGATGGCCTTTCAATGTACATATGGGTTGGATTTAGTGCGAGATTAGAAAGAAGTATTATTGTTTTATTAGAGGTTTTATAGCTTTTGGCTTTTTATTTTGTTTCTTAAATGGTCACAAAGATGCCAAAGATAATATCTATTTCTTGTTTGCATTGTAATGGAATAATCAATATTACAGTTTTCTTGATTGAGGCCATGTAAGAGTTTTAAGAGATCTTGACCTCCCTTGATATTCATATGATCCGATCTATAAGATATTCAATAAATCTAAAATAAGACAGGTTTGTGTTTTAAGGACAACTATTTTTATAGTTGGATGTTATCATTAACTTATAATCACGTGTTTAGAATATGTTGCCTTTCCATGTACATGTGGGTTGGATTTAGTGTGAGATTAAAAATGAATATTATTGTTTTATTAGAGGTTTTATGGCTTTTGGCTTTCTATGTGATTTCATAAATGGTCACAAGGCACCAAAGATAATATCTATTTCTTATTTGCATTATAAGGGAATGGTCAAGATTACAATTTTCTTGATTGAGTCCCCATAAAAGTCTCGAGAGATCTTGACCTCCCTTAATATTTATATGTACCAATCTATAAGATATTTAATAAATATAAAATAAGATGGGTTGGATTTAGTGTGAGATTAAAAAGAAGTATTATTGTTTTATTAGCGGCTTTCGAAGGTTTATACAATTATATTTACCTTTATAACCTCCTCTCATATAATAATATTGGGAGGGTAAATTGTTTATACACAAGGTTGACTAATCTAAATATTAGTTGTATAAATTATTCTTTTAACCTAATCTACTAACTCAACCTATTTAAACATTAGTTATACTTGTCATATCAACTACTTTCATAACCTATTTAATATGATATGTACATAACATTATACCCCATGTGTCTTAACACTTAACTAAAGTGACATACTAATATAGACATAGATAATAATTTAGTACCCATGCTTCAATTTGATGATAGACTTAGAAAATATTTTCCAAACAAATATGCATAGAATATGATTTTTTTTGTGTTATGATTTTGGGACTTTGAAAAGCACTTTACATGCATCATAAATAATAAAAATAATTCCTGTAAGGTGTTATAATCGAAGTTAGGTTTTCTTTTCATTTCCCCTCGTCATCAATAACAATTGAGAAAACTATAATTGAGACTTAGTTTTCATAATTGAGATTTAGTTTTCTTTTCATTTTTTGTTTTTTTTAATATTTTTCCTTAACTAATAATCATTAAAAAAAAATTATCATTGTAATCTATTAACATAATATATGATTCAGTGTAATGAATTCAAACTTAAATTTAACATATTGATTTTTTTAGTATATATCAATGTTTCCTTTTTGAGGCCAAAATAGTTTGGAGAAACAAAAGTATGTTTATTTTTGTAATTTTCAAAACTATGAGGGATTATTTTTGACTTTCAAGTCACTATTATATATATTTTTATAATAATTCACCAATGTATATGACGAGTTAAAAATGTTATAGAAAATAAGTGTATTTATAAAATGTGGTAATGATTTTGAGTATTAAAAATACTCTCATGTAGTAAAAAATCTTACAAAAATAAAAATATCTAAATATACTAATGTGGAAGCTCCCATTTGATGTAAGCACACCTATTATTCTTTCTATTTATGTCCAATTCTTAAAATAGCAGACCTTTTCTAGGTCTCTTACTCTAGGTTTTCTAGGTCTCTTTGATCCTTTATAGCTTGAATGCATTAATAACTTCCTTGACTTGATCTAACTCAACAGAGATTGATATTATTACTTCCCTTTATTCTGATTCTTCATAGCAACCATTATTCTCATAAACTCATCATAGCTTTCTTATCTTGCATCACAACTTGAAGTACCCTTTAGCAATCTTTAGTTAGGAAACAAAATTCTGCCTGTTTGGCCTTATGTATGAGCCTACAAACTAGTTAAGTGACTATAACTTGAAGAACAAGGGTCATAAGTTTATGAAACCACATTGAAAACCTCACACTAACTCCTTTTTACACTTTACAAGGTTTCAAACTCATTTACTCATGCAATTTGGAACTATACTCATTTTTTGAACTCTCAAATAGGGTTTTAGATGATGAAACATAGACCTAGAGATTGACGTCTTGTGGTTTATCCCTCTACAAGCATTTCCATTACATGACAACATTTTGAAGACATTCAAAACATTCTCTTGAGTGTGTCTACAAAGTTTCAGACATTTTGAATTAATTCTCATTCTTCAAAACTCGGGTTTTGATTAAGAAATAAGGGTTTTGGGTCTCCAAACAAGGCTAAAGTCAAAGTTTTTAGGTTTTGCACAATAAAAAAACATTTAAATGATTTAAAATTTTGTTTAAATTCTTCTTAGGCCCTAAAGAACATGATTTCAAAATTTCAAAAGGTTTTGACAGTTAAAACTCAAGTAAATGCAAAATAAAGCTCTCAAACTTTAGGCTAGGGTGTACGAGACAACAAACACCCAATTTTGTATGTAATTTTTGTTTGCTAACCAAATTATCATACTAACACCTCAGATTTATTTTCAAATACTCTATCTCACTTGTCAACCTCCTCAAATCATTGTTTTCTCTATTTTAGGCCCTAAAGGCTCTCAAACCCAGTCTTCTGGGACTGTTACAATAAAAAAAAATCCTAATACAGACCTGTAACCCTTTTCTAGTACTATTGCTCAACTTGGGGGTCTTATCTGTGATTTTTTTGAATTTGTGGAAGACTTCTCACTCATCCTTCTTCGTTATCAAATACTATCTAAGTCTCTTATTGACAAAATAACATAAACAACATACCTTTCTTGGATTGTATTCATAGAATCCTGATTACAAACGTTGTAAGAATTGAAAATCATCATAATAATATGAAATAAGATCAAAGAATAAGCAACATGTTCTCACATGTTCATATGGTTTGAGGATCAACAAAAATCAAGCTAAAAACTCTTTTCTATTCATATATCTTTAAGAATTGATATACAGTCTTGCAAACCATCTTTAGACTCTCTTCCCCATCTTACCTACTTGTCTTTCCTTCTTCTATTCTTATGTTTGTTGACCTCATTCTTACTTGGTTCATGGATTATCTCTTTGTTACATGATGACTAAACTTAGTTTAGTTTTGTTGTATGAACAAAATCTCTCAACAACTTACAAACTTATCTAAAACATGGTAAATTGACCATCCTTCTACATTGTAAATGCTTCTAAATAGAATTGGGGATAAATAAATGTGGAAAATAGCACTAAAATACATTTACTATATATGACTAACCTTATGAACCCTTTACCAAAGGTTCAAGCCCTTTACATCATGTGAAAACACTCCAAAAAGTCCTTACAACAATTCAATTTTTTTGAATTTTCATGTTGGCAGAAAACTCTAAACTTGCATAAGAGATCAAATTGTGAATATCTATTGACTTGAACACATTTAATTTGGTAAAAAGAGACTACTTATACTGGCATTGACCTATCAAACCCATAATTTACATAGACTTCATGATGCTCATGCATCATACTCCTCAGGTGGGAAAATTTGAGCTCCTGCTCAAATGAAACATTGACTTCTTTTTCCTTTTCGTCCAATTCTTTATCTTCTTCTTTTGTTCATTTTCTCTATTGTTTGCTTGTTGGTCTTATTTTCTTGTCTTGTTTTGTTCTCTTTGCATATCATATTCTCTCTTCCTCTTCGTAGCTTTATCCTCCAAAATGAGGATGTCAACTTGTACATTCTTTGTTTGAATTCTTTCAAGCGTTGCTCTCTCTATGGTTTTCACTTCCTCAACTACTGAACCTGCACATACACAACTTAAGAAAGCATTAGATATAAAATATGGAGACCTTTGGGTTTCATTAAACATCTCTTTCTCATGCTCCATTGCTCTTCTATTCAAAGCATGTTCTAATGCTTTCATCTTAGCTTTTAGCTGTTCTGCACTCTCATAAATAAATAATCAGATTTGACATCTTATGTTACAGACATTTTCTACTTCAAGTACTCTTCAAGTTTTTTCAATTATTTATTCAGTTGCATGGACTGATTTTGAACTCTTTAGTTAACTTCTTCATTGTTTTCATCTTTTCCATCTCCATCAAGTACTTTCAAAGACTTATTTTCTTGAAATATGCTCTTTTCTTCTTCATTAGGCACTATGGAATGTATCATGACCTGCTTTTAGAGGTTATCTTCATCATGTGTTAAATTAAGCACTTCTTTATGCTGGATATTAGCTTCCACAAGCATTCCCTTCAGTGCTTCATCTCTTCTTTCAATGAGTCTACTTAATGGCTCAAATGTTTCATTATTTAAGGCACTTTCTAATGTCTCATTTCATCAACTTTTATACTTACATACACACAATCAAAAGTAACATCAGAAATAAAAAATTGAGGACACACAACCCCTTGGTTTGTTTCTTGTTCTAACACCACCCCTTCTTCTGGAGAACAAATATTGATTTTTATCTCATATTTATTAAGCTATTGATCACCTTCTTCTTGCTTATCAATCCGCACATTCATCTTGAACTTCTCTATTTCCTTTTTGAGTTACTTGTATAATAATTTCCTTTTTGAGTTATTTGTATAATAACTTCTTTTTATTTTCCTTGTCTTTCATGACAATTCTTCTTGTCTTTTCCATAAGGAACCTTATAGGCCACTTAATTCTCTTTCTTATCTCTATTCCAAATCCTTGGTTCTTGTTTTCTTCTATACCTTCCATTATAAATTTCACCATTGCCATCTTCTCTTTTAACTCAAATATCTCTGCATTAATTATCTCTTTTTTCATTGTGTCATCCCTCTTCTTCATGCAATTTTTTTTCTTAACCAAGCCCTTCATTTTCTTGTTCTTTTCTTTTTCTCTCTTAGCCTCAAAGTTCTTTTCCTCAACTCTTCTTTCTCACTTTTATTTCTCTCTAGCAAGTCTTTTACACCTTGCCTCCTCTTGATACCTCACCCTAGGCTTCTTCTTCTTTCGCCTCGTCTTTTGTTATTCTCTTCCAAGTCTATTCCACCTTGGAACTACCTCTTCCTCTTGAGTTTCAATGAACCTTTTTTTTCTCAAGATTATATGAGATTCTTTTCAGAAACTACTTCTCTTTCCTTCAGCTTTAAACTCTCAAATTTTAGGGCTTCTTTTTCAATCCTCTTAACTTTCACTTTTTTGTAAAGAGCTTCTGTGCTCTGATACCATTCTGATGTAAGTACATCTCTTACTCTCTTTATGTATGTCGAATTCTCAAAATAGTAGACCTCTTCTAGGTCTCTTACTCTAGGTCTTCTAGGTCCTCTTTGATCCTTTGTAGCTTGAATGTATCAATAACTTCCTTGACTTGATCAAACTCAACAAAGATTGCTATTTTTCTTCCATTTATTGTGATTCTTCATAGAAATGATTACTCTCATATAATCATCATATATTTCTTATCTCACATCACAACTTGAAGTACCCTTTCTTTAGCAATCTTTAGTCGGGAAACAAAATTTTGCCTTTTTGACCTTATGTATGAGCCTGCAAACTAGTCAAGTGACTGTAACTTGAATAATATGGGTCATAATTTTATGAAACCACATTTAAAATCTCACACATGAACTCCTGTTTACACTTTACAAGGTTTCAAACTCATTTACTCATGCAATTTGGAACTACACTTTCTTTTTGAACTCTGAAACAAGTTTTTAGACTATAAAACACAAACCTAGAGACTGAGATCTTGTGGTTTATCCCTCTAAAATATTTTTAATTACATGAAATTTTTTTTAATACATTATAAACATTCTCTTGAGTGTGTCTACAAAGTTTTAGACATTTTGAATTAGTTCTCATTCTTCAAAACTATGGGTTTGATTAAGAAACAAGGGTTTTAAGTCTCCAAACAAGGTACAGTCTGCTTTTTTAAGTTTTGAATGATAAAAACAATTAAAAATGACTTAATTTTTTTTATAAATTCTTCTTAGGCCCCTTATAATATGATCTCAAAATTTCAAAAGATTTTGGTTGTTAAAACTTGAGTAAATGCAAAAACAAGCTCTCAACCTTTAGACTAGGGTTTACAGGACAACAAGCACCTAATTTTGGATTTAATTTTTGTTTGATGACCAAATTATCATAATAACATCTCAAATTTATACTCAAATACCCTATCTCACTTGTCAACCTCCTCAAACCATTGATTTTTCCATTTTAGGCACTAAAGGCTCTCAAACTCAGTCTTCTAGGATTGTTATAGTAAAAGAAAACTATTAATACAAACTTGAAACTTTTTTTTAGTACTTTTGCTCAACTTTTGGGTCATATCTATGATTTATTTTAACTTTTGGAAGACTCCTCATTGATCCTTCTTCACTATAAAATACTATCTGAGTCCCTTATTCACAAAATAAGATAAAACAACATACCTTTCTTGGACTGTATTCACAAAATTCTGATTATAGACCTTATAAGACTTGAAAATCATCATAATAGAATGAAATAAGATCAAAGAATAAGCAACAACATGTTTTCACATGTTCATATGGTCTTAGGATCAACAAAAATGAAGCTAAAAACTCTTTTCTATTCATATATCTTCAAGAATTGATATACAATCCTGTAGACCATCCTTAGATTCTCTTCCCCATCTTACCTACTTGTCTTTCCTTCTTCTATTCTTATGTTTAACGACATACTTATTACTTGGTTTGTGGCTTATCTCTTTGTTACATGATGACTAAACTTAGTTTAGTCTTCTTGTATGTTCAAAAATCTCTCAACAACTTACAAATTTATCTAAAACATGCTAAATTGACCATCCTCCTACGTTGCAAATGTTTTTAGATAAAATTGTGGATAAATCAATGAAAAAAAGAGGAATAAAATACATTTATTATATATGACTAACCTTAGGAACCCTTTACCAAAGGTTTAAGCCCTTTAAATCATGTGAAAAGATTCCCAAAAGTCCTTACAACAAGTCAATTTTTTTTGAATTCCCATGTTGGTGGAAAACTCAAAACTTGCATAAGAGATCAAATTATGAATGTCTAATGAATTGAACATCTTTAATTTGATAAAATAAGACTACCTATACCAACATTGACCTATCAAACTCATAATTTACATAGACTTCATGATGCTCGTACATCACCATTACTTACCCAAAAGAATTCCAGGTTGTGATAATTGCCCATTGATAATAGTTGTGAGATAAGAAGGATTATAAGGTACACACACAAAAGATTTTCCATTTGGAAAATAGGCTTGTGTGTAACCCAAACTGGTAGATTGTCTAAAAATCATTATTCCTCCATAATAGTTAGAGAGGCTTGCATTTTTTCGAAGGTCCCCTTGCCTTGTGATTATTTACCAATGTACATCATGAGTTATAAAGGTCATAGAGAAATGATTACTCTTGGAAAATAATCATTGTGGTAGTTAAAATTTTACTAAAATATTAGGCTGTGATAATTCTATATTGATAATAATTGAGAGACAATAAGGTTATAAGGAACCCACTCACATAAAGACTTTGTCAATTGAAAAAAATGCTCGAAGGTAAAAATCCTAAAATAAAGCCAAGGATAAACAATTTAAAGTGGTGGATTTCATTGTTCCTTTTCATTCCTCACCTACACAAGAGGAAATGATGATGATGATGATGATGATGATATACCCCTTAATATATCTTTGACATGCACATTGATGAATCAATACTTGTTTGTGTGAGGGAAATTCAAATTTGTTCTTCAAGATCAATTTGAATTAGGTTGGGACTATCTTGGAAATGATGAGATTTCACCTCCATTGAAAAGATACAATTTTCTAAATGGTAAGGAACAACTCATATTGTAAATAGAATATCATATTCATGAAAATAACATTTTTGAAAGAATGAACACAAAAGGGTGATGGTGTGCTTTTTGACTATTAGCAGTTTGTAAATTTCATTCTGAGCCACGTTTTCACACACAAATAAAGAAATTAATTTGGCTAAGTTTATTACAATTATCCATTTCAATATGATGGTGAGATTGTAACATGAACAAAATGATGGTATCATGTGTTTGAGGTTGGGGATTCAATCTTAATAGAGGAAACAATTCCAAATGTATTTCTTAGTGCAAGCCAAGGTAAATGTCTACATATTTGAGTTAATTTTGAAATCCCTGCCTAATTATATTGCAAAGTTTTTTTTGGTTATTTTTTTTCATTCTCGTAGACTTATAATGGGATTATCATTATAGGGGTGAAATAGAGCTAGAGTATATGGTGAAATTATTCTTTTTCTTTTCTAAAAAAATCCAGGAAAGAAAAAACAAACAAACACCTCATCAATCATTTTTTTATGTTACTTGTTTTTTAGTTGTGGATCCTTCCAAGTATGTGCTAATGTTTTAGTCTAGAGCCTACGCCATTATTTGTAGAGATTTAAGCTTTCATAGCGGAATTCCTAGAGATTAATTAGAAAGTACAAAAAATAAGTAAAATACACTCTTTTAATACAAACTCTCTCTATATATTCTTTTCTAAAAAATTTCAGGAAAGAAAAAAAAAACAAAACACACCATAATCATTTTTTTATGTTGCTTGTTTTTTTGTTGTGGATCCTTCCAAGTATGTGCTAATGTTTTAGTCTAGAGCCTAAATCCATTATTTGTAGAGATTTAAGCTTTCATAGTGGAATTCCTAGAGAATAATTGGAAAGTACAAAAAATAAGTAAAATACACTCTTTATATATATATATATATATATATATATATATATATATATATATATATATATATATATATATATATATATATATATATATATATATATATATATATATATATATATATATAAGCAACCCCTTGATAATGCTGTTAGGTCTATGTTTGGTAAAGGTGAGAGTATTGTAGGTTTACCTAAATCTCTTTTTGTGAAGCTAAACTTTGATGGAGTAGAAAAAGGAAACCTAGCCCTGGTTGGAGGCAATTGTGTCTTCAAGGATGAATGTGGGCAACTAACCCTACTCTTTGCATTGGACTTGGGGAGAGACATTAACAATGAAGTAAAATGATAGACACTACTATAAGGTATATACATTTCTTACTAATAGATTTTGTGTTAGCATATGTGGGTGATGCAAAGTGCGTCAATGGTTGGTTAAATCCACAAAAAATTGCTAAATATGTCTAAATCCTATCATTCACATAATTTAGTGTCATTATTTGTGTTAGCCACTATGATTTCATGAGATTTAAATTTCCTACCAATTATTCACTTAAATAGTCAAACATCTAATGAAGAAAATGTCATAATGCCAAATGGGATGAAAATATTGTTAATCAATTCACTCATCGAGGGAATTCAATCATAGAGGGATATGTTATTTATTAAACCTTACTCTTTGTTTCTAAATACCTATCTAAGGAAAATTGATCCGTTAGTGTGCCACAAATATGGGAATTAGAGGATTGTCGATCTAAAAAAATGGGAAAAATATTATTGGGAATATGGGTAATTAAGATATTTGGTATGTGTGGACATTTATCATTTAAATTATTGTTAATTAAGATGCATGCACATCATATGACTTGATTTCCCCATCCAAATAATTTTTTGTGACTTGTGCAACAATTGATAATCAAATAACAATCAACCACTTTAATCTCCATAATAGAGAATCAATGAGCAAGTGGATTGAAGTATATGAATGAAAAAAAAATGTAAGGGAGAAAAGTGATGAATTTGAGAGATCATATGGATGCAAAGTAGTTGTACTTGAGGGTTTATGAGATAAATATTATCCCTAAGAGTGAAAAATCAATTGGTTATATGACTATATTCAAGTTTTAAATGAGAATGGTGACCTGACCAATGTAGATGAAAAACACTTTTTACATTACATACGTACGTGAAGATCAAGTAAGTATTATTTATGATACATATATTAATTATTTCCTTGCAAACCATTTGGTATAATTGTTATCTTATTTTATTTTCAATATATTACTAGGTTAGGACATATAATGGAATGAGATGGATTGATAGACAATACTTTTGCATAGAAAGTATGGTCAACAATAAAGTTGACCTATAATTTTATGGAGTTGCTATTGAGTTTGAGTACGTTAGTTGTGGGATATCCAAACACAAAAAATATTTGGGGGGGGGAAACTGAATTAGATTGGGTCAATCCAAGAAATACATGAGTTGAATTATAAGAGACTCAAAATTGTGTTGTTAAAATGTAGTTGGTGTGGGTCTTTTGAGAGAACTATATTTGTGAAGAGTTGTAAAGATAGTGGTTTATATGCCATATACTAAATTCAAAAGCTACTATAAAGCAAATATCTCTACACATTGCCTCATCATTGTTTACAGGGTTAATTTTTATTTTTTTTACTTTATTAAGATTTTTTTTAGATTTTTTGGTTCAAGTCTACACACACACACACATACACACTAAATTCACACATTATTTTCTCATAATGTGGGTACATATACATATACTAACTTCACACATTATTTTATCATAATGTAGGTATTTTTTCTGAAGATGTAGAGGAGTTGTACAAATTGAAGTGAGTAATACATTGCCATCCTAGGGAATGTCATATCTATGATACTTATTTTTTTGGGGGCATAAATGACTATCCAAAAGATCTATAGTCTAATGAAAATGATGGAGATTATGAAATGGAATAATAAGGTGATTTTCATGTAGACCATGAAAGTATTAGTCAAGAGGTGGGAATACATGAATTGTGAATGCCAAGAAAAGGAAAATGTAAATAATGATGAAAAAATTGTTGGAAGTGAAGACCATGATGAATCCCCAAATGTGGTGCCATGTGGATGGGGATGATGAAGAAGATATCACAATACTAAATTGACTTATTATTCATCCCAAATGGGTCATAATGCTATTGATACATGTGATGTATATGATGATAATGACGATCAACTTGCCAATTTTTGGCCAAATTGAATAGAAAATAAACTTCATGCACATATTATGATGTAATGGTACTTTTATTGGATATTACTATGTTAATTATTGTGGGATTTTGTCTTAGTGCAATACTAGTTGCTCTAAAAATAAAACATAAAGATACTAAAATAAATTTATATATATTGATAGTAAATATAAACAACTAGATCAATAATAAAAAATGCATGCATTATTTTGTTTTATCTTCATATTCTCATTTAGAAGAACTTGCTCCTATGTTGATTTTTTTGAATTATTTTGACATGTATCTAGTTATATATTTAACTATTGCATGATGAAAAATTTGATGGCACTCTCATTTTGGATGACCAATCCTAAGGTAAATTACTTCATACACTTGAAAGACTCTTTGGAGTGTCCTTGCTCAACAATGTACGACACCACATTAGGAGATCTACATTCAAAATCTCCATGGTCATGCATTCGCTCCATGATTAGTTGGCTATGTGAGTGAATATTGATTTGTTTGATGTTTGCCTCATTGCGAACTCCATGACTGTAATCAAAGGGTGGTATTCAAATCCACTAAAAGTTGTCTTTCTGTGCTAGAAAATGTTTTAATGATTTGTGGTTTAAGATGAATTAAGATATGCCTAAACAATTAAAATTGTCATAAAATTAAGATCTAGAATATAATAGTCTAAAATAATAAATTGTATCTACCATAGTGGATAAAAATAATACATAAACATAAATAAAATTGATTTGATAAATAATGGATAATATGAAAAACAAAAGTCATGAAATAGTCACACGTAGGTAACCTCTTGGGATTATAGAAGTGCAACAGTGGTTTGGAAGGGATAAATTTTCTTTGTGTGAAATTTGAAAAACTCATTATCAAAGGACATATTCGATACCTACTTAGGTAGCGCAAATATATTCAAGAGGAATTAAATTGATGAACCAGTTCCTCTATCGTGATTAAGGATTTTTTATCGAGCATCGAAACATTATTGCACACCTTTTTAGGTTCTATTTTGTGTGTGTGTAGGTTTTACCCTTGATGCCATATAGTCATGTGCTTGTGATCTTGTAAATTGGGGGTAGAAATGTCTGAATCAATGTCTTCTTCCTCTTTTGGCCTAATTCTCTATAACACATGTAAAAGAGAAGGGATAAAAGTAGTTGGGTCAAAAAAAATAAAGGGAGTTGTAATTGCATATATTGCATGTTAAAACCAAACTCTACGTAATTCTTGTGTGATGTAAATGGAATATCAAGCAAGGGTTTCAACTTCCTATTCCCTAAAGGTGAAGATGCAACTACATGAACATTCACCTAAATCCTATTTTGGTACAAGTGGATTATTTCACAACTTGAAGAATTTTGAAGTATAAATGTACAAATGAAGCAATAAGTATGTAAAGTTAATACTCTAACTTGATTTGGAGAAACAAACATAAGATATACTTAGAGATTGATATTTGAATGATACTTGACACTAAAACATTTGGTAAAATGATTAGGAATGATTTCTATATATAAGACTCCTTAGGACATGAGACACATAATAGTTGACTATAGAAAATCGTAATATGTGAAATATAATGTGTGATAATTAAGGCTAAGGTAAAAGGACCCATAAAAACAAAAGTGACAGATGGAATGACCTAATAAATCCACATTGGGTGGATTTGATAGTATATTTGTAGATGTCAAATCAATCCTAGAAGAGATAAATGCTCAAGAAGGGTGCAAGAAATTCATAATATAGTCAAATAAGGCTCAAAATTTGAAATAGATGAATGCTAAGGACATATGGAAGGCAAAAGGTTGGGAGAGTATTATGGGGTAGGATGTGTCTGAAAAATGGAAAAATATAGACAAGTGGATCAAGTATGTAAAAATGGGTTAAAATGCTATGGAAAATTGGTTTGTATTAATTTTAGGTGTCTACATAGTGCCTCTACTTTGATGTGCGTATATGAGTGAATACATGCATGTATCAAAGTATGAAAATTAAAAATTGAAGCATGTGATTTGAATTAACTAAGGATGAATCAAATGATGCTTGGGATAGGTTCCATCCACATAGATTTGTTGTATCGAGAAAATGAACAGACTTGAAAATAACGGCCTATTGCAAAAATTAGTCAATTTTGCATCAATGTGAAAATGTAGTGATTTGAAAACATAAATTGAAAGGGGAAAATAATAATGACTACACCTGGGGGTATTCAGACCATGCTGCGAAAAAATCAAACTCTATTCTGATGATACATTTTTAGACAAGTTCTACATATTGCTAGCATTTATCTAGGATTTCTTGCAATCCAATCCACTTCTTAATCAAGTAAGTAGATAAATGGACCATTTTTGGTGATCTCATTTCACTCAATCATGTTTATTCAATAATTTTCCTCTAAGTTGAAAATATGCATAAAAGGAAGAGTTACATGCATAATGTGTTGTAAAATGTATATAGCCAAAGCATAAAAAAAGCATGAAAATTCATATAAAGCACATGTAACCATCATATAATATAATAATATAAATCTATGTAAAATGTTTAAATAACCATCATAAAATATCATCGTGTAATTCTCAATATAAATGTGTGCATCCTTATATGAGGGTGAATACTGAAGGAGATGGGGATAACAACATACCTTGCCATATCAAAAAATAAGAGAGGATAACTAATGTGTCCATATAGAACCATGTACTAAGGATAACATTGTTCAATACTCAAAATAGGAAAGCACACATCTTCATATGAGGATGAAATAGATGAGGGTGAATAACATGCCCCAATGAATGCTCTATATGTATAAAATATGTATCATAGTACTAAATCTAGGAGATATGGAGGTGTATGATGCCTCCCTCCAACAAAAAATTAATATAGGGACAATAAGTATGCCCCAGTGTATAAATGTTCCATTATTAGGGATAAATAAATAAATGAACCACACACAAGTAGTGTGCTTACATAGATGCAAGGTAAGGACCATGGAAGCATAAGCACCAAACATAGTAATATTGAAAATAGTAACGTGCATAGGTAAGATCATAATAACCAACATAGTAAATGTATGATATAGATCATGGAAAAAATTATAGAGATCACATAATATATCTCATAAATCACATACAAGTATGTCGCTATATATAGGAAGTCATCACACAAAGACATATGGATCATAATACATGATGAAATGATATAAAAACAACATGATTATATATGGGTAAGGATGGAAAAATAAATTGAAAACAACATGCACAAGTACACTAATGCAATAAATTGATCAAAAATAGGCACGTATGCAAAGCAAGTATGTAACAATCACAATGTAACCAATTTAACATTGCATCCATATAATATAAATATCCATGTAACACACAAGATTTAGACACTATAAATATAGGATATAAGCAATGAAAAATGCATAAATATGATAAATGAAAAACAAAAAAGATATCAATGTAAAATCCACTTTATAGAGATGCTCCTAAAGTAGGGAATTCCACCAATGTGATCATGCCCCTAGAGTGTGGGAAAGAGAATAGTTGTGTATTAAATGATCATCCATAGTCATATATAACTTGTATATCATCCATATTACCCACTAAAATAAATACCATGAGAAACACATGTAAAGTATAAATGTGAAAAAACTCTAACATAGGTATATAAGCATGATATGTGTCCATCAATAAAATAATTATTGATTTTTTATTTTCTATTGTTTTTGTATTTTGTAATTTCCTAGAAGATGCAAGTATATGACATGATAACAAATTTAGGTAAGTGCAAAAGAGGAAACAAATAAAGCTCAATCGAATAAAATAAAATCCAAGTGGTGAATACAACAAACCACATAAATAGGCATGCCAAATAAGATCAAACAAATAAGAAGAAGAAAAGAAGGATTCCAAACAAAATATAAATTCCCTCAGATCTCATTATATAGTAGGATGGAAATATCGATATATATATACTATAATCATTATAAAGTATGCACAAGCATTTGGAATGGGATCAAATTATTATAGGTACAATCATTGAGAGGGGGGGGGTGAATCGGTGAGTCCAAATATTTTAATTATAATTTTAGTCCTTTTAAACTATTAAGCAATCAACATATATCAACTTGATCAAAAAACATTAATAAGAGAGCTCATTCATTCAATGCATACACAAGATCAAACACATAACACGTAGTTCTTGTGAGAAACTCTTGTGGGGAATAAATCCCAATCTCAAGTCTACAACACATAGACTACTTTCTTATAAGAAATAACAAATAAGAGAATGATCAACTCCTTTAGACCAGAAAACCTTGATCATGTCTTCCTGACTAAAGGTATTTAGTGAAACACCTGTTTCACGAGGAACTTCCCCTAATGAAGATCAAGTACTTTAGGCCCCATTTGAAGTGAAAACCTCCACCTTGATACTGATGTATTCAAAACCTAATGATGGATCTATAACATTTGCACAAATTCCCTTTCTATCTCATGCAGGTCTCTCACAAAAGCATGCCACAATCTTTCTTCTTCTTCAATCAAACTATCTTCATATGCAAATTTAGACCTCTTTGCATATCCTCAAATTACAAGAGCACTTTTTGACATTAGGAACATGAAATATAGGTCATACACATAGTTAAAAAACTATTATTCTCATTAACTCAATCAATAGGCACACTACTTATCCTTCCTTCTTCGCTTCAACATATACTCTCCACACAAGCCTTCTCTAAAATCTCACATCCAAGTCTATAAACCAATACATTTGGTTTCACTATATATAGATCAATATTTAATTAACAATATATCAATATTTCCTATCAGCCACAACACATTATTTCACCCTTAAGGCATCTCTCATGGGTCACACTTAAGCACAATCCACTTTCAAATAGGCCTAAGTTACTTTTAGGTCCTATGGAGACCCATTCATCTCTTTGACATTTATCCAAGAAAAATAAGAACACAAAAATACTTTTCCAACTCATGAACCCATGCCACATGATCTATAGGTCCTCCCTAAGTGTCCATATCCATCATAGTACCCTTCTATTTAAGCACAAATCACATAAATAATATTTTGTCTATACATTCACCATGAACGAATACATAGTCAAATTGCAAACCTTTTTTCATACTGAATATGATTCTTCAAAAATTAAAAATGCACAAAAAGCATATATTTTTAGTATATAACACTCCCATATATCTAATTCATCATGAGATATAAAAATAACATCATAACGAGCACAAATACCCTTCTTGGGTTACTTGTAGAACACAGTGAAACACATAGTCAACTTTAGACCTCAATATTTTTTTGTGTGTGTATAATTAGACCTTTATATATATATATATTCACCTTGGATCCTTCTACAAGTCTGCCTTTTGAACCATTAGTAAATTCTACATAGATCAAAAGATATGACCAAAATATAGATCATTGGTTTTTTCCTTTAATAAATTCAAATATTTGAATTCAAACGGTCACAGTTAAACTTCAGACAGTTGACCTCATCTCATGAAATCTTGAAATATTGACTCAATACACACCATATATATCTATGGATTAGCTCAATATTTATCTTATAGCGTTCATCATTTGATCAATTTGTATGAAGCCCCGCTCATCGTTAGATCCTTATCCTTTACTTTTGCTCAACATTTAAATAACTATCACTTTGACCTTTTTGACTTGACATGTACCATTATATCAATCTGAGTGATACCCCACAAACTATTGGATCTCTATTTGGTCCTGAACTTTAACTCTTGCAAAAATGACTAAGTATAAGGACCATTGCAATTTGTTTGAGAAGCCAACTTTGAACCTTAATAACTTTTACCTTGCTCACTCGTATGATTTCAAATTTGGACCATATGATCTCATATAAGATAATCCAACCATGTGAAAAAATAATCCTAGAACCTTCACACATGTGAGATATAATTAAATTAAAATGCTTACTTATATTTTTTTTACCATAGAGCCAACAATGTCAAGAATTGTCTGGAAGGCCAACTTTGCACATGCATATCTTTTGATGCACTTTGGCGCGTGTCATAAAATTTAACAAAAATTGATTAGGATAAAAAACAAACAAACTCATATGATCATATTATTCTTAAATTTACACACGTGTGATATACACCATCACTAAACTGCTTACTCAACTCTTTCTTGCCTCATGCAAGTTTGGCTAAGTATGGGAAAATAATGTCAAACTACCTGGGAGCCTAACTTTGCACTCTCATATCTTTTACTGTTCTTAAGTTCATGACCTAATATTTAGCACATAGTGACTAGAAACTAATGTGATCATAACCATATGAGCAACTCCCCCTGACTCATCCACATGTGGTAATGGTGATGTCAACAAACTGCCTACTCAGATTTTCTACCACTAGACCCAAACTATCTAGATGAAAACTATGGACTACCAGATGAATTCCACTCATGCACACAAGCTCTCCAATCATCTTTGACCATTTATAAGAACCCTTTCACATGATACAATCACCATACTCATCCTTGAACATCTCTAATCATGCCAAAATTGAAGATCAATCAAGCCTCCTTTAAGCACACTAGGACAAACACATTGCACACTTTGTCATTGTTACTTAGGCTATCAAAGCACTTCATCCACTCACTAGGACACCTCCATGAAATCACCATGACATCACTAATAACTCTCCAACAATCTCCCCCTTTGTCATTAATGTCAAAAAACATCATTCAACTGACCTTCTTTCTCTTCAAGCACTCTCACAATAAGAACTTCCTTCCCCCTTAACATAATGACAAAGTGGGAACCAACTAATCCCAAGGGCATAAAAAGACCATTAATAAGAAAGGACCATCTTAAAAGGATGATAAAAACTCCCCTTTACCTTGATCTAACCTCTTCTTACCTTGACAACTTCCTCTTGCTCCATGCCAACACTCTTCTTCAACCAAACACTGAAACCAATGAATAAAGAACACACAAAAGAATTTAAATCTACTGGAACTCACCAAAAAACATCTGAGAGGGACTTCCCCTAAGATTTTTAATCCATTACACCTTTTGATCATCTTTATATCTCCATACATCATGAGGAACCACCATACAAACTTTTTAGCCATACACCAAATAGGAAACATGATCTTAAATAGTCTTGAGAACTCACCTTGAAATTCTCATACCTTTCCCTTTTGGAAACACTGAGCAAAAACATCAAATCTTCTTACTAGACCTATCTAGATTTCTTGTAGCCCTATGTGGAACTTGAAGAGCCCACATATTTTAGTAGACATATCATCAAGACCTAGAACTTCATATTTGGAGTACTCTCATATGCCCCCTTAAGCCCACCAATTTTCATTACCTATCTCATCCTCTATAACATACTTCCTTCATAAACCAATTTGTCAATTAGGCCTCCATCTTGACAAAAACATGAATAACTTGAAAATCACAAACATTCAAATCTCTATGAATCATGATTTGACAACCCATTTGGCCCATTTAACCTATTAAAAGTCCTTAAAACTCAACTCATAAAGCAAACCATTTTTATAGCATAGCTCAAAATCCTAGAATCTCAAAATAAATAGGGTTAACAAACTTTCTTCTGGTCAACGCACACTTATAAAAATTATTGCACATATAGAGACACCCATCAAACACTTATGGACCAAGATTTGAGTTTTCACATCTTTGGGAACCCATACATCCTGTAACCCAATTCAAGACTTGCATACTCTTAAGCATAAACTAAGAAACTTTAGAGCAAACAAAAATATCCAATTGCACACAAAAGATCTTCAAAGATTGAAATCACTTGGAACACATCTCAAAGAAGTGAATAGACATTTATGATCATCAAAATCATTTTTGACATTGCATCAATCTCATTAGGCCACCTATAAAGACCCATTTTGATCCTACAGACTGACCACATACAACTATGACATCTCTTTGACATCACCACAACATATCTTCCTCTTGGACATACTTGGTCCAATTGAAAACACTTATCTCTAGCCTTCTAGGACCATCTCAAGAACACCAAAAAAACGCTTGATTCCTAACTAAAAAGAGTCTCTTAAGAAGCATATATAAAGACATTCTTTTCATGATAATGCCCTAAAGCAAAGTGAAGCTAAGAGTGGCCCACATCTTCTTAGTAACCGCTAGAATCATCTTATAGCTATAAGACTTATTGCTCTTATTATTCTTCTCTTTAGTCTGAACTATGACAACTTGTTCCTTTTCTATATCATTCTCCACTTTTAAGATAGGATTGACAACACATGGTAAAACTATGGAACCTTGACATACCTTTTCTTTTGAAGTAAAAACCTTACAGCTTGGAACTTCATCACTAGGCACTATCAATTAATGTTCTTTGCATAAATCTTGCTCAACAATAGTAGTATTTTCACTTGGATCCATACACATCTTAGGACTAGCCTTAACTAGTGCCTTGGTCTTCTCCTGCACAACATGAGCAGTTAATGAGAGATCTTGGCACTCTTCACCTTCTAAAGCATTTTCAACCATATAAAATAGATTACTTGGACTTGAAATCTCATCATGACTCACACTTATCACCTTTGGTTTCCATGAGTTAACGTGCCTTTTTCATTGCACTCTTGGAGCCTAATTGAACTTATTTTTATTTGTAGACCTTTGCTTGTAGAATCTATTAATGTGACCTCTCTATTCATAGTTTTATCAAACCATACTCCTTGATGGAAACTTAGCTTGTCTTACTTTATTTGAACAATATTTCACAAAGTGTCCCATATTCATGATAGTTGAATCACTCAACCTTGCATACTCTTTTTGACTGACTACCCCCATCATAATTCTAAGCAAATTAATTTCTAACAGATCTCTTGCATTCTCTATCCCTATGACCAGATTGATTACATGTGTAACAATAGCCATTGAAACTTGCATACCTTATGACATTTGGCTCGCTGATTTGATTTGTCTTCATTCTGCCAGCACCTTCATTCCTTATCTAATGTTTTTTCTTCAAAGGCTGATCCACCTTTATCTCATTGACATTCATGTCAACTTGAGAAGTAACTTTGGGATCTTCATTAAAATCTAATCCAGATCAGTTACTAGCTGACTTTTGAATCTTTAAGAGATCATCTAGATAATTAGAATTTTTATTAAACTTGACAAATGATTTCACCTTACTTGTAGACTTCTCTAACTCATGTTTCAAATACATAATCTTAGAATTATATCTTAAACATTCATCTTATATATATTTTAGGCTTGTAGATAGGATTTATAATTGATAACTAAGATGCTTGACCATATCTTCATGCTCCTTGGCATCTTCATTCATTATTTCCTTAAATACATTGAATTACTCCTCATAGTCTTTGAGTTGATAGTTCATCTTCTTGTTAATATTCTTTTCAATCTTTAGTTATTCAAGAGCATTTGTCAAAATAGTCTCATAGTCCACCTCATCTTCATCATCATTTGAATCACTCCAAGTAGACTCCTTTTGATGTGAAAAACTACCTTCTTCAGCCATGAACAGGGCTTCATCTTCAATAGGACCATCATCTTCATGATCATACTCTGAGTCACTTTCTTCACTCTCATCTTATAAGCTACAATATTCTTTAGTATAGAGACTCTTCTTGTCCTTGAAGTACTTTTTCTTGTTGTCAAACCTTCTGAATCCTTTTTTTCTTTTATCTGACCTAAATGATCTATTTCCATCATCATGACCTTGATCATGTTATTCATCATCATCCTTATTATACTTATGAGGTGAATTATTAGTAAAATATCATATCTTACCACAATTGAAGAATTTGAGTGGTAGTTTACCTTTATACTTTCCTAAACATGTTCTCAATTTTCTTGAAATCAAATCAATTAGTTCATCCTCATCTATAGAAAAAATGTCATCATCTTTGGGTTTCTTACCTTGGAATTTCTTCTTTGGCTTCATTTTAGTCTAGAAAGCTGCTTCCTTATTTGGTGCTATATCAAAATTCTTCCTCATCTCATAGGCAGTAAGGATGCCATGCAGTTCATCCAACTTCAACTAAGTAAGATCACAACTTTTTTCTATAAAAGATACTTTAGGATCAAACTCGAGGGATAAGGACTTAATACCTTTTGAACTACATTATTTTCTTCAAAGTTATCTCCAAGACCTCTGATGATGTTTATAATACCATCAAATCTATACAGAAAGGATGCCAAAGAATATTCTTCGTTCATCATGAGACTTTCAAATTGCCTTTTGTGAGTCTGCAACTTAGTAAGCTTTACCTTTGAATCTCCTTCGTAAATGATCTACATTTTGTATCTTATCTCTTTACCAAATTTATAGTGGATTACCTTGGTGTATTCAATCTCTGAAAGACCACAAGTAATAACATTCATTACCTTGGAATTGTTCTCAAACAACTTCTTTTCTGCAACACAAGATGGAGGAATAGTAGGAGCAATGATTTAACCTATTTGGAAAGATTGGTGTATTATTTTTAATTTAGTTAAAGGGTCTAAGTAGTAAAATCATTAAATAAATATCCAATAATTAAGCTACTAATTTGTGTAAATTATATTTTAATTTTGACCTTTCTAAAAATAGTAATATGAGGGAAAAAATAAGACTTAGCTACAAACTGACTGATACGATTGAGATAGGGTCTGAGATTCACTATGCAGGACTGAGACACTATCACAAACCAATATCTAACCTTCATTTTATGATTGGATAGGAGTGCTAAAATTAGATAGGAGTGGCATCGATGTTGTAGTCCACCTCTGCCACTATTGTCCAGGAGATTTGAGCTTTTTGGGTTTTGTTCACTATGCATGTGTGACCCTGTCTGTGAAGTTTTGTTAGTTGAAAGTATATAGAGCTCCTTATAGAGTAAATTTTATCTTTAAACCCTATAATACATTGTGATTTGACCATTTTGAGAAAAAAGGGGGGTTAATATGTGCAAGATTCATTGAATGTGTATCCACACTCCTTATTTGGGCACACTGCCTACATACTAATACTTCGAAGAGGGATCAAGCCATATGTAGTTCTCCCACTTGATGTACTTTGTGCAATAGTGTGTATGAAGATGCAAAATTCTAAACTAGATGTTCTTGAGGTGGTTGGGGACTGGTGTATGTATTTAAATAAGATTTTAAGTATATTAGCTGGTTATATATAGAGAATAGAGAAGATTGCTTGAGTAGTCTTTGCTTGTATTCTTGCTTACTTAGCGATATTTGCCAACCCTTTCTAAATGATATATAAATGGGCTTTATTAGAATCTCCCTGTCTGTGAAGTTTTGTTAGTTGAAAGTATATAGAGCTCCTTATAGAGTAAATTTTATCTTTAAACCCTATAATACATTGCGATTTGACCATTTTGAGAAAAAAGGGGGGTTAATATGTGTAAGATTCATTGAATGTGTATCCACACTCCTTATATGGGCACACTGCCTACATACTAATACTTCGAAGAGGGATCAAGCCATATGTAGTTCTCCCACTTGATGTACTTTGTGCAATAGTGTGTATGAAGATGCAAAATTTTAAACTAGATGTTCTTGAGGTGTTTAGGGACTGGTGTATGTATTTAAATAAGATTTTAAGTATATTAGCTGGTTATATACAGAGAATAGAGAAGATTGCTTGAGTAGTATTTGCTTGTATTCTTGCTTACTTAGTGATATTTGCCAACCCTTTCTAAATGATATATAAATGGGCTTTATTAGAATCTATTAGTTATGGGTTGAATGTGCTCATGTTATGTCGACAAGGAGAAGGATGGGGAAACAGAAGGAAATGGCCATTGGGGCTAAAAATACACTTGGATTGGAGTGCCAAAAGTGAACAAGAGTGATACCAGTGTTGTAGTCCAAGTATGGCACTATTATCCTTAGTTGATAGGGCCTAAGGGGATAGATTAGTCATGGAAAGAGTAGTCTGGTTGAGCTAGGAATAAGTTTGGAAGGCTAAAGATGACTAGGAATTAGTGAAAAAATGCCTATGAGAGTCACGAAAGAAAACAAGAGGGGCCTATGGGTTGGGTGTCACAAGCCACACTTAAGTTACCTATTTTTGCATTTTATATGACTACATTTACCCCCACTTTATTCTCATGGTGCAACAAAGAAAAATACTAGGATAAAGGAAAAAATAGAAAGTGTACCTGAACTTACCTCCAAGGGTGAAGCTAACGAAGCTATGTGATGTTGGGTGTGCATAGAAAGAGCACATTATGAAATATGAATCTACAAGAAAATAAAGAGTAAATTAGTTCTTACTAGATAAACTATATCTAAAATAAGAACATACAAAGTTGGGTAAGTGAGAGAGAGGAAGATAAAGGAATGAATACACCTCATTAAGTACATGAACCAATAAAAAACCTATTGTCATGTTGAGTGATGTTAGATGTGTGCTAAACCAAGAGTGATATCACAAATGGAGCTGAGCGCTCAATTCCCCAAGAGTGGCTCAAGAATGCAAAGGATGGCCCTTTGAATCCATTGTCTCTCACTAAGTGAATCTATGTGATCATGCATGTGTTCATCAATGTTTAGAATGTGTGTCCAATCCCTTTGAGTAGGTGGCTCAAGAATGCAAAGGTTGGCCCTTTGGCTCCATCATTTCCCACTAAGTGAAGCTATGTGATCATACATGTGCTAATCAATGTTTGAACTATGTATCCAATCCCTCTAAGTAGGTGGCTTAAGAATATAAAATCTAGCTAGTCCTTTGACTCCATCATTGCCCACTAAGTGAACCTATGTGATCATGCGTGTGCTAATCAATGTTTGGATTATGTTTCCAATCCCTCTGAGTAGGTGGTTCAAGAATATAAAGGCTAGCTAGTCCTTTGGCTCCATCATTACCCTATGAAGTGAAGCTATGAAATGATACTAATATGAAATATGTATTGTATGAGATAGATCTTGAAGCCTATGAATGTACTATGATTTGACAATATTAGTGTTGATAACTAAATGTATGCTAAAAACTAGGCCACTTTTGACCACTCTAAAAGATGGAGATGAGGCTTGTATGAAATCCACTCTAAAACTAGTGCACTAAGCTTATATGAAAGCCACTCCAAAATGATGCCACCACCTACAGATGGAATAAGTCATGCAACTATTGAGAATGCTTGGGTAATGTTGAACTTGAAAAGAAAAGAAAATAAATGTGTCATGTACATTACCCCCAATTATTGGTGTCTGAAACATGGATTCTGATCTAAAAGTTATATCAAATACCATATCTAAAACTATAAGTGAGAGCCATCATGCCATACGTAATTTCCCCTATATCTAGATCTTTATGTAAAAGTGTACTAAAAACTACTGATTCTAAACTGATTTGACTATGCAAAACTATAGCTGAACCTACTTTTCTGCTTGCTTCTGAAAATTCTAATTTAAATGTTGTTTGGACAAGAATGCCAAAAATGGACAGTAATGGAACTGAAACTATAGTCTAATCTTGGTGCCATTGTCCTGAGCTAAATCTGGTAATTGTTCTAACATTTTCATTGTTTTCCTGGTCTATTTTGACTGGTTTGATGTCTGGTTATTATTTTGGGTATGCTGAAAGCTGGATTTTTGACTGTTAAAAGCTTTGATCTCTATGATAAAACCCCTATTTATTGACCCCTCTTCTAAGGGTAGGAATGAAGACCCTATAATTATTTCCCTTAGAAATAAGATCCCTATAAGTGCATTATGCTACAAAGATACATGATATAATAATGATAATTGACAACATATCTCTAGATATAACAATGTCTGAAATGGAGATTGTTAGATCAACAAGGGTATGCCTAGATAGATATAACAATGTAATAACATGTGTAATGTACTGAATTGTTATTATAAGTATAGTTAGTTATTAGATGTTAGTTTTTAGTTGTCAAGGAAGGATGGAACATGATGTCTATCATGGCATCTAAGAAAGCAAGATAATGCATGATGTAGATTATGGCGTTGTAAACAATTGAAAAGCAATCAAACAATAAGCACACAAGGAAAGAATTAAGTAGTATAAAAGAGTGGCCAAGGGGCCAAGTAAACTAGGGACATGGTCACATGTCACTCAAACTATAAGGCAAGCATACAAGGCATGTTCAAATGTCACATACACATACAATTGGAAACAAGCAAGGTTGGTGTGAAAGCCATAATCACATAGAAGAGTACATGCAAAAGACATTGGAAAATGTTATAAGGCACACACATGAATATAAGTAAAGGATGTTGGAAAATTTCCTAAGGCACATATAAGAGAGAAAATAATAATTGAGAAATGCAATCAATCTAGCTACATAAAGCAAGAAAGGGAAGCATGTGAATGCTAGACATACAATCGTATCTAACTAATCAAAGCAAGAATGTGAAAGTATGAAATACATGTTATTACAAGACTACATATATGTTAGGTAATACAAATTATATATACTAGTGAGCATTAATAGAGTAATCTATGTAAGGTAGTAATTAATGTATGTCATCTTGATAACTAGAGTGTGTGGTGTAGGAATGACATAACCTGGATGGTGTAATCATGTAGAAGATACCCCCAGTGGGTAGATATATCGATGTGTGTCTTGAATGTAGAAGTGGGATGCCCCCTCAATGGGTAGAGTGAAGTAATCAAGGATTTGGATGCCAATGCACATACTCAAATAAGATCAAGTGAAGAATGGTAATGCAGATAAATCAACAAATAATAACATATAACAACAAATGTATGTATAGCATGATAGTAAAAATGGAAAGCATGGATGATACATAAAATTAAAATATTTTTGGTGTTTTGACATATTTGAATGTTTTTTTTTTGAAATGTTATATTGTTTTTATATTTTTGATATTTTATATTGTTTTTGGATTTTGAGTTATTTGAAGCTATGTACAATCAATCATAAGGAGACTATGTACAAGAAATTGAAAAGGACTATGTATAAGTAAGATGGGAAGGGATGATACTAATTGATGAGTCTCATGGGAGACTCCCTATCATGGTGTCATGTATCAAGGCGAGGAATCATGCGTGATTGTGAAGCATGATGAAAGGGTGGAGACTATGGCTCTGAAAGTTATATATGTTATAAATGCTTTAAAATCTCTAAAGTAGAAAATGACTGTGGGGTCCTCTTGTAACTCTAAGAAGTGGATGCAATTATAGGGATCTTAAGGACCCATCTAGTAGTAGGAGAAACTCTCTGAACATGTGCTTTGTGAGTAGATGTATGAGATCTCAATGATACTACCCTAGGTGTGAACACTGTGGCTGGAAACTGTTTAGAACATTGAAACTATGGAGGTGTATGAACTCTCTATGCTAGTGATGGATGCCTCAACTGTGTCTAAATTAGAGTTTGAGGAGGAAATATAACTAGTGGTAAAACTAAAATTGGTTACTACAAAATAGTATATGGATTTGAGTGGGGAGTGGTAACTCATATGGAACTCCACCAGCTACAACAACCTGCTTAACATGAATGAATTTCATACATCTATGAACTGTAGAAGGTACTACTCAAAGTTTATAAATCCATGGTCGACCAATTCACCTATCAAAGACTCTTACACTAGGAACAATAATGGATGGTGTGGCCATGTGTGTTGGACCAATCTATAGAGGAAGTACAATCTCACCTAATGAACTCTAAATGTGCCCATTGAATCTGCTAATAACTATGTCCACCAGGGTAATATCCTACTCTGAATATCCAAAATGATACAATAACATCATAATACACATGTTCACACTGGATCCATTATCTATGAGAACACTATGAATAGGATGATTATGAATGTAAACTCTAATAAAGAGTGCATGATAATTCAATCATCCTCAATGATCTCTTGCTCTAAGAAGGAGATGGAAGGTCTAGTTGGAACTTTGGAATTATATACACTAGTCATGTTACTCAAATGATGTGTCTCAGTGACCTATATGTATTTGGTGGTGGACGTGCATGATATGCATGGTGAACCCCTAATGTATCCCTTGTCTCTTATTTATAGTGTTTCAAAAAGGGATTTGAGAAGATTTTCAAAGCTTTATCCTATGTTTGCTTTACCTAAGGAGGCTCAATTAAAGTGCCAAGATAAATATGATTGTCATTTATTAAATCATGTATCTTGTGTCTCAAACTAATGAATTTGTTTTTTGTATGGCTTGGTGCCCTATGAAACTCACAAAATGCATGCTGATCATATCCTCATGGAAGAGGCTGTATTGGGTCAACTTCTTGAATAAGAGGGAGAGATGATGTTACATTCTAATAGCTACTATAAAACTTTGGCTAGAGAAACTGATAGATTGGTAAAGGTTATCAAGGATTTGATAATAAAACCACATGCTGAGGGGGCTCAAAAGCCACATTAACTGTTAGTTGATTCTGACCCTTGTTATCATTAACCTTGAATTTGTATGGGACTTTGCTGTTACTCTTGTTTGTTGTTTCTGAGATACTTGTGTACTTGAGTTTTCCCATTGAAATTAGTTTGACTTATCTTTTCTTTAGTGTGACATAATTCAGTGAAGGAAGAGAATATTTTGAACATAATTGATTCATGCAAAGCTGGTAGAAGACTCTATTTGAAGATATATTGTAACTCTTGATTGGCCATGGGGCTAGTCATCTTAGCTAAAATAGTCTTATATCAAAGAACATAGTCTATGAGATGCTCATTTGACCTTTGTTTTTGTCATGTAACTTGGGCATAAGAAGCCTTATCACCAATGTTAATGCTGAAATGAGCTAGGAACATGTCAACTAAAGGATTGAATGCATTGACTGACTAATTTAGTAGACTGTAGAACCATTGTAAAGCATAATCCTTTAGGCTCCAAGGAAATAGCTTGGTAAGTAGCCAGTCATTTGGTACATAGTCTAAGCATGCTACATGAAAATATCTTAAATGTGTCTCTAGATCACCCTTGCCATCATATAAAGTAAGCTTGGGTTGAACAAACCTTATAGCAACGGTATAGAAGAAATGTGATGTGCCAATGGTATATGCAGTAGAGTAACAGAATCCAAATCCTATGTAGGTCTAGAGGAACCTTGCTCAAGCTGTATCACCTTGGATTAAAGAGATCTTATCTCTTGTAAAATGGTTGTCACATTAGGAGGCAAAGATGTACTAGTTGTAGTTGGTGGCATAGAGGCATGTTGGGTTACTATAGGGAGTTGTTGAGACATAGTTTCCCCCATAGTGTCATTTACAACTGGCTACTCTGTGGTTTGAGAAGATTGACCATGTTTTACTCTTTGTTGTTCTTTTTGTAGTGTTTTAACCATGTCATATTGCATGTCAGGATGTTTACTTAAGAGTTCTTGAAGTTTCCTTTTATCAATTTCATCAAAACTGGTGTATTAGGCCATTTTTAAGGTAGAAAAACAATTTTAATTTTTTGTGAATTTGTTTCAATAATTTGTAATAGACAAAGTTCTAGACAAGGAAAGTATTAAATATAGGAAATGTAAAGTCCTAAAAACAATGAACTGAAAATTGTGTAAAAAGGATACAAAGCTCACAAACATGTAAGGTAATACCTCAAAAAGCAATGGGACCTAGTATATGTAGTTAGGGTTTGAAAGATGATTATTTTTTAATTTATTATGAAATTGTGAAATTTAAAGTGAAATTTTGAGTGCAATATGCAACTAAAAATTCAAAAAATTATTGGAAAATGCTTGATTGAATAGGACCTAGTATGTGCAACTAGGGTTTTGAGATTTTTTAAAAATTGAAATTAATATTGAATTCTAAAAATTAAATTGAATTTATGATTTAAATATGTAAGTAAAAATTCAAAAAATTATAAGAAAAAATACTGGGACCTAGTATGGGCAACTAGGGTTTAAAAGAAATTTATTTTAAAATTACTATGAAATTTTAAAATTTAATGATAATTTATGATTTTATTATGTTGGTATAAAATTAAAAAAAAAAATATAAAAAAAATTAGTAGGAAATTTACCCTAGGGTTTTTATGCACAAACGAAGTAAGTCAAGTTCACCAAATGATTTAACAATTTTGGGAATATTGGTGTATTATTCCTAATTTAGTTAAAGGGTCCAAGTAGTAAAATTAGTAAATAAATATGCAATAATTAAGCTACTAATTTGTGTAAATTAGATTGCAATTTTGACCTTTCTAAAAATAGTAATATGAGGGAGAAAATAAAACTTAGCTAAAAACTAACTGATACGGCTGAGACAAGGTCTGAAATTCATTATGTAAGACTGAGATAGTATCACAAATCAATTTCTAAAATTTATTTTATAATTGGATAGGAGCACCAGAAGTGGATAGGAGTGGCACCAGTGCTATATTCTGCCTTTGCTACTATTGTCTAGGAGATCTGAGATTTTTAGGTTTTGTTCACTATGCCTGTGACCTTATTTGTGAGGTTTAGGTACCTGGAAGTCTATAGAGCTCCCTATAGATAAGATTTTATATTAAAACCCTATAATCTATTATTAAACCAATTTTAAGAAAGAGGTAAGGGGGCTTAGTGTGTGTAATATTCACTGAACAAGTATCCACACCCTTTGTGTGGGCACACTATCTACATACCAATACTTTAAAGAGGGATCAAGCCATATGTAGTTCTCTCACTTGATGTGATTTAAGTAATAGTGTGTATGAAGATGAAAAATGTTGAATTGGATGTGCTTGAGGTGGATAGGGACTAGTGTAAATATTTGAGTAAGCTTGTAAGTGTATTGATTGGTTGTATGCAAAAAATAGGGAAGATTGATTAAGTAGTCTTTGCTTGTATTCTTGATTGCTTAATGATATTTTCCAACCCTTTCCAAATGATATTTGAATGGGATTTTATAAGAATATATTGGTCATGGGTTGAATGTGCTCATGTTAGGTCGATAAGGAGAAGGATGGGAAACTAGAAGGAACTGATCATTGGATCCAAAAATGCGGATAGGAGCACCAAAAGTAGACAAGAGTGTCACCGATGCTATAGTCTAAGTGTGGCACTATTTTCCTAAGCTGACAGGGCCTAAGGGGATAGATTAGTCATGGAAAGAGCAGTCTAGTTAAACTAAGACTAAGTTTAGAAGGCTAAATATGATTGGTAATTAGTGAACAAATGCCTATGAGGGCCATGAGAGAAATCAAGAGGGATCTATGGGTTAGGTGTCACAAGCCACACTCAAGTTACCAATTTTTGCATTTTATATGACCATAAGAAACATAGCCATCCATAACGGATTACCATACATCAAAACCTAGGGACATAATGTATGTCTTCATTTTGGCACTCCAAAATTCATAATTAGATCCATTGAATATCGATGTTTTCTTAGTAGAGAAACATCCTTGATGAATACCCATATTTTATCTTGGATCACCTTTAAGCTTTCAAGCCTTTAAAAAAGGACCCACTCTGATATCAATTGTTATAGTTACAATCACCGAGAGGGGGGGTGAATCAGTGAGTATAGATATTTGAATTATAATTTTAATCCTTTTAAACTATTTAGTAATCAACATATATCAACTTGATCAACATTAACAAGAAATCTCATTCATTTAATGCATACACAAGATCAAACACATAACACATAATTCCTATGGGAAACCCTCATGGGGAATAAAACCCACTCTTAAGTATATAACACATGGAATACTATCCTCTAAGAAATTACAAACAAGAGACTAATCAAATGATTTAAACCAAAAAACCTTAATCATGTCCTCCTGACCAAAGGTATTTAGTGAAACACTTGTTTCATAAGGAGAAACTACCCCTAAGGAAGATCAAGTCCTTTAGACCCCCTTTAAATTGAACACCTCTACCATGGTACTGATGTATTCAACACCTAATGATGTATCTCTAACCTTTGCACAAATTCCCTTTCATCTCATGCAGGCCTCTCACATAAGCATGCCACAATATTTCTCCTTCAATCAAACTATCTTTATATGCACATTTATACCTCTTTGCATATCCTCAAATTGTAATATCACTATTCTAACATTAGAAAAATGAGCTATAAGTCATGAACATAGTCAATAAACTATTCTACTCATTAACTCAATCAACAGGCACACTACCTATCCTTCTTTCTTCACTTCAATGTATACTCCTCACACAAGCCTTATCTAAAATCTCACATCTAAGTCTAAAAACCAACACATTTGGTTTCACTATATATAGAGAAATCATGAATTAACAAGATCATAATATTTATTTTTGGCCACAACACATGCCTTCACCCTTAAGGCATATCTCATGGGTCACACTTAAGCACAATCCACTTTTAAATAGGCCTAAGTCACTTTTAGGTCGTATGAAGACCCATTCAACTCTTTGACACTTATCTGCGAAAACTAAGAACACAAGAACACTTTTCCAACTCATGAACCCATTCCACATGATCTATAAGTTCTCTTTGAGTGTTCATATCCATCATATTACCTTTTTGTTTAAGCACAAATCATTTAAATAATATTTTGTGCACACAGTCACCATGAACAAATACATAGTCAACTTGTAAACCTTTGTTTATACTACATGTGATTGTTCAAACCTTCATAATGCACAAAGAGAATCCTTATGGAGTATACAACACTCCCATATATCTAATTCATCATGAGATATCAAAATAACATTATAACAAGCTCAAATACCTTTATCAAGTTACTTTTAGAATACATATTCAACTTTAGAACTCAATATCTTTGTCTATATATACAATTAGACATTCAAATTCATATATCCATATTAGTTTTTCCTTTAATAAATTCAAATATTTGAATTCAAATGGTCAAAGCTAAACTTCAAATAGTTGACCTCATCTCATGCAATCTTGAAATATTGAATCAACACACATCATCAATTTCAATGAATCATCTTAGTCTTTATCTTATAGCACTCATCGTTTGATCAATCTGTATGAACACTTACCATTAGATCCTTATCTTTTACCTTTACTCAATGTTTAAACAACTACAACTTTGTACAACTTTGAATTATTTGACTTGACATGCATAGTTAGATCAATTTATATGATCATCTTTGAATCGTTGGATTTCTAGTTGGTCCTAAAATTTAACTCTTTCAAAAATGACTAAGGGACCATTGCAATTTGTCTGAGAAACCAACTTTGAATCTCAATAACTTTTACCTCACTTACTCATATGATCTCAAATTTGGACCATATGATCTCCTCTTATAGGATAATATAACCATGGGATAAAATTATCTTATAACCCTCACATGTGTGATATATAATTACATTAAAATGCCTACATTTTTCTACCATAGAGCCAATAATGTCAAGAACTGCCTGGAAGGCCAACTTTGCACATGCATATGTTTTGATGCGCTTCATCGCATGTCCTAAAATTTAGCATAAATTAACTAAGATAAAAATTGAATAAATACATATAATCACATTATTTTTAAATGTCCATAAATGTGAGATATTCCATCACCAAATTGCTTACTCGGCTCTTTCTTGCCTCATGCAAGTTTTGCTAAGTATGGGAAAAGAATGTGAAATTGCTTGGAAGCCCAACTTTGCACCCTCATATCTTTGACTATACTTAGTAACATGACTTTATATTTAGATCATAAAAACTAGGGACTAATCTAATCATAACCATATGACCAAATCCCCTTGACTGATCCACATGTGACAATGGTGATGTTAGTAAACTACTTACTCAGATTTTCTACCACTAGACCTAAACTGTCTAGATGAAAACTATGGACTGCCAGATGAATTCCACTCATGCACACAAGCTCTCCAATCATCATTGGCCAATGATAATACCCATTTCACATGATCCAATCACCATACTCATCCATGAACATCTCTAATCATGCCAAAACTGAAGATCGACCAAGCCTCCTTTAAGCACACTAAGATAAGCACATTACACACTTTATCATTGTTACTTAGGATATCAAAGCACTTCATCCACTCACTAGGACACATCATGACATCATTGACAACTCTCCAACATAAATATCAAGGTGACAAAGGCCAATGCAACATAACAAGCAATATAAACCAAGCGGTTATTAGAATGATGATGAAAAATAAAAGTAAAGTACAAAAGTATCAAATATAAAAGAAATATAAGGAAAAAAATCAATTCAAAAGAGGAAGAAACATGAAGGTTATAATTGGAATGCCATGGCAGCGATTCCTCTGAGTAAGGGGGAGATCTTTGCAGACATTAGGGTGGATGGGTTGGGTGGTGGTGGCGACGGGTCTGGTGGTAGGTTCTTTGTTGGTGGTGCTGTCTGCTCTGGGCAGTGCATTGGTACGCGACACTTTATGTAGAGATCTGTCATTTGGCATGTTTTTTATTTTTCTTCAGTCTGCTAGATTGAGGATGGAACCTAGGTGGGATCTCTTGCCTAAGTTGGATGGCCATCCTATTTTGGTATGCGAAGAAAATAGTGTTAGCTTGGGGGAAACTCTATTTCCTTGGTGGTTGGTTATTGAGCCACGACACCCTGCATAGGGTAAAATGGAGAAACCCTAAGCCATGGAGGAGCCCTGATCATTAATAATGATGGGTATGGTGGTTTTTCCCTCACTATTTTGGCACTTTCAGGTTGTTTACCTGGTTCTGTTTAGGTTTTAGGTCCTTGTAAAACTTGGGGAGCTGTAACTGGTTTATTTTATTGGTTTCAGGTCCATGTAAAACCTGGTTTAGTAACCATTTTTCTGTGTGTTTGCCTCTTATGGCAGTTTTAAATGCTTATCTTTCTTAATCTATACAGGGTTTCAGGGCCCCTTCAAAACTTGTTTTTACCTTAATCTAAAACATGAAGGTTATAATATATGAAAGAGAGAAGCTATGTGTAATAATCAAACTATAGTACAATAATTATATATTAATGAATTTCAAGATGTGTGATAACATGGATAACTTATGATGATATATATGTGATAATACAAAATATTAGAGCCAAATTTATCACTTGGAATATCATAAAAATAGTCATGAGATGTGTAATTAGTGCAGTCATTACCCTAAGAAGAGATGTGTAGAGAGTGAACTAGAAAAACTACTGGAACCTCTATATGAGCATGCATAGGAATATATTATGATATAACAGGTGCTAAGAAATGATCTATAGTAAAAAGCTAAAAATTAATCTTGGGACAAAAATGAGTATGAACTATATTAATTCTTGGTGAAAATATAGTGGTGTCAAATATACAAATGTATCAAGAGTAATAAATGATGGAGGTGGCATCACAAACTCAAATATAGTAGGAATCATAATTGATGGTGGTGAAATAGTATAAGGTATCACATGAGGTTAGGTGATTTAATCTTCATGAAGTGCACAAGATGATCACACATGTGATCTCTGAGGTAGAATCGGAAGGTCACAAAGTGTGCTATTGTTGGACCCTAAATTTTGTATCTATTTACCTTAAGTACTTTTTGAATATAATGACATAAAAGGAATCATAAGCATAAAAGAGAGATGGCACAGAAGAGTCATGATGCAAAATACCTTGAAAAAAAAGAATAACATTACAAAGAACAAGGTTGTAGGAAACACAAAAGAACCAGGGGCATAAGACTCGAGAAATTGGCATATGACTTGGACAAGGGCATGAAAGGCAGAATTAGTTAAGGAAATAGTCAATGTGATTATCAGAGGAGAATAAGTTAAGCATGGATCTAGCACTGACCCATGATAAGATAGGCACATAATATCACATATCTATCATAGAGTGGGTATATAGGGGAATTGAGGCCCATAGCTACAAGAATTTAATGTAACAATGCACCATGAATCATTTTTGATTAATGGTCATTGTCAATTCATCATTTTTATGTTAATTTTGTAAATTAATGATCAGGGTAGAATCATGTATAAATACCCCTAGTTTTACTTTATAAGGTTGTTGATGTCGTTAGTTGTTAATGTGCAATGGTAAATGTAATCATGAGCTTATGTTTTTGATATGCATAAAGACCTATTTATGGTGATCATTTACATGAGTAAATGGAATAATTGTGCTAACTAAAATAAATGTAAAATTGTTATGGAAATATTGGCACTAAAATTATTTTTCTTGCTTTTCAACCTTCTTACTTTTGAGAAATAGTTTAAGTATGGAATGTTTGCATGGTATGAGTTAGATTAACTACGATAGTGTTAATTATAAATAAGTGCCTATTTGAGCACCTTAGTATAGATATACCAATGTGTATACCATTGCATGATAGAATTGATGGGAACTGATCTTAAGTCATGCACTTTGGGTGAGTACATGAGACTAATTCCTACATAATAAGCCAATGCACTAGATAGTTGGATCTCTTATCCTCTTTGTGTGTGCAACCAAGGAAACTAATGTCAAAATAAAAGAAAATAACCTAACATTTTGGTTCTGTTGTTAGGACCCATTTCACTTATTATCACAATGGTAGGAAAATTGTTGAATGAATTTATTTGGAAAATATTGAGCAATGAATTGGTATAGTAAAATAGATTTTGCGCTCCAATACTTTGAACCATGAATTTTGTCATGAACATGGGTAGAGAATAACCTATATTATTCTCTATATGAAACCTTATTTATAAAATTATCTGTGCACGTACATGCTTAGATTTCAACATATGCACAAAACTATTCAATAAATTATGGGTGAAAGGCTTCTTGGTCTGTAAAGCATCTGACAGCCTTGGCTAAGTTATAAGTTATTTGGACATGCGTAGTAGACATATGATAGAAAGTAATACTTGAAATTTATATTTTGGAATATGTAATTTTTACATAATCTTGCCCAAAAAAAGCTCAGTTCAACTTTTTAAGAGAGATGCAAGGAAGGTATATCAAACAACTTCTTTCGGAGATTAGAAAGCTTATGGTTGATTTTGGACTCGAGAATTTTTATATGGATGATAATACCCTTTCATACATGAACAATATGATTTGTAGGGAAATAGTGGGGTATGTATTGGTATGAGATTAGGAATTTAGCATAGAAGTTAGGTTATGAAAATGGTGCAAGCAAAAGTATGATGAAACCAATCATAGGGCTATAAGAGGCAATGAACTAGAGGTTCAATGGGAGGATACTAGAAGTGCCATGGGAATCTGTAGGAGAATGGAGAAGCATAAGGAGTACACCCTACCCATAGGATCACATCTTTCAATATCATAAGTACACATGTAAGAATCAATTCAGGCACTGATAGTAACAACCAATCTAGATAGACACAGTTCCCCCACCACAATGCATGCTCATACATTTGATTTTGAAGATTTTTTTGTAAGAAATTGGGATAGTGATAGTGTGGACTCTGATGACTCTGAAGTCGACCTAGTAGAGGAATTTTTGGGAGTATAAGTTCAACATAACAATCTACCTTTAACATGAAATTTTCCATTATAGACATGACCTATGGCATAACTTGCAATGCCAAGTGGACCTAATATCAATTGTGGGAAAACTACAAGCCCAACCTTACCTAATCAAACTTATTCAATGCTCATTAATTCTTATACAACTATTACTATAGGAGGTGTGGGAGAAAGTACTAGAGGTTGTTTTGTTGGAGGAGGATTAGGTGGTGGCACTGGTGGTGGTAGTGGACCTCCATCATAAAGGTTAGGAAGAACTAGAGTAACTCCATAATAAGGTCCACTAAAATTAACAAGTGCACTGATGGTGTATTATGAGATGCCACTTCATCTCCCCAAATATCGAGTTGTCAAAAATGTGGTAAAACATGTTCACAAGTGTAAAATTAGTGATGTAGTGTAACACACACTTGAACCCATGCCAATAACTTGTATTGATGTGTAGCCTACTAATGGGTAATTGTTCCTTGAAGTATATTAGGGAGCACACACATACGTTCATATCCAAAAACATAGTAGACTTCTAATTATTGTAAGTATTCTCAAACTTTGATTTGGCCATGAAACCTAGGGGCTTGATCCAAATGGAAAGGTGTGTATTCATGAGTCATCCACCAATGAGTTAAATAGACTTATACTGCCTAGGTAGCTTATGTGGAATATTTATTTTTTGACCAACTATAGTACAACCTCATCCCATGCGGTCATATTATCCATGTGTCCATTATTTGCAAGCAATACTAGTGCTATTAGAGATTGATTGCACATTCCCCCAATGAACCAAACCATCTGGAGCAAGATATACATGTTCATTTCCTTACACCATGATGTTATAAATGTGGTTGAGGTCTTCATTAGCATCAACTAGTTCTATAAAATGGGAACCTTAATCATCAGTGAGAGGAATAACTATGCAATGTGTATCATTCTTAAAGCTAATGTAGTGCTTATTAAAACGCAAATCAATATTAATGGCATAACACCATGGTCGACCCAATAGAGCTAGAAAATTATTCATATAAAAAATAAGACTCACTCTCTTGATATGTACATATTGGTCTATGATTCTAAATTTATTCACTACTCTAGTAAACTTCACATCCATTGGGATGGTCCATTCATCATTCATAACATCTATACCACTAATGCATACAAGTTAAGGTTGTTATATGGCCAATTTCTTCCACATCATTTTAATGGTAGTTGTCTTCAGACCTATCATTAAATGTAAATGATCTTAATAATTTTCAAATAAGGTGTATGCCATTAGATTAGTTTAACCTTTTATTTGTTTTTCAATAAATTTATGCATTGATTGCATTCCTTTTGCTTAGGTTTAGATAAACACTTGGCTCTCTTTTATTGTCATTTTGGTCATGCCCATTGAGGACCATGATAATATTTTAGTGTGGGGTAAGTTTAAAAGGTGGATAAAGGAAGTGGAACAAAAAAATTAAGAGTGGGAAGGAGTTGTGCACATGAAAGGTGCTCAGGAGAATAACATTATGCATGATGGGTGCACATGCAGTCAAAAGTGAAAGGGGAAGCATAAATGAAAGTGAAATAGAAATTAAGAAAGAGATGCACACATATTGGATGCACAAGTGGAAGCATCTAGGGATAAAAAAAATCATGCAAGAGGTGACATGTGACAGGAAATATGGAAAAAGAGCAGTAAGGGAAAAGCTGTTATGAATGGGTTAGGAGGGAAAAAGTAGTTCTTTCCTTATAAAATGAAAAATTTGAATCTTTTTATAGTTGGCATGCACTATTAAGAAATTAAAAGAATGGGATAGGTGTATTAAGGGATAAAATATGAAGCATAATGGAAAGTATTCCAAATGGACTTCATGGCATATTATTAAAGGCATTAATGAGTGAAATGATGAATGAAGTCACATAGGAGTAAATATGGGATAGCTCTCAAAGTTATAAAATGTTAAAAAGTCTTCATTTTAATACTTTAGTTTTGAAAATTCTTGAATTTATAGAGGCAAGTTAATAATTTTCAAGCCATAATAAAGAACATTCATCGAATTTCACCAACAAATTCAAAATTGTGAAGTGAGGCAACTATCATGAATGGAGAGACTAGTGAAATTATGATTAGAGGAACATGGGTGAAAGAGTTTTAGGTTTTAATTGTTAGTGTTCACCATTAGAGGTTGTTGAAGCAAAAAATCCAAGGGAATTTGAAATAGTAAACACATATTATTTTGGGAGAGTCATATAATCGTGCCTCAACCTTTAGGCTCCTTAGAGGGTGATACGACCAAAGCAAAAGGCCAAAATAAGTGAGCCTTTACCCATAATTTATGGAGAGGAATATTTTGAGGGCATGGAAGGATAACCAATTTTTATTAGAGAGGAAGTTCTCAGTGAGTTCGACATACAATTGGAAAACCTAGCACAAGTAGAGGAAACATACATTAGGAAAAAACCAAAGATGACATGCGTAGCAAAGAATAAAAACACAACACCTCCTCCACCCCTTATTTTTATTAAAGAAATGAAATACCTTGAGTCGATGTTGTGTGCTATGAACTAAGAATCTAAGATGTTAACTTGTCAAATATTTGATTATAATCACTAAGTACTTGAGAATGAGGCAGACTTACAATGCGATTATAGAGTCAAGCACCAAAACACTATGAATGAGATCATTTATGATCTCATGGTTTTCAATATTATCAATGATGCTAGAGTATTATAGATCTTCTACTTACCTTATTTTGAGAAGCCTATGGAGGTGGTGAGATTTATAATCTCACACATCCAAAAGGACTAATTTTACTTCATAGAGCATAAGATGTAGATCACTACCCAAAGAATAAACAAGGTCATAGGTTTAAAATTCTTAGGCACTGAACTTAATAAGGACTTGGATGACCAAGATGAAATTAAGAAATTTTTAGTGGCACTAGAGTATAATAAGCAGGACCACACCATGTATATATCTAGTCTCTAGGATCTTTCCCTTCGTATACCTACACACTCGGCCATGACAAAGATTAGAGGAGTTGATAGATGGAAAAAAGTTGACATAATACACTTCTACATAGAAAATTAGATTGACCAAGGGTATAAGTAAAATTATTATCAATAATTCTTTGAGTGAATCATTTTAGATACATAAAAGGCCCATTGCATACTAAATTCAAAATTTTCTTAGGGAGTGATTCTTGTTTTGTTGGTATTTGATGAGATTAGATTGCCTAAATACATCAATAGTGAATTAAAGTGGGTCTACCTACCTGAGAACAAGTCCCTGACCAAGTAGTTCAAATCATTCACCTTCCTTGGTGATATTATTCCCTCCCATAAGCTAAGAATGAAGGAATGGTTTGATGGGATGAAGGAATATTTGAGAATGAATGACACATCCCTAAGGAATTTCCCACATGGATGGGGGATCAATCTTAATTTATGGTAAATCAACATTATTCACTCATGGCATCTAGATGGACCCTAAAAATAACTTGTCTAGGTGGCTAAAGCTACCTTGTGCTTTCACAAGTAGATATTTCATAAATTTTATGAATCAAATATTTGATGTATGATCAATGAAAATTGATGCTAAAATATTGATGTTGAGTCTCACAATATTAAAAAATTATATGCATATCCAAGAAAGAAAGCCTATCAAGTGAAACATGAATCATATAACACTAATATTAAAGCACATTAGATTCTAGTTGGTGACCAAGTACACAGGTTGTATTATATGTTAAAGCCCAAGAAGATGTTAGGGAATAGCTAGGTTAGAATATAAACCCTTCCAAACCCACCAAATCTTGAAAGACATCAAAAGGAGAAGAGGCTGAGGCATGAGCTAGTTTGATCACCCAATAAGAATAACCAAAGCAACAAGGGACTAACCTATCACCAACAAGAGATTGAGGAGCACCTATAGGTGAAGAACAAGAAGGCCCCAATTTCACCACATAGACATTTGTTCCTTCAGAACAAGATCTTTCTTTGCCAAAAGTTAGGGAATCTATATAGAGAGTGGTGACTCTTGAAGCACCACTTGAGAGGGGACCTTCCCCTAAGCATCAAAAGGAAGCTACCTCATAACCATAGAAGGAACCCTCCCTAGTGCATCAATAAGAGTCTACCCTAGATGACATAAACATGGATATTGGGAGTCCTATTGGTGAAGAGGGGGATGACATAGGCACACATTTGGACACCAGTGACCTAGATGCTGGCAAAAGTCACCAATAAGATGATCTAGATATTTAAGTACTTGAGCATGACCCTAATAAGGAGAAAAATACTATTGATGAATATGTGCAGTAATAACCACTAGATACTAATGAAAACCCTTTTATTTAATCTCATTTCCAATAGAAAATCTCAAAGGAGGAACTTTATATGTGGAGATATTTCCCCAAGGAGGACTCAACCAATTAGACTTAGTGTGATCTTTCTTTTTATATAGATTCTTTTAATGAAGAACACCGATTTGACCTTCCTACAAATAATATTATTTTGGTACTAGGAGAGGTAGAACTTCCTAAGATATTTGGGTGGATCCTTGGTAGTGTATGTCGACTCAAATGAGTGTGACCCTTATTAAGTTTACTCTTGAGGTTACATGGAAAAATACTCTACATGATTTTGATATGAGTCAATTTAAGTACAAGTATCAAGAGGCCATTGCTCTATATTACCATGAGTGCACTGAATAAATAAATCTTGAAGATGAATTAGATGAGTTCAAATTCCAATTAGAAGCATGAATGATGTCTCGAGTAAAGACTCTAACACTCTACAAGACAATTTTGAAACAAGAGCCAACACTTAATGATGGAGTTCCCCTCAAAGGAGAAGTTTTTGATAAGCTAGAGACCTTGATAGAACTTTTGTTAAAAAATTTAAAGACTAGGTAAATCCGCAACATAAGCAGACTTGGGCCATAGAGTAGTTCACTAAGTCTATTGGGGTCCATAAAATATTTTTGATTATTTTGTGATATGTTTCAGATTGTTTATGGGGTTTTTGTCAAATTAGCATGGTCCGCTAAATTTTTGAAAGTTAGGCTTCAGGTAGAATAACTTTAATGCCAATAACTAGCTAAGAACTTACTGACAATAAAGGATAGAGTAGATCATGCCAGAGTATTTTAGGATGTGGAGGAACTTAAGAATAGGATAATTTATCATTGATAAGAGCTCAATAATAGTTTTTTAACATTTTGAGGATAGTTTTTGATAGAGGTTGGATCACTTGAAGATGTTCACAAGGATGCCACGATAAGACTTGATCTTTTGACAACTCAAGCGGGTGACTTTTTGAAACAACTTGAGGAGACAAAGTGGATGAAGGGTGAGGTTGAAGAAATTACATGTAAATTACAAGATGTCCTCAACCACTAGGAGGAAATCAAGCACTAGGTTGAGTAAAAAGGACCTAGATTTTTGAAATCTGAAGTACTTGAGGATAACACATAGTCTAGAATGGACTATTGGCTTAATGTGAGGTGATGTTAGACCCTAAATTTTATATCTATTTACACTAAGCACTTTTTTATAGATAATGATGCAGAAGGAAAGTTAAACATGGAAGAGAGACAGTGTAGAAGAGACACTATGTGGAAGACCTTAGTGTGGAAGAAGCATAATGCAAAGAATAAGGATGTAGGAAATATGGAGGAACCAATGGCTCAAGACTCAAGAAATTTGCATATGACTTGGACAAGGACAAAGAAGGAAAAATTAGTTAAGGAAATAGTTTGCTCAAGAATCAAATGAGGATAATTAAAGCATGGATCTAACATCAACGCATGAGAAGAAAGGCACATGACTTCATATATCTAGCATAGAGTGGGTATATAGGGGTAGTTAGGCTAATATCTATAGGAATTCAATGTAACAATGCACCATGATGCATTATTGATTAATGATCATTGACAAGTCATAATTCTTATGTTAATCTTGTAACTAAATAATTGGGATAAAATCATGTATAAATACCACTAATTTTACTTTAAAAGGTTGTTGATGTTGTTATTTGTTGTTTTGCAATGGTAAATGTAATACTGAGCTTATGTTTTTGATACACATCAAAACCTATGTATGGTGACCATTGACATGAATAAATGGATTACTTATGCTAATTGAAATACATGTAAACTTGTTATGGAACTACTAGCACTAATATTCTTTTTCTTACTTTGTGCTCTTTTTACTTGTGATCAATAGTCTAAGTATGGAATGATTATATGGTATGAGTTAGATTAACTATGATAGTGTTATTTATAACTAAGTGCCTGTTCAATCACCTTAGTATAGAAATAACAATGTGTATACCATCACATGATAGAACCATTGGGAATTGGTCTTAAGTCATGTGCTTTAGGTGAGCACACAAGACTAATTCTCATGTGATAAGCTAACACGTTAGTTATTTGGATATCTTCTCCTCTTTTTTCATGTGACTAGGGAAAGTAATGTTAAACTAAAGGAAAATAATCCAATAATTGAAAATGGTATATATTTAAATATCATGCAAATACTTAAGACAATGGTGTAGTATATAAGGTGTCACTCTCATTTGATTTAGCCATGGTTGTCCAATTAATAACTTATACAATTTTATATCAAGAGTGACATAAAATCAAACTTGAAGGGTTTAAGGACTGACTATGATGGGTAGGTAATCCCACCAAGTGGTGTACATGAGATGTCATATTAAACATGAATAATCATAGTCATGTGAAATAAATAGTTTTTAGTGTAACCTTTACTAGATAAGGATGACATGATAATAATATTTGCACTAGAACCAATGCCTATCATTATTTCATGTATATTTAAATGGTGAAGGGAAAAATATGCATGCATGCATAGAGTGAATTTTTTGATTCATAAATAGTTATCTTATGGCCATAGAATGTAATAGAAGGAACTTGCCATTGATAACTCAAAATCATGCCAATAATGTTATTAAATCTTATTATAGATTTGAATCATTCAAAGAGAAACCCATGAATGATATTTGTCAAGTTTCAAGTTAGAACACTACATGCATCATCATATAGTATATTTCACCCTTGTACACATAGTTACCCACACATAGGGGAGACATGCATTAGTATAAGGCCCTCCTTGGAGTATTGGCTATGTAGGCAATGGCCATTGATAGAGGGGTCTTTGGGGTCAACTCGACATTATGATCCTAATTACCCATTTTTAGCAAGTTCATTTTAAGGGTGAAGAAAAATGAAGATATAGGGTTTTATCAATCAACAAAGAGTGATAACATGTATCCAAAATCTAAATACATCAATATATTAGTAATAAAAAACTTAAAATAGTGAAGTTATGATCACATCCAAATCTAATCATTATTTCCTAATGGAAACCTACATCATAGTTAGACACTAGGGTTGATAATAGTGTCCAAATATAATGGTAGTGTTTGTGGATATATAAGTACAATTTCTAGAATATGATGACTGATTTAGAATACTGATCATACATACTTTACACCTATTTTTAGTCTAGATCTACATGTGCATAATAAACCCAATTAAGTATCACTTTTCATTGGTATTGCAATCAATTAAACATATTTAAAATCAAATACTTTATATATTTATCATATCATATTATTATAATTCAAAATATTCATTTATTGAGTTTGTAATTAATTGTCCTACTATAGGTTAGTTTATCACCTTTGTGCTTGAACTATTTCTATATTTTTAACCCTATACCCCACTATTTAAATTTAAGGCTAAACATTTGGTGAACCTGACCCTTGAGTCTTCATATGCAACCATTATTATGATCTAGGGTTGTATAACTTCCTAGGGTTTCATATTTTATTTCTAAGCTATCTCATTTTATATTTTAGCAAATTAAAAATGAAAGGTGTTTTTGTAAAATCAAGCATAACCTATGAGCAAGAAGAGATATATATTTATAAAGCCATTGATATTGAGCAAAAAAAATTTCAAATCTTTCCAAGTGAATAAAAGAGAGCATGCTTGACCCATTTCAATGAGAAACATACTCCTCAAGGTTTTAATAGTCACCATCCCACTCCCATCACTCATTGACATCCTATGTTTGGTTCCATGGTCCATACTATTAATAACCAAAAGGGTAGGTTATCACATCATGGTCAACATGTCTCTCCCCCTCTCAAAACAAAAGTGGATACACATGGGAAAAATATTCCTTTATTTAATCATGAATTTTTTTGCAAGGTTCACAAGGATATAATGACCTCTTTGAAAATGTCAACCAATGGAAATATTCCTTTATGAAAAATGCAATTACCAAAGGTTCATACATGTACAAATAAAGCACTCATAGTGCACAATAATAACTAAAGCTTTCCATGTTTTTATTGTAAAACATTTCACAATATTCATATAGATATCATGGATTCCTTGTAACTCCCAACACATGCACAATTACCAAAATCTATCATACTTCCAAACAATGTGCATAAACCAAAGGCTATAAAATATGTAGATAATGTATACTTACTAAAGATTCCAAAGCTCGTACATGATTTACCATTACCAAAATTTTCAAATGAGGTACCATTACCAAGTATGCCAAAAATTTTACATGACAAACCTTTACCAAATGTTCCAAAATTTACCAAAGATGCACCATTTCCAAAACTTCCAAAACTTCCAAAACTTTCAAATCAAGGTAAATTACCAAAAATTTCTAATGTTCAAAGTAATGAAAAGATCAAACAAAATCCTCCTAATGATGAGAGATTTATTGTTCCTATGTTAAAAATAGATGATAAATTACACCCAATGATTAAATCTTTGAAAACTTCCACATTTCCTACTACTTATCATATGTCTCTAATGAGTACTATAGGAGAACTCCAAAGACAAGTTTCAATTCTCAAAGTACAAATGTCATCTTACAATGCTAGTACTAGTGATAAAATTATCCAAAATCAACCTCTTGAAAAATGTGTGTTTAAATATCCTTATTCAAAAGAGTTTATCATCCCAATATTGCGTTAATTTTTTTTCCATTAAAATCCTTCCAAACATATAATTTAATATGTACATTCTTTTGGAATTTGGGCTAAAGATGATCGAATATTGTTAAAAACATTTCATATGAGACTTATAGATGAAGCTTGTGATTGGTTATATAGTTTACCAAATGGATCCTTTACTATATTCAAGCAACTAGATTTTTTTATTTCTAGCCTGTAATCACACAATGTGCCAAAATTTACATTGGACCATTTGTAAAACTTCACACAACATGATGATGAATCCATTCAAGATTATGCTATTCAATTTAAAAATGTATCATATGCCTTAGCATATCAACCTTCAGATTTGGAACTATGATTCCTATTTAGTAGAGGTATCACTCTTACACTAAAGAAACAAACATTACATAAATGTTATAACTCATTTACCCGCCTATACATGGATATGCATGGATATAATTACTTCATACTCAAATATAAAAAATATTTAAATCTATCTTATACAAAGTACAAATACTTTGTTCATGATACATATGATGGGAATAAAACCAAGTGAATATAATGAAAAAAATGTGGCATCCCAAATATTTATATGAAACCTTTGAAAAATATTTACTCAATATGGGAACCACACCAAATTGACATACTCCATAACCTCTTCCAATTGAACCAAGGAAAAAACATCCTCACCAAAAGGATTTAACAATTATATTATTCATTGGGGAAGCTTATTTTCACCATAAGCATATTGATCCTACAATGAAAGAAACATTTTGTAATGAAATATGTTTGGCACAACTTAGTTATACCATCAAGGACTTACATCATAAAGGAAGTTATAAAAACTCATTGGGATACATAATGTTACCATTTACTTAAGGAACATGTGTCATCCACTTGAAATTATGGGTCAAGTCCCATACAACTTAACACAACTTTACATTGGGTTCATTTTGGCTATACCAGATGGAAGCTAAAATTGATCAAAACTACCAAGGTATTTCATTCTCCTATAAGGGAATATTAGTTCACATACTAGACAATGGTGATGGTAATTATACTAATCTAGTAAAGAGAGAAAAGGATCATGCTCTGAGCATTTTTCACTTAAAAATTTCCAATAATAACAAACTTGATCCATTTGATGCACATTAAGTAAAACATTCCAAAATATTCTAAAAATAAAAAAAAATAAAATATTCAATAAAATACAAAAACATTCCAATAAATTGAAAAATATAAAAATATCCAACATTCATATTTTATAGCATCTATGTTGTTTGATTTATGTTAGTAGATATCATATCATTTTATTTATATATACACATGTTTCACACATTTTAGAGTGTGATACATGCATACCCAGACACATGATATATGCACTTTTATTTGTTTTCCCTCTGCCATATAGTACATTGAGGGCATCTACTTCTATGATCAGGATTGATACATTTTACATACAATTTATGATCATTCCTACATTATCATGTTTAAGCTTATATACTAACGTTTACACATGTATATATCTATACTCATTTATTAAACATTGTACTTGATATGCTATGCTACATAATGTTTTTTGATAACACATATATGCAGGGACTAATATATTATGCTTATATTGGTTTCTTATACTTCATTTATTCATGCTATCAATTCCTTGAGTATATTACATTTATTGTTATTATCTTGGTTATGGAACATTTAAATATGTTCCTTGCCTATTGGCACCTATGCCATTGCATGTTGTTTGGACATTTGAATATGTCATTTCACGTTGATTGGGAATTTGAATATGTCATCCCTTTAGATTGTGCAACATTTGAACATTCCCATTGTATGAGTTCTTCTTCAACCATTCCTTTGCATTACATTGAGTTCTTTTGTGCGTGTGCTTGATTGTTTGTTGATCTTGTACTATTACTCTCTAGACATTTCCATGATCTATATCATGCATATTAGGACTTGATGTAATCACATACTATGAGTTTAATTGATATACCTATTTTGACATGTTATCATTATATTCTACATGATTCATATGCGAATTATATAACTATCTTATCCTTTTGAGGTAAGGTATCTTCCATATTATATTTCCCTCACCTCAAAAGGGAGGATAAAATTAGTAGGGGCATGTCAAAGAAGCATGATGTCCACACTTTCATAATTTTTAGGTTTCATTGGGGGCATGTCATAAAGGCATAATATCCAAACTTATACACCTCAATATTTACATATTTTAGTGGGTCCATGCCACAAATACATGACCTACACCCTTCCTTATCATCTCTAAACTTCAATGGGGGCATGCCATAAAAACATGATCTCTGCACTTGCACACTCTCTAGTTTAGTTTCATGATTTAGATATATACTTGGGATAAAATCCTATACATTGCACTAATTTTGTATAGATTTGAAACAAAGTTTTTTATATTTATAATACATATACTCTAGCTCAGACATATTAGAGGTGCATATGACATGATATTGCACTTAAAATTTTAAAATCTACCAATTATAATACTCATCAAGATGCACCAATGCCACCAAGATGTAATATTATTGAGAATTTTTATTATAAAAATTGGTTAATTTTATAGTTTAAAGTGATTAAATCATTCATCCTCACTATATTTATAGGTTGGAGTGATTAAATAATCTAATCTTATCAGATTTATAGGATGAGTTGATTAAATGACTCACACTCAGTAAATTATATATATTCACACTTGAGTTATATGATTGAGATATAATGATATCAATGGTCATGTTAAGACTCATACTTGCACCAGATTGGGGGCATAATACCTTCCAATACACATATTCAAAATATCTAAGTTTTAGGTATGAACCTCTTCCATATCTAATGATTTATAAGGAAGCATCTTTACCAGCCAAAGCATCAAGATGAAACATGGTTGCATCAACACACATGCATACTCCTTCCTTAATCTCTTTGTTTTTAAAAATTTCAATTATTTAAAATTTCATATTATATGCACTGATTTATGCTGTAACATGCTATTTGAGGAGACTATATACTATGAATTTATTTGAGCTTTTCATCCATCCCATCAAGGGATTTCAAGAAATATTTATTATGTAGAATCATTTTGGTTTCCAATAATGACATATTTATTATGTATAACCATTTTGGTTTCTAATAAAATCATTACCTCCTCTACCTCCATCATGTGGGGTCCTTATGCTTACAAAGACACCTCTTTTAGTAATTTATAGACACTCATCATCGGTTACCACTAGGTGAAATTTTGAGCATATTCCACTCCATCACAAGCCAACTCAACTTCCCTAAGTATATATTAAGTTAGGTCTATATCTTATTGTAGTCTAATGAAGACATATATCAATGATAATTAAATAATAATTAACTTAACTTGAATTTCACAACTAATATATATCAATATACTTTATACAACTTGTCACAACTCTACAACTTCATTGTTCACTTAATTAACACAACATTTACATATTGCTCCGTAAATGAATCTCTCAACTTCATTTAAAAATAAAGACTAATTAATCATAACAATAACTGACTTAATTGCATCTACAAGAGATAAGAAGGCTAATAATATTTATTAGTCTTATAAACCTATAAGGCTTTGTGCACATTTTACCCATAATATAGCTAAATGAAGTTTATTAAAATCATTCAAAGAGTTCCATCAACAAGTGAAATGTAGGCATAATAATTTGATATTCAAATAAAATTATGTCTAACTAAACAATATTACATCAATAATTATGCAAATTCATCTCAAACAGATGTAAGTCCACATTATTTAAATGCCAAAACATTATTCCGTAAACCATTTATTTATGACAACTCTCGATGAATGGATTGACAACTAAAGAATCAAACATTATTTCATAATTACTAATCAATCTTGAATATTAATAACTTTTTAATGTAAATTAAACATAAAAATTATATTGCACACCATTATTTCAAACATTAATGTGGATAACAAAATAAATTATACAATACTAAATCAACTTGGTATACAATTGATCTTTTCATTATAGTCAATACAAAATAATTCAACTCAAGAGAAATATAACCAATCAATATTTCACATACAAATCTAATGAAGTAAATGCCCACCTCTCCAGTCCCAATGTGCTCAACCATAAGTTGCCTTAGACCACCCCATCTATCAGTTGGATGTGAATCTGACCAAATGAGAGAAGTAAGGTAACAGTGACCACTAAGCTTAACTTACAAATCTAATTGATGAAAATATTTAAATAACATTGTTTACATTCATGGTTAACAACACTAACACCTTTGTAGTTATTCTAACTGCTAAAACTCATATTAGATTTTTCTAATGTTGAAGATTAAGAGCACAATCCATGGCATTTCACTCATAAGTCCCAATCGTTTGTTAGGGTGCAACACTCAAAATAAATGTAATTGTATTATTGCTAGTAACCCTGAATACAAAAAATATTCTTTAAATATTTCCATCTAAGTAAAATGAACTTAAATGACTAAAATAACTTTCAAAAATCAAACTAAATAACATATTCAAAACAACATCAAAAACCTTGATAAAGAAGACTTTAAATAGTTTAAAAATGACATCAAACTCAACTCAAGTTCTCATGCAAGACAACATATTCACACAACTAGTGTAACTAAAGTCAACCATACTAATCAAATAAAACATTATCAAACATCCTAAAGTGCTAGCTCAATGTTGACCAATAGGGTCAAATGAAAACCATGATGAAAAGATCTTAAGTCATTATTAATAACTGGTAATGATAATAATGATAGAAGTCATTCATATGAATGTTTATTATCAAACAATATTAAATCTCATGATGTATTCCAAAAATAGTCTTTAACACAAAGTTAAACAATCATGAACATAATTGAAATTGAATGATTAAAAACATACTAACAACCTAAGTAAAAAACCCTTGTTATGACCAAATCTACTATCTTGGCCATATGAATACTAATGGAACACATTATAATAATAATAAAATAATATTTGAAGTAAAATTTAGATGGTATTCAAACCCTACCTAAAAATTAAACATATCATTATTTTCTTCTAAGGCTATGACTTAAAACAATGGACAGGTTTGTGTTTTTTTCAAAAATAAAACAACCCAATAGAAACCCAAATATAAAGCTAGGGTTTATGAATTAATAATAGGGTTTTCAAAACAAGAACCCATGAAAACATGCATATTAGTATCCCAAAAATGACATACCCAACTATACAAATGAACTTCTATAAAACCAAAAAAGACTTTCATAACACACACAGAGAAAACTACTATTTGTAAGCCATGACTAAGGTCATAATGGTTTCCATTTATTTTTAATTCAAAATTAAAAATAACCCAAAAATAAACTCAAAAACTACTTGGTTTGATTCATATAAATAACCCATTCAATAATTTTATTGCAAGTTATAAAATAGTAAAATTACTGTGTATATTTTCAAACAAAAACCTAGTCCAAACTAATAAGGCTAAATCACAAAAATGACTCAAAATTTTAAATGTAATAGTTACTTGAGTTCTAGACAAAAATAATACAAAATAATGGTGAGTAAGATTGATTCCTTGCCTTTAATTTTTTTTTAGGTTCTACATATCTTGAACGTAAAGACTGGTCAACCCATTTAAGCCAACTTCCACTATCAAAAAACTAAAAAAAAGCCCATTGCATGGCCAACAAGGCAAACAAAATATTGTAGTTCAAAATTAGAAGAAATCTCATGAATCTAAATTCCTCTCTATTTTCCTTGGCCTCCTTGTAAGAAATCTGATAGAGTTTGTCCAAAGTGTAGGGCTTCTGAAAATGACCAAGCAATAACCTTAAAAGGGTTAAAAGAGTCTCGACCTATTCACATCGAGTGGCGATCTAATGTCATCCTCCCAAATTTAAAATCTAAAACAAACACTTTGAACTAATGCCATGCCCATGGTGGGTCATGGCCCCAATTCAATTTAGTAAATCCAAACCAAGACTTGGCCTTATTAAATAATGAATGCCAACAAAGTCCCATTCAACAATATCCATCAAAGAAATTAAATTAAAATCCCAAGATAGTTTCAATTTTTTTTAAAAATGCCTTTAAACCATAAGAAATGGTTAATGCCTTAAGCTAAAATGAAACAAAACTATGAAAAGTAAACTAAGTCACTCAAGAGTGCAAACACAAGTCAAAAACTGATAATTATTATAAGTAAGAAAAATAACATTAAAGATCAATAAATTTTGATATGATCAACTCATAATTACATAACATAGTTAAAAAGACTTATGACATTACCAAAAATGTTGACAAGTGTTGAATTGACTAAGAGTACAAAATAAAAACTGAGTAAAGCAAGAAAAAGCAAGGAGTCAAAATCAACTGAAGACTCGATCTAAAATTGAATTTACATCGAATTAAAAGATAAACACTCAATAAATGAAGTAAATCATAAAAATGAATTAAAGAATTGATACAGTCAAAGCTCAATATTTATAATTTTAAATTTACTATTTTCTTTTTATTTATTTTCTCTACCTCATGTGATTGCTCGAAGTCACATCCAACCTAGCTCATATCATGTACCTTTAGTCATAACATACTATTAACAAAATCCATACTATATAAGAACAATAAATATAATAACAACATTAAATACAAAAATATATTTGAACTAAATAACAAATTAGTAATTCATTACGCTTAAATATCTAATGTTATAATTAAAAACATATCAAATAATTGTCTCAACAACAATCATAATTGATCAAACATATATCATAGAATTGTATCACAAAATTAATCTAAACAATTATGTCCCTAATAGTTCATAACTAAACCATAGTAACAAGTGATAAATGCAGTCAAATAGGGTCATAACATTTCAATGCACATTCTTTATGGCACTCAATTTGCTTACTATTATATATCTCTCATGCTATGGACTCCATGGAGCTCACACGATCACATATTTATACTTTTACACACTAGATGAGCACACATATCCCCTTGCCCATTTGGGGACATGTACATTCTTATTTACATCAATCATTTTTGATACATTCCTATGACTCATTTACACATATTGGGGGTATATTATTTTCCTTCCTTCTTTCCACACTATGCTTTAATACCTTGTTGTGGATTGCTTGAATCTCTCCCACTTATTCTATTTTCAAATCCTTTATTCTTAGCACTTTTCAAAATTTTCAATTCTAATATTATAAATTCAAAAATACAAAAAAATAAAATATTTTCAAAAAATGAAAAATCAAGACCTCCAAGAATTTTCTTATATTGCTAATTTACTTCTTTTCATATGTTATTTATTTTAAAATATGTAGATACCATGTTTTAGTTTTCAAACCACATTTATTTTTATGAGGAATGCGAGTGTGATACATGACATAATTTTACATGGTTATTTGATGTTAGGCTTCCCATTTTATTCAATAGCCTTGGTAATTTGGGGGCATATCCTCATTTTTCATGAACATTTATTCAAGTTATATCTATCCAAAACCTTTCTACTATGATGAACTATATGTCATACATGTGTCTTACTATCCATTCATAATTTACATTGTTATATACATATATACTATTTTCTAATAATGACATTGATACATATGGTTGATGTAGACTAGTCTAATTTTCTCTATGTTTTTTTATTAAATTCTTACTTTAATATGTGATATGTTAAAAACTTGCTTTCTTATTGTATGTGGCCCTTGGTATTGTGTGTAAAACATAAACACGTTCTTTCTTGTATGGAATCATTATGTCATTTGAGTGTGACCCTTGACCTTTCATATCGATATGACATTAACATGTCCATTGTATGTGGCTTTTGGGCCTTATGTGTGACATTCTATGCAAATTATGTGACATTAATTATATGTTTATTGTTTGTTACTATGGTTTTATCATTCAAATTATGCATTTCTTATATCTTCTACTTATAGTCTTGTTCCATGATACATATTATGCACATGTTTCTTATTTGCTTAATGTTATATCTATCTAACACATATTTCATATAAAATTTGATACTATGATGCAAAAAATTTAAAATTTTATATTTGGTTTATTACAAGAACTAGGATTTCAACATTAAAAATACTTATGCATGACAAATCAACACTCATAGGTAATCATTGGGCCATTTCTGATAGATGCAGGCACTCAATCAAGAAAATAATCCACATAGTCAACCTAGACATGGTCATAGTCAAAGACAAGGCCATAGTGTACCTATCTACCCTAGTATGACCCTATCCTAATACATTATAGGATTCAATTTAGATATTTCTAGATAGCTTCAAATTAGTGATCTACCTAAAAATTCATCATAGATCAAATTTGAGCTAGGTTTTCATATTTCATTTAAAGTTATTATTTATAGTTCATTTAAATTTATATAATTTACTCTATTTTACATTTAGATTATGTATATTCTATAATTTAGAATTAGATTTAATCATTTAATATTTATTACATGTATTAAATCAAAATAACCATTAAATAGTTCCATAGGATTGGGTTAGTATCACCAATTGATATTGACCTTATGGTTTGTATTGACCTATGTGAAAGTAGGTCATAATGATTATATGTTCAACTATGCATGTATCTTCTTGATTTGTGTTTGTGATTGTGAACCCTGATGATGCACACAACTCTATAAATTAGTCTCATTTTTAAAACCTTGTGTGATTATGAGGTATAGATACCTACAAAAGGGGGAATGTGTAATGGGATGAGATGACCCCAATCACCTTCATCTCATGATTGAATGATTCTTATGTATTTGATATTCTGAGGAGAGAAATTAATCCACACATAGTTCTCCCACCTAGTGTGATTATGCAATTGTGCTCCTTTACTATATGTATGCAATTAATGATTTGGATTTGATACTTGATGATAATTGATTTAACTAAGATTTAGAGTGATTCAAACTTAACTTGTGACTACTCAAAGTGATAAGTTTGAACTTTTGGAATAACATGGTAGTTTTACTCAATTTTCAATTGTGTATTAATAAATGACAATCTTCTTTATAATAATACCTTAAATTATTTTCTATATGGATTAAATTAAATAATTTATCACACCATATACATGGTAGGTTGATATGTTGAGCATAAAGATATGATTTATTTTAAAAAATGGTCATTATTGGGAGCATGTTAGTTCCAACCAAATCATTTAGTGTTGATTAGCATTACTGAGTAAGTTTGGTAGAACTAACCTATGTAAAGGCAGACTGAACTGAGTGTTTGGAGATGTTTATGCATTATTTTATAGATTTGAAATAGATAATGAGTTTCATGTAGTTGTGTAACAATAGAATGAAAGAGTTGAATCATAAGAGATCATGCAAATGTGAAAGAATGGTGAACTAGCACCTTGTTTGAGTGCTCAACACATGCACGGTAAATGTGTGTGAAGCTTATCATTTTCAAGTACAAAAGACCATATTTTAATATGTAAATATTATCTCTTTTATTGTAATATTGAAATTTATAGAGTAAAAAGATAAAATATGCCTGAGTATGTATAATATACTTTGTATTTTGTATGAAACTCTAATTATACAGGTCACTCAATGGACAAACCTGTAATCTATATAGTCAATGTCCATATAATGAATGTTTAAATCTGAAACAATTTTTTTAAAATTTTGAAAGAAAAAGGGTTAGAGTACACTTGCGGGTTCGTGAAAATAAGGTTTCCCTTATAACTTGTTAGAGATGATGTTTCCTTTTTGAATCATTAGATGAACTTATAATTCCTTATTGAAGCACATGGAGAGTTGGGGTGTGTGTGCCTAAAATTTGTGTAACTATGTAATAGCTTGGGTTGGGAAGGAAAAATACCTCAACCCTCATGAATATGGGAAAAGGTAAGCAATGTAATGCCTAAATAACTACATGAATAAATGAGAGAAAACTAAGGTCATGTTCACTCACATAAAGTGAATCAACCACTACAAATGGATTATAGAGACAATTGTAATGTTTGGCTCAAGTTATATCAAATTTCTCCATGTAAAATATAAAATGCATGATTGAAAGGGAATGAACAATGTTTATATCCCCATCATGAGTGCATGTTTGAATGTGTAGTTTCACTTAATGTAGAATAAAATGCATGATCAAAATAGAATTAATAATGCCCATTACCCTATCATGACCACATAGTTCATAAGTGTGAAGTGTAATGATAGCCAATTTCCATTTTAATATAAACTATGTTATTGTGTATGTGCATGAAAAAGTATCATGCCTCCTAAATACATACCAACTAATATATAATGTTATGCATATAGATGCTAAATTTTAAATCTTATATCTAAAATGTATATGTATATGGAAATATATAATTTATGTTCCTATAAATTATGTGTATATGCCCATACGTATGCATCTAAATATGTATGAATATGTTTTCAAGAATATATAAAGTGAATGAGTATGCATGACATATGCCCTTATAATATATATCAATGTGCCCATATATTTCATGTATTTTAACCATTTTAAATCTCTAAAATCTATATTACTATATTATTTTCTTCTCATGGAGGCTTATATCTTTATGAAAAACCCAGTTAATTTACCCTTTTTAAGATGAGGGATGTTTCCTATAAGTCACTCATATCAAAATAAGAGTTAAGTGCATCATGTTATGTATAAAAACAACATCATGTGAACATGTGGAGAATATGTTTTCATATACTAAATGTGCACATTGATCAAGACATATATGCTACATATGTAATGTCGGACATGTAAGTGTCATGTCTAGATAAATGTATCAATGAAGCACATAATATAAGGATATTGTAGAGTAAAAAATACTCTATGTTTCATTCTAATTTTTAGTTGCGCACTACAAAATTTTGTTCCTGCATACTCTGGTTCGTGATGGCAAATTTTTGAAACAGAGTGTGGGCTTGATTTCATTTTGATTCATTTTTGTCTAAGTGACAAAATCAAGCGGAAGCTACCAAGTGTCAATGGCTGAGGCACCTTTCATAAATTTTATAAGTTGGTCAGGACATGCCACATATCTCATAGCAACTCAGTGGAATGCGATAAGTGTCAACATCCATGTTCCATATTAGTATCCACATTTCAAATCTCTTTTTAGTGGAAGGTTTCAACAAGCTAAGTATCAAGATCAGGGGGAAAGTGCCAAGTGGTAATCACGAAAGGTTTCAATTTGCTTTTATAAAAAGTGACAAAAGATACCACATATCCCAACTAAAGAGAGCAGAAGCCACCACATGTCGAGATCTGAATTATATTCATTTTGCTTCATCAATATAGCAAAGACTGTGGTGGGTCTCAGGTTTTGTTTTTGAAGCAAGCAGAAGCTGCCAAGTGTCACTATCCATGTAAATATGAAATGAGGCCCGATTGTTTCTATAATATAAATATAGTGATGTAGAGACTAGCACATGTCACCTTCCACAGGTTTCTCAAAAGGTGGCTAAAAGTAGCAGAGATCGCCATGTGTCTTTTGTTGAGTTAATAAAAAATCACCACCTATCCCTATGCTCCTTTTAAAATTACTTGGGCAAGAAATGTTATGGGTCTTATTTTCTGTTAAGTTGTTAAAGTTTCAAAGAAGTAGATTATGACATGTGTCAAAGGCAAAACACTCCTAAGCAAAGATACAAAAGAAGTATAAGTTACGTGGAAAGTGCCACGTGTCTTCAGTAAGTGTTGCAGAACATGCCAAGTGTCATTCTTTGGTAATAAGAAGGTTTTCAAGGAATTGGCCAAGTGTCCTCTTCCATTTAAAAGAAGGGAGCATCTTGCGATCTATTTCAGCCAATGAACTATTGGAAGATAGAGCATTTTAGAATCTAAGAAATATCTTTTGTTAGACACTTCCAGTTCGGTTAGATTTCATTTGGGCCGTTAGATTGGGAACATATAGACAATTTGGGGTGAATCCAAGGCTATAAATAGAGGTACAGAGATAACCAATGAAGAAGGAGATACTTAGAGAGATTTTTCTAAGAGAAATTGTCAAGAGTTTTAGATTTTCTAGAGCTGTGATTAGAAATATCATTTTCCTTTGTTCTATTTTCTTGAGTTGGAAGGTTTATGTAACTGTGCATGTTTCTGTTCCTTTTATGTGACTAAAGAATTAATAAGATTGAATCCTGTGCCTTTGTTGATATTTTTTGTGTCATTGCAAAAGTAGTCTAAGCTATGTTGTCAAGAGTTTTAGATTTCTAGAGCTGTGATTAAGAATATCATTTGCCTTTGTTTTATTTTCTTGAGTTGAAAAGTTTATATAACTGTGCATGTTTTTGTGCCTCTTATGTGACTAGAGAATTAATAAGAAGATTGAGTCCTATGCCTTTGTTGATATTTCCTGTGTCACTACAAAAGTAGTCTAAGCTGTGAGCCTCTATTTCTATTGTTTTCATCTTTTACATTGATCATGCCTTGTTTTCTCTTAAATGTAATTGAATCTTACATATAGTTTCACTGTGCTCAGATTAAGGGTCAAATTACATTCAGACGCATTGCCATAGTTAGATTTTATTTCTTTGCATTTGTGTTTTCTATTAAAATTCCTATCCCTTTTCCTAGTATATGCTCGATATAAAGAAGAGACCAGCTTCTTAAAAATTTGGAGGTTGTTTCAAGTTGCAAGTCCCACATTCTTGAAACTTCTCGTTATTGGTGTTAGAATCAAAGTGCAATTTTAATCATCAACAGTTTTTGGCACGCCTAGTGGGACACTATATTGAAGTTTCTTTCAAGATTGTATGAACTAGAGAGCTACAAGGAGTCAGAGCTACGAACCAGTAACTAGATCACAGTCTACTATAAATCCAAGTATTCTTTTACCACCTTTGGTAACTAGTCCTAGAAGAAAAGTCAACTAGTTTATACCAATACCAAGAGCAAATATGGGCGCCCCTATAGCCCCAAGAAATTATGCAAGTTAAAACACTGGTAGTCCTTTGATTCTCCCAATACCACCAGCCACTTGGGACCCTATCCCAGTGAATGCTCTGAAATCTCTACCCAAATTCAGTGGGCAAGACTTCAAAACACCTGAAGAACATCTGCAGGATGTATCAAATGTCTGTGCTATACATGTTGTCACACAATAAAATGTGGCCATAAGATTATTAGCAGCTTCTTTTAAAGGGAAGACTCTAGAATGGCATCAATCTTTGACCCCAAATACCATATCTACATGGGATCAGCTCAAAGATCTTTTCTTTGAAAGATTTGAAGAGAAGGGTGATAAGTCTTCTTTATTACAGCAATTGATTACCATCCAAAGGGCACCACAAGAAGTGATGACTGAATTCAATTCTAGATTTCAAAAGACTTGGAAAAGAATCCCTGCTATAGCTAGACCATTACTAGGTATGGCTATATTTTTCTATCTTAAGGCTTTAAATTCAAACATATTTGTTATGATTCAGTCACTTGGAGGTCAGACTCTGCCAGAGGCTTATGATTATGCAGTTAGAGCTAAAAATAATTTGATAGATGTTGTAAAGTTGTCTCCAAGGCCTCCCATGCCCATGTTTCTAGATATTTCCTTACCATTACCTCAAGAAGGCCCTAAATCCATAGCCTCACCTGTGTCTATGTACACATATCCTCAACCACCTACTAAAGAAATTGTCTCTGCCCAGTCATTTGAGTTGGATGATATCAAGAATATCCTAAGGATATTTTCTAATGAGTTGATTAATATAAAGAGATAATAGAATCCTTTACCTGGGCCTCCATATCAAGGCTATCAAGAAAATAGATTTTCATCACAACCAAACCAATACTAGGGTCCACAAAGGCAAAATAACCCTTAGCCAACAAATCAATTAGTTGCAGTCTCTACACTCTCACAAGCTATTCCCCCCAATTCGAATAGGGAGATTGTTCTAGGGCAAAATAATTATGTGGATAACACTAATGCCTAGTTTTTCCCTTGCAATAATGCTCATACACCTAGATATTGTCCCATGGGTAATCTACAACAAAAGGTGGCAGAGCAAAGAAGAATGGATGGACAGTTTGTAAGTTCCAGTGATAATCAAGCCTACCAGTCTTTTGGTATGAAAAATTTAGTCTTAATGGCTTAGATGCAAGGGATGTCTTTGCAACAAGAGGAATAAATAGCCGCAGAACATGCCTTGTTCTCATGGGTTGAATATGAAGAATCAATTTTCTTGAATGAAGCTTCCACTTCTAAGAAACTAGTGGTGCAATCTGATTATTATACTAGTTCAAAGAGAAGGATGGTGGAACAGCCTAAAGTTGTAAATAGTCAAGTCATGGAGAATCCTCCATTTCAAGGATAAAGAAACATAGATGTCAGATAAGAAGTGTCTCAGCCGGTGCAAAATCAAGTGATTCCTACATAAATTCAAGAAAAAACAAGATATCCTTATTTTCAAAGAACTCAAACTCTGGGACCAATAAATGTGGTGGATCAATTGAAGAAGACTCCAACACAAGTATCAATATGGGATATATTGGCTATTCTTGAATAGAAGACACTACTACAAGAATCTCTACAAGGCCAAGCAGTGCCCAAAGGTACTGTTATCAAAGAAAGAACTGCTGAAAAAGAAAATCTCAAAGACACAGTTCATCTGCAGACAATAGCCCTAGTGAATAATGCACTAGAGGTAAGCAAATCTAAACCAGATCCCTTCTATTTAACTTTGATAGTTGGCAAGAAACTACTGCATAATGTAATGATTGATTTAAGGGCTAGTACTATAGTAATGCCTAAATAGATAGCTGATGCTTTAGAAATAAAGTATGAACCACTCACTAAAGGAGTCATGCAGCTAGATGGCAAAGCAGTACAAATAATAGGGAGAATCAAACAACTCCCATTACAATTATATACTTGTCCCAATATAATTGTAAATCAATATGTAGTAGTCATAGATATACCTCCTGTATTTGGTCTATGCTTATCCAGAGAATTTACAGCCAAGATAGGAGGATATATGTCCCTTGATTGGTCTTATCTCATCCTAAGAACCAAGTATGGTTCAAAGATGAAGATATTATCTGAGCCATTATATAAGGATCACATCACCAATGAACTAATTGCAAAGTTAGAGGTAGCTCATGCTATGATGAATAAAGAAGAAAGGGTTTTTGTTGAGGAGTTAGGTGAATGGAATGAACATGATCAAGAAGAGGAAAATGATCATTTATTAGCTATGATGCAAAGTGACCCATACGGAAATTATGACTCCATTGGTCTGGGCACTTATGTCATATTTGAGGAAGATCATAAAATCTCAAATGTTTTAAGGGAAGAAAAGTCAAAAGAGACCTCTTCTATTAATCCTCAGGTCTCTCAACATGAATTCCATATTTTGAGTGAGAAGTCACAAGTGTATGCCTTAATCTCTGATGAAGAAGAGATAATTTCTGACTTTCTTCTTCCTTTGCAAGATGATGTGGAGGAGCATGGACATTGCCTTGATCATGATTTGAATGATTTATTTGAAATCATTGGGTCAGATTATACTATTTTTCAAGAAGGTTGTGAGCTGGTTGCAGAGGAACAAAATAACATTGAGACTCAATTACATATGCAAAATTATTGCAAAATTTTAGAATTATCCTTTCAATAGATTTGTAATTTTGAAGTCATTAAAGAGGATGATCATGCAATAGAACCTAAGTTTGAGACAGAAGGAGATAAGCCAATAAATGATATATATCAAAGGGCTTTAGTTGATGAGCAAACAATCATTTATTTCTTGATAAGACATGCCAGTATCAAGAACCGGCATTCGACAAGCTTTCAAAGACAAGAAGAGTTTATATATGTTGGAAGCATGTTTGACTCAGACTCACTCAAATGTAGGCAAATCAATGTGGCATACATAGAGAGCAAGTCACCAAAGCTATATACAATTCAACCACTTGTTTGGCAATATAAGTTGGCTTGTCATGAAGGAGACTTTAGAAATTCTTCTTTTGATCTAGGAGGGAGATAAAGATACTATGTATTATAGTTAGATAGTTTCCCCTTTTCATATTGTTTTGTTTTCCCATTTTTTTTCCTGCTTTTCTTTTAAATAAGTGTTCTTTGAACACGTAGTCGGCATCTCAGAGAGTTTTTCAAAATTTTCAAAATTTCTCAATGCATTGAATATCTTCCAAATCTTTAGAAAATCCCCAAGGTACCTTGCGCTACCACTTGCATAACGTGTCTATCTCACTGTCCCATAAAGATTGAGTAAGATTTGCTAATGGTTATCCAAGTTTAATGCCATTTTGAGACTTGATAGGTCAATAAATACCTCTTAGCAAGAGTTAAAGCTTACAATTTCTCAAATATTCTTGCATCTGTGAGAAAATATCCTGCTACTTGCATTTTTAGTTCCTAGTAAACTTGATTTAGTGAAAGTGTTTCTATTTTGAGAAAGTTCATACCAATTATCACAAAAAAGATATAGAGATGGAGGGGGCACAATCTTCACAATAAAGAGCTAGGATGTATGAATCCCTTGACAAGTTTCTTGTGAGCAAGTCATATGCTTCAGCTCCCACACAACCATTGAAGACCTATCCACGGACCAGAATCCTTGAAGTTGGTCAAGTAAGTGACCCAGTAAAGATAAAATATTATGCAGATGGAGTCATGGACCCAATTTTTCAAAGAGCTAGTAGCAAAACTCTTAGAGAAGGGGCACATCAAAGGTGTCTTCAGAGGGCTAGAGTAGGGAAATATGAGACATTTTCCATGAGGATATAGACTTCAAAACTGGCATAATTCATTGTCCCAACTGTACATCCATGCCCTGACTTGGTCAAATTATACGCAGACTTGTTCCATGCACCCTTAAACACCATTCAACAAGGTCCATTTATGGTGCAAATCACATCGTAGGCTATTATGGACATGTTAACCCTGTATCACGATAAAATAGCTACATTTCCCACTATTGCTAAAATGCAAAGAATGTGGGCTAACATTAATACTCAGTTGAGATTCTTAAGACCCGAATTGCAAATGGGCAATCATGACACTACTGTGCCTACACTCCCTATAGCAAGAGCCCAATTCGCACAAGCTAGCCAAGATACACTATTTATGATGGCTTTCATCTTCAGCATGAAAGATGATATGGTAGTTTATGCAAAACAAATGGCTATCCTCTTTAGGCTGAAGGCTGTTGACAAAACTCAGGTGTATAGGCTTGACTTTTCTAAAAAATTGCTTTCTCAATGGTGGAACAACTGGCCCAGTTCAAATCAAAAGGGGTTCTCACGTAATCTTATTATTTGTTTCACCTCATGTTGTATCAGAACTCTAACCTTTTTGCCCAACATATGCATCTTGATATGTATGACCCAAGTTTTGATCTCTAAAGGACCACTCCTGTGTCTGCATGGACACATATTTTGTCAAAAATTAGTGATCCATATGAATTCTACGAAATATTTTTTACCCCTAATTTTTGTCACCTCAGCCCCAAACCAGTTATGAATAGACTATTCCCAAGTGTTTCAAACCTTCTAGCCAGTTGCCCAATTCCTTATGATTTCTATTTTGGATCCCACCATACAATTATAAGAGTCCATAGTTTTTGTGGGGAACCAATATTGCTACCTAAGATTTTGACTCTTAGGTTAGCATTCTTAGAGGTCACCAGGAAGGTATCCATAGTCGACAATGAATATGGTTCTAGGAAGAGGAAGAGAAAAATGTATGACCTCCCATGGATGACAAATAACATGGTACTAGAAACCAGAGATGTCAATGTTGTGTTGCTTAGAAAGCTAGCCTTTCTGGGTTTCCTTCTAATAGAAGACAAATGGTTATATGACCCAAATGGTTTCATAGCTTCCTAGATAAGGACTAATAGGGTTGCAACTAGAATTGCACATGAAGTCTTGCCCTTTTGGGAGAATAGAAAAAATCCTAGGGAAGACACTCTTGGATTTTATGTTGAATTAATAGATTTGGCCCTTCCACAAAATAGGCCATGGGAAACATTATATGTTAAGCAGAGGGATTATGATCCTAAAGTGAGAATGACTTTTGACATAAGAAGGACACTAAAGAATAAAGATTGGGATGCTGAGAAAATAAAAGCCTATTGGAAATATAGGCAAGAAATTTGTCAAATAACCCATTCTTTCGAGAACGTGGACTCAGATGAGAGATGGGAAGAACTCTAGGATGAGTGCCATCTCTCCCCTGTATCTAGCCCAGAGACAAGTAATTTACTGACACTAGGTGTAGAGCCTAAAGCTAGAGTAGGGTCCAGCCAAAAGTCATAGGCCTCAGGGCAAATTGCAGCTACAATAACTATATCAGTTTGGCCTCAATCTCTCAGCATCATGGAAAAGCAAAAGAGTGTGGTGCCTTCACCACTAAAAGCTTCCCCATCAGCATCGGTTATTGAAATTTCTAGTTCTCCACAAGCATCACTGATGGTAGGAAAAGAAACACAGCCAGAAGAAGAGACAGCCAAGAAGTGAAAGAGGGTGTAGTTTTAGTTTGATTCAAAAGAAGAGGTTGACCCCCTGTAATGCCAATTACAAAGTACTATAATTGCCCCTTAAGTAAGTATTATTCCTCCTTCTCCTTCTCAATCTCTTTCTTCTCCTATTGGCATGATGATTCCATCTAGCTAGATGACATCCCCTGCCACCTTTGTCGTTCCTATTTCTCACTTCGCCCCATCTATACCACCTCAAGCTTTAACATTACCTCACTTTTCCCTTTCTATTCCCAAGAAACTTTCCCCTTAGATTTCCCATAGCCAACAATTGGCTATTCAATATGGTTTGCCACAGGGACATCCTTTTGTGGGTGGGCACATTGCCTCTCCTTCTACCTTCTAGACCCAAGCAGATGTTGCTAGGAAGGCAAGGGAAGCTCGAAGAGAGAAAAAAAAGATCAAGGAAAATAAAGCCTTGGCTACACCCCATCTATAGTTACAATTTGACCCCATTCAGCAGCAATTGATAGTGACTCATTTGTCACCAAATGTAATTAAGCCAACTGAGCAGATGCAGTCAGAAGACTACATGATGAATGTAGTGGCCATCGACATGTCCCTCTTTAGGCCATAAGACAAAATTGAGCTACTAACCAAATCCACTTCTGTAGTTGCTGAAGACTACTTGAAGACATCAAGGAGGCTACAAAAGATGGAGGCCAATTTAGCTAAGGAAAAGGCAAACTGTAATAATTTGACCATAGAGATCAATAGAAAAGATAATGAAATAGAGAATCTAAATAAATATTTGCAAGATACTATTTCTCTTTAGACTCATCGGGCAGTCTAGGCCCAAAATGATTCCTTAAAAGTAGGGCTAATGCAGGTAAAAGGTGCGGTGATGACCCTAAGGTGGGAAAAAGTAGCATTGCAAAAAAAATGTGAGGAACACCTACTATAGGTTACCCAATTGCAACAAAAGCTGCTAAGTGAATAGAATAATACTGTGGTTATATAAGCCCAATTTCAAGCAGAGCCATAAAGAATAGAATAATTGACACTAGAGCTAGCCAATAGGCCAAGGAATGTTAGAGTGTTAAGTCTGGTGAAGGAGATCTATGAATCCATGTGGAAAAGAATCTCCTTAGAGATTATTTAGCTCAGGCCTTCTCTCACCTTCCTACTAAATGCACAAAAATTGTGCAAAAAGGTGGAGATTTTAGTTGTAAACACTCTGGCTACAGTTTTTGGGAGAGTAATGGACTCTAAAACATTACTGCAAAAGCTCTATAATGCAACAGATGCAATGTTGTCAGCAACAAGAATTGAGAATAGAATGGTCACTGCTAAGCGAGTGAATGAGGTTCTCAGTTGCAATTCTATAGCCATCAGTTGCAGAGAGCTCCTAGATGTCATGAAAGAAGGAATTAGTGAAATAAAATAGCATATTGAAGATCTAGTGCAATTAGGTTTTCCTTCTCTATTTCCTGATGACAACATGATGCTAATGGTTGATAAAATTGAACCTTTGCTGTTAGCCAAAAGGAATGATCAGATAGTTTTTCAAGATTTAAGGGATGATTCATTAGTCCCTGAAGTAGAAGCTATCTTGGTTCTTATTTCCCAGCTCGAATTCAAATTGAAGGATACGGTTCAAATTTTGCAAAATTTTTCACATAAGGATATTATTAACCTTGATTTAGCCTTCAATGAATTGTAGAATAAATAAGGGTTATCTAACGATGAGTGGTCCACCTACCAAATAGCATTGCTAAAGCTGTAATTTTGAAATTTTGATCTAGTGAGAGTTGTGGTTTCTTTTTGAGCAGGCTCAAAAGTCCTTGGGGTCACCAATAATTGTAGAGTAAAAAATACTCTACATTTCATTCTAATTTTTAGTTGCACACTGCAAAATTTTATTCTTGCATACTTTGGTTCGTGACGATGAAGTTTTGAAATAGAGCACGGGCTTGATTTCCTTTTGATTCATTTTTGTCTAAGTGTTGAATTTGAGTGAAAGCTGCCAAGTGTCAACGGTGAGGCACCTTTCATAAATTTTATAAGTTGGTTAGGACGTGCCACATATCTCATAGCAACTCAGCAGAACACGACAAGTGTCAGCATCTACATTCCATAGCGGCATCCACGTTTCAAATCTCTTTTCAATGGAAGGTTTCAACAAGATAAGTATCAGGATCAGGCGGAAAGCACTAAGTGGCAATCACAGAAGGTTTCATTTTGATTTTCTAAAAAGTGATAGAAGATGCCAAGTATCCCAGCTGAAGAGAGTAGAAGCCACCACATGTCAAAATTTGAATTATCTTCATTTTGCTTCACTGATATAGAAAATACTGTGGTGGTTCTCAGGTTTTATTTTTGAAGCAAACAAAAGCTACCAAGTGTTGCTATCTGTGTAAATATGAAATGAGGCCCGATTGTTTCTATAATATAAATAGAGCGATGCGGAGACCAACATGTGTCACCTTTTGTAGGTTTCTCAAAAGGTGGCTAAAAGTAGCAGAGATCACCATGTGTCCTTTATTGAGGCAAGCAAAAATCACCACCTGTCCCTATGCTCCTTTTAAAATTACTCAGGCAAGAAATGCTGTTGGTCTTATTTTCTATTAAGTTTTTAAAGTTTTGAAGAAGCAGATTGCGACAGGTGTCAAAGGTGGAACACTCCTAAGCAAAGATACAAAATAAGTATAAGTTATGCAAAAAGTGCCGCGTGTCTTCAGTAAGTGTTGCGAAACAGGGCAAGTGTCATTCTCTGATAATAAGAAGGTTTTCAAGGAATTAGCCAGGTGTCCTCTTTCATTTAAAATAAGGGAGCATCCTGTGATCTATTTCAGCCAATGAACTACCAGAAGATAGAATGTTTCAAAATCTAAGAAATATCTTTTGTTAGACACTTCCAGTTCGGTTAGATTGGGAACATACAGATAATTTGGGGTGAATCCAAGGCTATAAATAGAGGTGTAGAGATCACTAGAGAAGAAGGAGATACTTAGAGAGAATTTTTTGAGAGAAATTGTCAAGAGTTTTAGATTTTCTAGAGCTATGATTAGAAATATCATTTGCCTTTGTTCTAATTTCTTGAGTTGGAAGGTTTATGTAACTGTGCCTCTTATGTGACTGGAGAATTAATAAGAAGATTGAATCCTGTGCCTTTGTTGATATTTTCTGTGACATTGCAAAAGTAGTCTAAGCTGTGTTGTTAAGAGTTTTAGATTTTCTAGAGCTGTGATTAAGAATATCATTTGCCTTTGTTCTATTTTCTTGAGTTGGAAAGTTTATATAACTGTGCATGTTTCTGTGCCTCTTATGTGACTAGAGAATTAATAAGATGATTGAGTCCTATGCCTTTGTTAATATTTCCTGTGTCACTGCAAAAGTAGTCTAAGTTGTGAGCCTCTGTTTCTATTGTTTTCATCTTTTACATTGATCATGCCTTGTTTGCTCTTAAATGTAATTGAATCTTACATATAGTTTCACTGTGCTCAAATTAAGGGTCGAATTACATTCAGGTGCATCGCCATAGTTAGATTTTATTTCTTTGCATTTGTGTTTTATGTTAAAATTCCTATCCATTTTCCCATTATATGCTCGATATAAAGAAGAGACCATCTTCTTAAAAATCTAGAGGTTGTTTCAAGTTGCAAGTCCCACATTCTTGAAACTTCCCATTATTGGTGTTAGAATCAAAGCGTAATTTTAATCATCAACAAATATATAAATAAGAATATGTAGTAAAATTATGTGATATATATCATGGCACCACTAAATGTCAAAATCCTCAACAATCACTAATGTTAGTGTTACACATAAGGCCAAAGGTTGCATACAAGGGACATAAAATGTTACAAAAAACAAAGTGAAGGCCCACATGCAATGGGACATATAAATGTTGTAAACAAGGGACATAAAATATTTCACATAAAATAAGAGCAAGGGACACACATAATAATAAAAACTAAAGTAACCTATCATTTACAATAGTAACAACATCAATGAAGCATATAATAAAAAATCAGTCTACACCATCCATACATATCTATGTCAAATCATAATATAATATCATATATATGTATCGATGTGTAAGATATGATTAAATAAAAAGGCGTGTGTAAGTAATATAGTATCTCTACATAGAATAAAAAATATTAATATATAGCTTGTAATAGTGAATCTTGTGGAATAAGATGCTCCCAATATTAGCATGTCCACTAGGTAGAGGATATTCTAATATTTGTATGTCCATGTGTAATATATATGTCCTACATAACACTCACATGCTGAGAAATGAATGTGTATATGTAAATAATATGCCATGTATAAACCATGTGATAAATAACATATGTACAAATAGTGTTATCTAGGAATCATGTCATGTTCAGGTCTTGATCTTAGATTTTTGAATATTTGAATGTTTTTATATTTTATAGATTATTTTTTTTTTGTATTTTTGAAAATTTTAAAAACGAAATAATGATTCTAAGTGGTGATGATTATGGAAATATAATAATGGGATGGATCTGAACAATCTATAATATGTGTTAAGACATAACATGAACTATATGTGATAACATGGCCATGTAGAAGAAGTGAGAGCAATCAATATGCCCCCAATGTAACCATGACTCAAAGATATGTGGGTGGTGGAGGTATAAGTGGAGGAATGAATGAACACACTAATTTCATAAGATGTAAGTCTATTTTCATTCATGATTACACAATGTAAGTTATAATTATATTTGTCTTGAGATAATCTCATTTTGTACATTGTGTTTTTTGTGACAATTATTGAAATATGTGCATATTATGGATCTACTAGCTTAAAAATGGATATTACTATGAAAAAGGTTGGTTTTTTCCATCACTATTAGTTATAACTTATGTTAAAATAAGTGATTATGAGGGAAAATACAACATTTTTTTGTATACATTGTACATGCAAGGGCTTCCATGAATGATAGAGAAATATAGGACCACCATTTTAGATTGTTCAGATCAGATAAGCAAGAAAGGAATCAAAGGGTTATATACATGATAAAGATTAAGGCCACAATAATGGTTAGGTAAATAATAAATATAAAATATAGGAGTATAATAAAGGACAATCTAACAAACAATCCTAAAGAAGCTATGAAAAATGATATGTGTCACTTATAACTAAAAGATCTCATGTAGAGGTCTTGTATATAGTGGTAATAATGTATTGCTACATTAGTTCCATCAATAAATATTTATGATGTAGTTGTATGTATATCAAGACATGAATCCAAATCTGGATCTATAATATGAGTATGTACTATGTGATACTCTATTTCATGTCATGTTTACATTACTCATATGCATGTTGAGTATTCATAGTAATTAGATATGTCTTGAAATCTCATTATCATTAATTTGTGATTCTAACTCTCCTAAAGGTGTGTCAATATAAATACTATTGATTTTAATAAGATCACACATTTTGCTTTAATTTAAATAATCTATTTATAAACCATCCCACTAGCTAATGTTAGTTACAATATGCATTGCCATCATAATTGTTTTATGTACCCCTACTTGGATCGAGATCTTATGTAGGAAGGAGTGTGATAAGGTTACACTCAAATAATTTACTTAGTAGCATATGAGGAGGTTATGGTATTATTGAATATTGTCTCTTTTATGGAGTGAACACTTTATGTTGATTTATGTGTTGTGATACTATTTCTCTTCTTTTCTATGTGTTATCATAGGTATTTATGGAATATTGTATGTGAAAGGATCATTATGTGCTTAACATGTATATAGATATACCCCATGTGTAAATATGACACATATGTGTAATGTATATGGTATTAAATTTATAGTATGTATCTAAGGTTGGCCCAATTATATGTTATAATCTGTATCATGAAGCATGAATTGAAATAAGGAATGCATGCTCTTTGGTCCTAGTTTCACTTCTATTGAAATTGTGCTAAATGGTGGACATATCCCTTGATATGATTTAGTAATGATGTGATTTATTATATTTAGTTGTTATATCAATCCTTAATGCATGCAATAATTATATGTTAAAAATGTTTTTAGTTGATTTAGCATCAATAATAACTCATTTGATGAGGTTGTGTGATATTATAACTTGGATAAATAGTTCACCATATTGACAATATACTTGATACCTACATTATTTTTTAATTCTATCTTGATGGAAATATATTGAATAGAGTAATCCTATAGAGTGCTGAATATATGTGTGTCAGGAAAGTCAATGTAAGCTTTTTTTATTGATTTTATAAAATTAATATGAATATTTGAGTTATTTGTTTCTAAAACTACTATGTACCTAAGACCCTATCACCATTTTTGAGTAGATACTAGCTAGGGTGAATAATGTCTTATGCATTTTTCCCTAATCCTTTTCCACATATCCCAATTTTTGAAAATGTCTCAATACAAAACCATATTGGTTAAAATTTGTGTCATTGGTTCAACAAGTAATTTCATTACCAAGTTTTGACTATTTAATGCTAAATCTTTAATATCCTTTTTAAGAGATTGTATAAGTCCTTGAAAAATCATGTTAGATTTAGATTCATGATTTGGTAATCTATGAGGTAACCCCTACCTTTTGGTATAGTGACTTCATGGACCTTCATAGAGGGAAAGTAGCTAACACCACCTTAAGTATAAGTGAAAATAACAGTAGAAGAATCCATAGGAAAATGGCTAGGGTTTTGTGGATATTTAAGCATATAAAACATATAAGACCCTAGAATACCAGTGAGTACAAGTGAAAGGATAACATAAAATCAAAGGGAACATAAATGAGTAATTATCAAGTTTGAAATATGAAACCCTAGAAGGATGACACCTTAATGAATATTTAGAGCCAAAGGTGAAAAAATGTTTTGTGTATGGAAATAAAAAAATTATATAATGAAACCCTAGAACAAAAAATCTAAGACATTTTAATGTTTAAGGAGATCAGAATTGATATTTTAAACCCTATGATAAATAATATAAAGCCTTGGAAAGATGAAACCCTAAGGGAAACTTAGGGTTTTGAACTGATTGATATATGTATGGACTCACCAATATGTTTTACCCTAAAATGAATCAATGAGTGGGATTAATATAGTTAAGATAGAATTTTTAAATGTAATTTAGATATTAAAATATAGAATTCAAGCATACATCTAAACATAAAATAATGATATTTATTCTTTTGATTTGGAAAGTGACATATGCTAAATATAGTAAATGCAATAAATGGATGAATACTTGGATTTTTGGTTGATTTCCTGACAATAAGTGTATTATTTAAATGAAAATAAAAATAAAGTAGGTATGTGATATGTTTAGTTTCAAAATTTATTCTCTATTTGTGTTGGGTCAGTTCTACAAGATTGGGTCAATATCACTGATCAAGATCAACCTTATGGTTAGTTCTAACCTATTCAAAAGTAGGGCATAATGATGATATGGTCACCTATACTTATATTTTCTTTCTTTGTGTTTATGATCCTAAATATTAATGATGCACACAACTCCAAAAATTAGTATTGTTTGCCTTGAAACCTCAAGTGTGCTTATGAGGACTAGAAACCTACAAAGTGTAATGCATTGATCTAAACCCAATAACCCATGTTTTATGATTGAATTTAACTTATGTATCAAATAATCTTATGAAGGAAATCAAGCCACATTTAGTTCTCTCACCTAATGAGATTTTATAATTGTGACCCTTCATTATATGTATGAAGCTAATGATCTAGATTATATATTTGAAAATATTTACTTTGACTTGGATTTAGAGTGCTTTTGACTTGGCTTGTGACCACTCCTAGTGATAGGTTTTAAATTTAGGAATAACATGGTAAATTCAATCAATGTGAAATGATGTGTAAATGCATAGCAGATAAGTGTCAAGTCCCTTTTGAATGACACCTTTATTTTTTATATATGGATATGATTGAATAATTGATCACACCACTAAAATTTTAGGTTGATGGGCTGACCCTAAGCATACATTTGATTTTGAAATAGTTGTTGCTGGGAGTCGGTGGGTTGTGAGTAGATAGGTTAATATTGACTTACAATATTGATTAGGTCTAGCTGAACTAACTTGTGTATAGGTGGATTGAACTAAGAGTTTAGATAAGTTTGTACATGATATTTGATAGGTTTCAAATAGATATTGAAGTTCACGTGGGTTTATAACAACAAAATTAAAGCGTTGACTCATAAGATGTCATGGAAGTGTGAAATAGTGATAGATTATGGCCTTGTTTTCAATTGCTCAAGTCATGCACGGTAAGCTTGTCATTGTCAAGTATGAAAGACTAGATTTTAGTATCTATGAATTAATGTAAATTTCACACTAATCTAACATGAATTATAACATTTAAAAAGAAGATAAATCTACATTTAATTCACATTATTTTATAATTTAAATTATTTACATGTTTAAATAAATTTAAAAATCACATCACACTTTAAAAAAAAAACATTTTAAAAAAATGTGAAATTTGTGTCATTTTTTAATTTTGTGCTTAAAATCAATTTAAAAATGTATGAAGTTTGTGATGTTTTTTATTTGGTATCTTTCGACCTAGTATAGATGATAATTTAATATGTATTTTTTATTAAATAATGTATCTATATATTAATAAAATAAGAGTATAGTACAAAGCTAATCATACAAAAAAATGGGTGGAGAAGTCACACCCCATGAGCAAAGTCACATCAAGGGAAAAAACACCTCATGAAGAGTATAAAAGATGGTAAATAAATGACCACATAAAAAAAACACCAATAGTTCAACACATCAAAGGAAAAAGAGCAAAGGATCAAAAAGCAACAAAGATAACAATTAAGCAGTCACAACAAACATTAACGTCAGGGGAGGTAGTGGAGATGGAGGGTCTTGAGGCTTATCACCCCATCCTCCCTGAGTAGGAGGATCATCATCCAAAGGTAAGGGATCCCAACCATCATCTTGTTGAATTTATAATTCATCATATTTGTGACTTTCATGAAATATTTCTAGATCCAATCATAGAATTTTATCTTTGGGTAGAGGATCCCAACCCTAATTTTCACCATCATGATTTAGGGGAGGAGGACCCTAGCCCTTGCCATCACCTCTAGATATGGAAGAGCTAATTGGACCACCATGTCATGGAGAAGACCATTAAGGTGGTGATCGATGTGGAGAATGACTCCTATGTCTAGTTTTGGAATGCTATCAATGTGTACCATGTCTTTGATCTTAGGGAGGCATAGGATAACATGGTATCTTGGGAGGTTCTCAACTAACCACACATGGGGCATTTCCCTAGTGGTCAAGAAAATTAAAGAGATGATTAAGTTATAGGTTAACTTTATCTATATATCTTTGAATTTAAAGAGTAACATTAGATAGAGTAATAAATTTTTTAGTAATAGAAAAACTACATTCTAGTTCTTCATGATTAAAACAAGCATAATTTATAACTTCTCATATTTGAAATAAAATATTAACTCGAAAGATCTACCAAAATCTATTGTATTTTGCATGAATTAGAGTCAAGTCCCCTAAGAGATCCATTTTCCATGTAAGTAATTTAGGTCAAAAAAGAAAGAGGGAATGAATCTAATGACATAAAGATTGTGCATGAGAGCAAAACCAAAAGATGTTTAAATGTCTCAAGTTACTGACAAGATGGATAGATAGCATTTGAAACCCCCAAATTCTTGAGTTGGTTACCCACAAGCAAGCCCTAATAAAGGAGATGCCATAGAAAATGAGGTTTTTTGGGCTTAATGATAGCAAACCACCAAGTGCTAATATCTTAGCCCAAATCCCATGACTAGAATAGATATTCCATCCGAGGTTGAGAATTTCATCTAAAATGTGTTGAGGGGATAAAAAATTATAACCCAGATGAGGAGAATATCAAATTAAAGGAGTGGCATTATGCCAATGCCAATCCTTCCACCAAGGAATAAGGGAGTTGACCCTTATCTTGTGAAAATACTCATAAGGTGGAACCTTGAATTTATACTATAGCCTCTACATTTGAATTATTTAAATGATTTTTTTTCTAAATTTGTTTCCAAGTGAGGCATGATCGATTCACCTTGAAAAAAGGGTCACCTATATTTTTCACACCTTTCTTGAATAACTTTAATCCTTTAACCAAAGGGACTAAGGCAAAGGGAACATTGCAAAAATTTTATCAAGGTGACCACAAAAAAAAAGGGAATTAATGGATAAACCATTCTTGAAACCCTCACCTATCTAATTAAGATGGGGTTTAAGCTTCTCCTATAATTTCCATAGGCTTTGCACAATAAAAGTATGCTTAATTTTAACTGGCATTGGGGTGACAAGAAGGGAGTGAATTCCCAAGCTTTGCCAACCTTCCTATCACATGGGAGCCCTTGAAAAATACAATGGAGAAGAAGAATATTTTAGGATTTATCACAAATAAGATCCCTAATGATCCATTTAACACCAAGATCAAGGCCTTGAATTTTAATAGCCAAAAGATCTAAACCACTTGATTCCTTAGATTGGAAGCATATGTTCTAGACAACTCTGTGAAAACCCTTGTGACTTTCAAAATTAGCCCATAAAAAATCTCTTAGGAGTTTATATATTTTAATTTAAGTAACATTAGAAGGGTACCAATAGGAAGAGAAATAAACATGCATAGCTGCCAAAACCTTGGAACAAATTTAAAATTTGCCAGCTAAAGACAAAGACTTTATGATCCAAAAAGAATTTTTTTCTCAACCCTTAGCACCACATAAGACCATAAATCAGAGGGAGAAGCTAGAAAATAAAAAGGGATGACAAGGAATTTAAACTAAATCCCTAGAAGAAACCACTACCACTGATATTCCTCCAACCAAAGTGGTTTGGGACATAGGGATTGATGGTAACATTGAGTTTTCATCCATTGGATAGATAAGCCTAAATCCAAAAATAAATAAATGGAAGCTCTCCATAACATTCTTAATTGACTCTTCTTATTATTGAAAAGTAAGAAATGAATCATCTATAAAATGGCCATTCAATAACTATTGGTCAGACTGAGGGAGAGAAATACCTTTCACCAAACCCTCAGTAGTGTAATTAGCTAACAAGTAGATAATTCCCTCTACTGCTAGCACATATAATGAAGGAGATAAAGGACATCATTTTTGGATATAATGATGAAGATCAAACCAAGAATATTGAATGAAATTAATTTTAATACATGCCCAAACATCCTAAAAGAGCATATTGACCATGTGATCAAATTTGGGGCTCATGCTAAGGGATTGTAGCATGACCAAAATAAAGGTCCACTCAATATGGTCACAAGCCTTTTTAAAATCAATTTCAAAAAATAGATATTTTTTATTATAGATCCAATCCCATTCCATACCTTCTTAGACAACAATGACATTATCCATAATGAATATGTGTTGAATAAAGCCATTTTGTTCACTTCTGACAATTAAAGGAAGAAGATGTTTGATCCTGATGACTAAATCCTTAGCAATAATCTTATATGAGATGTTGAGAGGAGTAACATGTCTCTAATTGGTGATAATTTTAAGGTCATCAAATTTAAAAATAAACTTAATATTACCCTAATTTATAAGGGGTCCCAAAGAATTAGTTAAAATAGCTTCAGAATACACCTTATGAAGATTTAGACCTACAATATCCTAAAGAGCTTGGTAGAACTGACACAAGAAACCATCAATCCCTAGGGCTTTATCAACTACCATATGCTTAACTACCTCATGGATATCACTAAGAGATAATGATATCTCATAGGAAATCCTTTGTGAATTGGAAACTTTTCAAGGAATAACCTAAAGGCATTGATTAAGAGCTACTTCTCATTTTGGAGAGTAAGTCTGGGCTAAAAATTCTCCATGATAGTGATGAACAAAAACTTGAAAAATGTCAAGAAGTTTGGTAAGTTGAAAATTTAATTCCTTGAAATATTTAATTCTATTAGTAGCTATTTTGGATGGATAAGGGCAAAAACATACTTAGAGACTTTGTTTACTATTTTCAACTAATGCATACAAGCTCTCTGATTTGTTATTTTTGGGAATAATGGAGTTTTATTCCTATTTAATAAATGAGTATGAGTAGAAGAAATTATTAAATAATATTCCTAATTAAAGATACTAATTTGTGAAATTAAATTTTAGTTTGACCTTTTCTAAAAATAGCAGTGAGAGAGAGAGAAAATGAAACTTAGCTTATTCTAGAATATTTTGACTGAGACAGGGTCTAGAAATTTATATGCAGGATTGGGACACTGTCAAAAATAAAATCTTGGACTTTGTTTTTTGATTGGATAGGAGAAATAGAAATGGACACCCTAGGCTTTGGTTCTCTAGTCCTTCTCTAATGCTATTATCCTAAGGAATTTAGCTTTCTGGGATTTATTCACCTATTTAGTGTGAGCTTGTGAACCAATTTTTAGGTCCTCACTATCAACAGAGCTCCTTGTAGAGCTAATTATTCATGTACTTGTATCTTTTATGTAATTTAAAGAAGCTTTGGTAAATGGGGAAAAAGGGTTAGTGTGTGTAAGATGCAATGGACATGCTTCACGCCCTATGTGTGGGCATGTTGCCTACATACCAATAGTCTGAGAGGGATCAAACCATATTTATTTCTCCCTTTAAGAGTGTTTTGTGCAATAGTGAATTGAAATGTAATAAATGATAAAACTAGGTAAGCTTGAGATGACTAGGGACTAGTGTAAGGTCTTGAATTGGCTTGAAAGTTTATAGGCTAGTTATATGCAAAAAATAGGGAAGATTGCTTGAGTGGTTTTGATTGTATTCTTGCTTTCTTAAATGATATTTTTCAACTCTTTCCAATTGATCTTTGAATGGGATTTTATAGGGATCTATTGGTCATGGGTTAGATGAAACTGAAATAGGCTAACACAATGAACAAGAAGAATTGGGGAAAAATGATAATCTAGGCTCAAATTATGATTGGACAAGAGTGCTTAAAAGGGGAAACCCTAGGGTCCAACACTATAGTCCAACTTTGGTGCTATTGTCCTAAGCAGATGAGACCTAGGGGGATGAATTGGTCATGAAGAGAGGGTCCTAAATCAATTGGGGTCAAGTTTGGAAGGCCAAAAATGACTAAGAATTAGTGAAAATAACCTTGAGAGGGTTTAGAGAGTAAGAAAGAGGGACATAAGGATTGGGTGTCATTAGCCATGCTCAAGTTACCAATTTTTGCATTTTATATGACTACAATTACCCCCCCCCCCCCCCCACACTAATTCTAGTGATGCATTAAAGAAAAATACTAGGATAAAGGAAAATAGAAAGCATACTTGAACTTACCTGTAAAGGTGAATCCCATGAAGCTTTTGATGCTGAGTAATGTTGGATAGTACAGAGAGAACACATTATGCAAGTGTGAATCTATGAAAATAATGTGAAGGGTAGATCAGTTATTATTATATGCGATATAAAATAGGAATGTATAAAGATGAGTAAGAGAGAGAGGAAGAGAAAGGAATGAATACACCTCACTCAGTACATGAACTAATACAAAAGTTGTTATGATACTAAGCAAGGCTGAGTAATGATGGATGTGCTAGATGATGCTGTACCAAAAGTTATATCATGAATGGAGTTGAGTACTCAATTCTTTGGAAAGTGGCTCAAGAATGCAAAGGTTGACCCTTTGGCTCTATTTTCACCCACTAAGTGAAGCTAGATGATCATATATGTGCTAATCAATTTCTGAACTATGTGTTTAATCCCTTTGAATAAGTGGCTCAAAAATACAAATGCTATCCCTTTGAATCCATCATTACCCTATGAAGTGAAGCTAAGAATTGATACTGATATATATGAATGTGTATGTTATATGAGATGGATTTTAAAGCCCCTAAATGATCTATAAATATGATAATGTGGCATGGATAGTCAAATGTGTACTAGAAACTAGGCCAATGTTGGCCAACTTGGAGAAGACAAAGATTAGGCTTGTATGAAAGTCACTTCAAAACTAAAAATTTAGCTTATGTGGAAGCCACTCAAAAACTCAGGTACTTAGGAAAGTGGAGGTTAGGCTTGTATGAAATCCACTCTAAAATGATGACAACCACCTGTAGATGGAATAAGGCATGCAACTACTAATAATGCTTAGGTAATGTTGAAAACTAGAAGAAAAGAAGAAAAAGTGCTATGCAATCTACCCCTAATCACTGTTATCTAAAACATATATTTTGATCTAGAAGTTATACCAACTATAATATCTAAAATTGGAAGTTAGAATTAATCATGCCATGCATGATGCCCCCTATGTCTAGATTCTCTAAGAAAATTATACTAAAAACTACTAATCTGATTGTGAAAAATTATAGTTGAACCTACCTTTCTGCCTGCTTCTAAAAAACTTGGTTTTTTTGTTATTTGGACAAGAGTGCTGAAAATAGGTTCCCTAATGTCTGGCACTATAGTCCAACCTTAGTGTTATTATCCTAGGCTAAAACTAAACACTGTTCTAAAATCTTGACTATCTACCTAGTCTATTTTAAGTGGTTTGATGAGTGGTTATTATTCTCGTTGTTTTGAAATTAGATTTTTTGATTGATTAGGAGTTCTAATATCTGTAGCAAAACCCTTATTTGTTTCCCCCTCTTTTGAGGGTAGGAATAGGTACCCTATAATGATTACCCCTAGAAGAAGAAGCCCTAAAAATGTGTTAAGCTAGAAATATACATGATATAATAATGATAATCAACAAGATATCTCAAGATATAGCATGGTTTGATTTGAGAGATTGTTAGATCAATAAGGGTATGCCTAGATAGATATAACAATGTAATAACATGTGCAATGTTATTGAATTGAATTAAAATTAGAAATGTTGATTTTTAGTTGGAGGGATGGAACATGATGTCTACTATGGCATCCAAGAGAAAAAAAGTATGATATGGATCATGTAATTGCAACAATTGAACAACAAGCACACAAAGAAAGAAGCAAGAACCATGAAAGGGTGACCAAGGGGCCAGACAAATAAGGGACATGGGCACATGTCAGTCAAACTAAAAATCAAGCATACAAGGTATGGTCAAATGCCACAGACACATATAAGTGAAACAAGCAATGCTGGCACAAGGGCCAGAGGCTCATAAAAGAGTATAAGTAAAGGACATTGGCAAATGTCCTAAGACACACACATGAATAAAAGCAAAGGACATTGGAAAATGTCTTAAGGCACATAAAAGATTCAAGAAAAAAGTGGAAATATTATCCAACAAGCTACGCTAATCAAGAAGAGGAAGCATGTAATAAATGGAATGATAGAATCACATCTAACTAATCAAAGTAAGAGTGAAAGTATGCAATAAAAATTTAGTACAAGACTAGGTATATGCTAAGAAATACACAAGTGCTAGATACTAATTATATGTCGATAAAGTAATCTATGTAATCTAGTAGATAATGTACATCAACATGATAACTTATTATAGAGTGTAGAAATGACATAACCTAGATGGTGTAGTCATATAGAATATGCCCCCAGTGTGTATGTATATCAATGTGTGTCTCAAATGTAGAAGTAGGAATTACCCCTCAATGGGTAGAGTTAAGTAATCAAGTAGCTAGATTTCACTACACACACTCAAAGAAGATCAAGTGAAGCATGGTAATGTAGATAAATTGATAAATAATAACATGGAACAACAAATGTAAGTCTTAGCATAGTTGTAGCAATGTAAAGCATGGATGATGCATACAATCAAAATGTTTTTATGTTTTTGATTTATTTGAATGTTTTTGAATTTTTTATATAAGCTATGTACAATCAATCATAAGGAGACTATGTACAAGAAATACTAAGAAACTATGTAAAAGTAAGCAAAAATAAACTATGTACAAGAACGGTTGAGGAGAGATGATACTAACTGATGAGTCTCATTAGACACTCCCTATCATGGTGTCCTATATAACACAAAGGAATCATACTTTATTGTGAAGTATGAGGGAATGGCCATGAATATGATTCTAAATATTTAGATTCATTATTGGTATTTTGGAAATCATAATAACCTATATTGTGTCACTCATCATTATCTTCTTGATTTTGAACCAATGGAATGCTAGTGTTGACTTTTATTGTATATGGATCTTTTCCTTTGATAAATTGTGTCTATGAATGATTTGACTTAAGGTGATCAATAATTCCCAAACCTTGGTGACAAACATTATCAACTGCTGGAATAGGAGTAGTGATGTCTTGAGCATGCTTGCCCAATCCTTGACCTTGATAATCAAACTGTTGTATATATTTCTGACCAAACCCATACTGCTTTGAAAGTTGAAACTTATTTTGGAGAGGTAGAGTTACATCTTTTTTGTATTTTACTTATGCTTGTGGTACTGTTTATTGTTCTAATTTTGCTTTTTGATCCTTTTATTGTTTTGAGTTATGCTTTGGTAACCACTTTTGTACTGTTTTTGAATTTAACCCTTTGTGAATGTGTTCCTATGTCACTATGGATTTATTGATTGATTTAACTTGTATAGGGTCCTTATTAGCAATTATATATTGTATATGTTTTTTCAATGCCAAACATGAATCTATGTGATGTTTATGCATCCTAAGATATGCACAATAATATATGGATCTTTTCACTAGATGTAGAGGAGGTAGTTTGATCAACTTAGCTTTAATCATTTCCATTAGAACCTCACTTGAAATCTTATTTGATCATTGAATTCATTTTAAATCACTAGTTTTAGAGTTAATTGTTGTGATTTATTATTTTGATATGTAACATTACTTGCAACCAATTGACTAGGTGAAGCTGTATATACATGATTGACACTAGGGTGCCTTTGAGGTTTTTGTATTATAATATAATTTTCTAATGTTGTGATCTTGTCATGTAATATCTTATTTTGAATTTGTAAATCTAAAATTAACTTTCTCATATTGGTGATTTGATCCCTTAGAGCCTTATAAGTGCAAGCCCTAGTTTATTTCAATTGAACATGTAAGCACATATGTTGAAGAGGATTTGAAAAAGCTATAGGCTGATTATATGCATTAGGAACAATAGTGTAGGTTGGCTCACATTTTGGAGGGGTGATAGCATGGACCTGGTTAGAGAGAAAATATATATCACCCTCTTGGGGGAGAAGAGGAGAAGGAAATTGTTTCCTGTGCATAAGATATGACATTGAAACTTGACAGGTGGTTGTTAGCTTATGCAATGGATCCTCTAGGTAAGAACAATGTATGTGGGATAAAATGAATGTAATTAGAGTTATAAGTTGTATAAAAATATGTTTATAAAGATCATTCCACATGAGAGATAACAAGTAAGGGAAAGAGAACATGAATTTGTGCATGAATGCATAATTTTTTATGACATGAATCATAATATTTCTAATGTGTTTAACATGATAGGCTTGAAAAATTTTCCACATGAGTGATAGAAAGTTAATGATAGAGATCATGAATTTTTGTATAAATGCATATAAAGTTTTGACATGTAACATAATATTTCAAATGTGTTTGGCATGATAAACTTGAAAAATTTTCCACATGAGAAATAGAAAGTAAAGGGTAGAGATCATGAATTTTTGCGTAAAGGCATATAAGCTTTTGAAATGTAACATAACATTTTGAATGTGTTTAGTAAAATGGAGTTGGTAATTATTTCGTATGAGCAAAAGAGAATATGCAAAAATAATTTTGTAATTTTGTGCATTTTTGGCAATGGATTCTGTAATATCATCCCATATAATGAAACATAAGCATGAAATGCCAAGGATGAAGCTTTGTACTAACATATAATAGACTTCATCATTCATGTACATGATAGGGCCCATTATGGTTTCCTTGTTATTTGTAAGATATGTAAGAAAAAATTGTACATAAATGATAATCATTTTTTCAATTTGATTATGGATGTAAGGTGATACTTTAAGAAGCAAATAGGTGCTAGTATATGCAACTAGGGATTTAACAGTGATAGTTTTGCAAAATACTATGAATTTTTGAAATTAAAATTGAATTTATGAGTTAAGTATGTAAGTAAAAATTCAAAAATTGATGGGAAAGTGCTTGATTTAATGGGACCTATTAGATGCAACTAGGGTTTTGAGGAATTTTTTTTTGAAATTACTATGAATTTTTGAAATTTGAATTAATTTTCTGACTTTAATATGCAACTTAAAAATTTAGAAAATCATTATAAAATTATCAGAAAATTACTAGGAGTTAGTTGATGTAACAAAGGTTTGGAATAAAATTATTTTTGAAATTACTATTGAATTTGATAATTTAAATCAAATTTCTAATTTAGCTATGCAAGAAAAAAATCAAGAAATTATTGGATTAATATTGGAAAATTACAGGGAGCTAGTTGATGCAACTAGGGTTTGAAATAAAACTATTTTAAAATTTACTACTAAATTTTAAAATTTTGGATGAATTTTTGATTTATATGTGCAAAAAAAAAATCATGAAATTATTGGATTAATGCTGGAAAATTACTAGGATCTAGTGTATGCAACTAGGGCTTGAAATAAATTTATTTTAAAATTTACTACAAAATCTTAAAATTTGAGAGGAATTTTTGATTTTAATATTCAAGAATTTTTTTATAAATTAATGAGAAAAATTAGCTAAGAATTTACCCTAGGATTTCTAGGGTTTTTATGCAAAATTCAAAGTAAGTTGGGTTCACCAAATGATTTGTTAATTTTGAGAATAATGGAGTTTTATTCATATTTAATAAATAGGTCTGAGTATGAGAAATTAGTAAATAATATTCCTAATTAAAACTACTAATTTATGAAATTAAATTTTAATTTGACCTTTTCTAAAAATAGTAGTGAGAGAGAGAAAATCAAACTTAGCTTATTCTAGACTATTTTGACTGAGATAAGGTCTGGAAATTTGTACACAAGGTTGGGACACTATCATAAATAGGATCCTAGACTTCATTTTTTGATTGGATAGGAACACCAAAATTGGATACACTAGGCTCTGACATTATAGTCCTTCTCTAACACTATTGTCCTAATGATTTAAGCTTTTTGGGTTTTGTTCACCTGCTCAATGTGAGCTTGTGTACCAATTTTTAGGTCTTCACTATCAATAAATCTCTCTATAAATTTGATTCCTTTTGTACTTATATCTTTTATGTAATTGAAAGAAACTTGGAAAATGAGGGAAATGGGTTAGTGTGTGTAAGATTCACTAGATGTGATTCACACCCCATGTGTAGGCACATTGCCTACATACCAATACTATGAGGAGGGATCAAGCCATTTATAGTTTTCCCTTTAAGAGTGCTTTGTGTAATAGTGAATTGAATGCAATAAATGCTAAAAATAGGAAAGCTTGAGATGACTAGGGACTGGTGTAAGGTCTTGAATTAGATTGAAAGTATGAACTAGGAGTTTGACTTAAGAGAGGTGATTAGTATTGTGTTAGTATAAAAATGCAAACAAATTGATAAAAACACACTAATTAGCACACATCTCTAGGCCTAGTTACTAGGGTGAGCTTAATAACAAAAAAAATGAAAAACACAACTAAAAAGTAAATAAAAATAAGAATCCTTCACCTTCCTTAGATGCTCCAAATAATTGTTGTAGTGGCTTGTTCAACTTGTGCCCATGAAGTCTTCATCAAGGGAGGCTTGGCTATCTCCTCTTCTCCTTGGCACCTTATGGCTTTGGCTTGGCTTGGCTCAATATTTTGGCATCATAATTTTAGCATGTGAGATCTCTTGGAATCAATTTGGCATGGTAACTTTTCATAAATTAAGCTTAAAAATGATGTTCATGACCTCTCTATTTATAAATTTTCAAGAATGACCAGAATTAACTATGACCATCCATGTCAAGATTGAGATGTGTGGTCATGGATTAATTGAATTATGTAATTAAAATCTATAATTATCCTCATCATTACTTTGGAAAGAGGGACATTAATGAGGCATGAGAGGTAATAAAGAGGCACGGGAGACCCATAATCTTGATATTTATGGCATTTATGGCCTAGGGATGTCTTCCCAAGAAACGAGGTCACCTGATGATGTAGATATTCAATATTCATTTATAAAAACAAGTTTTCAACAAGTTTCCATGAAATTATTAATTAGTCTCTAATTTGGTTTAATTATCTCTTAAGCATGATTAAGCACTATGTACACAAATTACTCAAATAGATCAGAATACCTTGTTATTGGTCTAAAATTTGACTAGATTAGAATTGGAATTCAATGCCAGATGCATTGGATCTGTTATCCTATTTAGGATGTTTCCAATAAAAAATAAAAAAGACACACATCTCATACAATACATTTGATAAAAAAGAGTAATCTAGGGCACCCAAGTGCAAAATTAACATTTTGACACAAAATGATCTGATCTAAGTTAGTTGGCCCAGAAATTACATTTCCCCATTTAATGATACCCTAGTCAAAATTGGCACTTGAATATGTCAATTTCAACTCATTTAATGTACTTTAGTGCTTTTAGGCCAAATTATGCATTTTGGTGGAAATTGGTCAAAAGCTTGATTGGAAGTCATCAGTGGTCAAATTTAGGTGTCTACAATTTACCCTTATTTGAGAAGGTGTTGCAAGCTATAAACATAGTAACATATTCTCAAAGAATGTAAAGGTCCTGTATGTCTACAACTACAATGATGATAAACTAACTATATGGTGGTTTGCCCCCTCGAGGGAAAGATTGGTACAAATAGGTCAGTAAATGGTCCCTTGATAAGAAGCAAAATGAGGGGACCAAAGAAAGGAAAGATGATGGGGTGAAAACCCAATGATTTTGAAAAAGTAGTCAAAATCACTATGAATGCAAGTGGGATGGTATTTAATGTTTTTCCCAAAGATGGTTATAAGCATTGTACCTCGATATTGGCAACATGGTATGATAACAAAATGATTTGCCTAAAGGTGGTTATATTCATTGAGAATATAGTGCTATCTCAGTTAGGATAGACAAACAAAATAACAACGTGCCCCTATATAGGTAGAAAAAGTAAAGTGGTGACAACACAATGATTTGCCTAAAGATAGTTATAATCATTGAGAAATGCAGATAGGATGGTGTACAATGATTTTCCCATAGGTGGTTATAATCATTGGACTTAAATTATGGTAAACATGATAAACTTGGACAAAGATAATGATAACTAACATAAAGGGTAATGATGATTTGGCTACTAGTAGGGAAATGCTCATCCAAACTAATAAAGGTGGAAATTCTTTCATGGTTAATTAATCTATTTGGGATATGATTGGGATTGAATCAGGATGCCAATGCCAAAGAGATGTTGATGCTGTCATTATCAAATAGACTTTTTGAAGCTGAGGTTTGTTGTAACACGTGTTGGTAGGCATCATGGTATAAAATCATGAGGACTTAGCCAAAATATGCATAAGGACTGACTCTCATAATCTAATACTCAATAGAAAATAATGCACCAATGATAGAAACCATGATGATAATGTAAACATATTAATATGGATGGATTCAAGTATAAGTGTGGGCAAGGAATCACCTAATAAACACACATAAATTGAATCAAGGCAATAGTACTAAAAGCAAATAAATAGGTAGACAAACAATAAACAAATAAAATAAGCAAAAACAAATAAACAAATAATGTAATAGAAACCATATGAACATTGACCCTAGAAAATAGGTGACAACTTAACAAATGAACAAAATAAGGGAATAGAAGAAAAAGGAAGGGGGTGGCAAAGTTGTCTCCATATGCACTAGGCAAGTGGATGCTACCTACATAGTTTCATGGATGTAATATCTAATTAAAAACTTTAGGCCAAATGTAGTTCTCCTAGGGAATGGGAAGAATGTGATAACCGAGGAAAAAAAAAAAAAAAAAAACATAATGGATGTGATAGAAGAATAGGAATGGTCTTAAAAAATGGTAAGTGCATGCGAGAAAAAGCCAAAAATGATGGGGAAACTAAGTGATAAGTGGTTTGCTTATAATTCAGTAAGGGTTCCCAGAATCCTTAGGTTAAAGAAATGGTCAATGTTTATAGTTTTTTCTAATAATTTTACAAATGTTTTTAGAATTTTTTGAAGTATCTCAAATCAATCAAGAATGATGAGACACTAAATGGTTCAAGATCATAAAATGATGAGAGTGTTCAAACTTAGGTTGCTCACAAAATGGAAAGAACGTTCAAACTTAGGTTGCTCATAAAATGGCAAGAGCATGACAAGGGGGTGACTGAGCTAACCTCAAAAAATATCAATAATTACCTATATAGTCCTAGAGTAGGACCTTAAATCAATGTATTTTTTCCTTTACAGTAGAGGAATTTGACTAGTGTAGTAGTCAATTCAAATAAAATAGGCACAGTTGGTAAAAATGCATAGTATGGTAAAAAGGAAGTGGCAAGTCAATATGTCAAGGCTCAATAAACAAATGTTGGCCCTAGTTTGCCTAGAGGTGTTTATAACTAGGACACAATGACATAGATCAATGACACTAATTTACCCAAATGTGGTTATAATTAGTAGCAAGATTGGTGATTAAAAAGGAATAACAAATGAAGGATGTAACTGCCAAAACTTTGTCATACTGCTCCAAAATATGATATCTATTGAAGTACTTAAAATAACTGATGAAATGAATTAGATTCCTCAGTGTTGAAAATGTGTAACAAATGGAAGAAACCAAGGTCAAATGAGCTAGGATTTAGAACAAGTTTGGTTGATAGATCAGAAATTTAAAACATACACGGCCAGGAGGATAGATAAGAATGCCATTTGTACAAATAAGAATAGTGATAAAATGGCACAACATGAAATGGTCCTTAAAAACAATACACCTTAGCACTCAAGTATAATACCATTTGAGGTGAATAATATTCATCAGCTCAAGAATTTCATCTCAATCTAGTGTGGTAAGTTTGTATGCTTCTGATCCATAATCTACAGTAATGATGAAAGGCCCTATCTAGTTTGATTTGAATTTACTTTTATGCTTCTTCTCAGCCATGGTATTCATTTGGTTTTCTTTAAGAACAAGATCACCAAGTTCAAATGTTCTATACTTGACACATTAATTGTAGAGGCCTTTGAGTCGGTTTTGATATGCTTAAAGATTGTTGAGTGTAACTATGCATTTTTCATCAAGTAGGTCTAGCTCCTATAGATAAGCTATTCGATAGTTGTGATCATCTAGGACATGCTTGAAATATATGCATAGTGAAGGTAACTCAACCTCAATGGGAAGGTTGGCTTCAGTACCATAAATAAGTGAGTATAAATTGGCTCTTGTGGGAGTATGATGATTGGTACAGTATGCCCAGAGGGCAGGGAATATCTATAGGTGTCAATCATGACCAACATCATTGATAATATTTTTGAGAATATTGACAATGGTTTTGTTTGATGCTTCAGCCTGGCCATTACCTTGAGGGTAATATGTTGTAGAAAAATATTTTGTGATGTTATATTTGATACATAGCTAGTCTACATCCTTGTTCTTGAATTATCCTCTATTATCAGATATAATGTTAGAGGGGATACCATAGCAAAAAATGAGATGGTTGAAGATAAATTTAGAAATTTGATTTCCAGTCATGTTAGTGAGGGGTAGAGCTTTAACCCACTTAGTGAAATGCTTAGTGGTGGTAAGGATATGTTTATGGCTATTAGATGAAGTGGGGTTGATCTTCCCAATGAGGTCAAGTCCCCACGTAGCAAATGGCCATAGTGTTAACATTAGTTTTAGAGTTTATGCTAGGGCATAAATCAAATTAGCATGTCATTGAAAATTTTCACACTTCTTTACATATGTAGTTGTATCTGCATCCATCATGGGCCAATAATAACTAGTATGCAAGAGCTTGTTGGATAGGACTGCCCCACTAGAATGAGCTCCACATAGTCCTTTATGAACTTCTCTTAATGCTAGTGTAGACTCTACCAAATTTAAACAATGAAGTAGAGTTTTATCAAAACTATGATGATAAAGGGTGGATCCAAGTACAGTACAATGACTGGAATGATGAATAAAGGCTTTGGTTTATTTTGAGATAGGTTAGGTGGTAGAAATTGGTCATGAAAATAGTTGTAAAGGTCTGAGTACCAGATAAAATTAGGACCAACAATATCATAAGTCATTGAAATGGTTGAAGGTTCATGAGCTTTGTCTATTTTTTGAATTAAAGAGATGATAGTAGCCATGTCATCTATAGTTCTATTAGTAGCCCTTGGTATATGTTTAAATTGGATATTTGTAATTTGTTGCTTTAGGGTATGGACCATAGCCTTATATGGAACCAAATTATCATCTTTGGTCTAAAAATGGTCTGTGACCTAATTGATGATTAATTAAGAATCACCATGAACTTTTAGATGAGATATATTCCATTGTACTACCTGTCAAAGTCCTTTGATAAGTGCTTCTTACTTGACCATGTTGTTTGTACAAGGAAAACTTATTTTGAGTGATTTAGGGATTAGATCCCCCTATGGTATAATAAATAAGAGACTTACCACCGATCCATGTGTAGTAAATGAACCATCAAAATATAGCTTCCAGTCCTACTCCCCAAGAGGTGTGTCAATGACAGTCAATATAGATTCATTAAGAAAATGAAATGTGAGTGGCTTTGTGTCTGTAAAGGGTACTTTAACAAGTTGATCTATAAAGCCCTATTGTTTGATTACCTTCTGATTGACATACTCCATGTCAAACTCAATAAGAAACATGATCTATTTGACCATTCTACCTTGTAAATCTATTTTAGATAGTAGATACTTGAGTGGATCTACTTTTGAAATGATCATGGTCTTATTGTTCAACATGTAATGGTATAATTTCTGAGCTGTGAAGACCATGGCTAGATAAGTTTTTTCAATAGGTGCATAGTTATGTTCATATGTGACCAAGGTGTGGCTTAATTAGTATACTACATGATCTTTTCCATTGTTATAATGTTGATCCAAAAGTGCCCCCAAGGCATTATTGGTAGTTGATAGATACAACAAGAACAACCTTCTTGGAATAAGAGGTAATAAACTAGGTGGATTAACTAGATAGTCCTTGAGTTGTTGAAAAGCTATTTGGCAGTGGTCATCCCAGTGAAATGTAATTCCCTTATTTATAAGATGTGTAAATGGATGACATTTGTCTACTAACTAAGAGATGAAGCATCAGATTGACTAGATCTTACCCTACAAACTATGGAGTTGCTTTAAATTGGTTGGTGGTGGCATCTCGATTATAGCATGGAATTTGGATAGATCAACTTAAATGCCCCTATGAGACACAATGAAGCAATGTAACTTTATTGAGGTTACTCAAGACACACATTTATTTAGATTAAATCTAACTTTATACTCCTACAATCTTTTAAATATCTTATGTAGCACTGCTGGATGGTCGGCCCTGGTTTTAGATTTTCCTAATATGTCATCAACATAGTCTTCAACATTATCATGCATCATATCATGAAATATGATAGTTATGGCCCTTTCATATGTAGATCCAACATTCTTAAGACCAAAAGACATTACCTAATAATAAATTTTCCCCATGGAGTGGTGAACACTATTTTATGTTGGTCTTTTAGGCTATTCTGATCTGGTTGCATCCTGAAAAGCCATCCATGAGTGAAAGCATTTCATAACCTACCATGGAGTCAATGATCATGCCAATATTAGGTAATGGAAAGTCATCCTTAAGACAAGCTTTGTTTATGTCTCAAAAATCAATATAGATTTTGATTCCTTCAGGCTTTTTGATAAAAGGTACAACATTAGATATCCATTCTAAGTAATCAATGGACCGAATACATCTAGCTTCTAAGAATGATTCTAACTCTTTCTTTACCAAAACAAAAATGTGAGGATTCATCTTATGCAACTTTTATTTCACTAGTTTGGCATTAGGATTGACCATAAAGTGATGTAGAACCAAGGTGGGGTCCAAACCTAGCATATCAAAATAAACCCATGCAAAGATATCTATAAATTATCTCAATAGAGATGTAAAGACTTCATGTTCCTCTTCAGTGAGGGATGCACCTAATTTTATCCATTTTGGATCCGATGGAGTCCTAATGTTTACCTCTATTGTATCTTCAACTACAAGGGTTGAACCATCTTCTAGAATAGTAGGCAAAGACTTAAACTATTAGACTATATCAGGGTTCTCTATTAGGACTTGCTCTTCAACATCTCCTAGGCATGGTGAATCTAAGTCCCCCAATGGGATATTTGGCCATGTGACAAAAATAGTCAAAAATTATTGAATAATTTGATAAAATACTTATTGTTTCACAAAACTAAACTCAGATCCATAGGCAAGTTCATCATTGGTGGTCTCCTGGTCTAAATTTGAAGAAGAATGAACACCCCCATCTAACGGTGCATGAAACAGGTTTTTACCACTAGAGCAACATTTATCTTTACTTTTTCCCTAGTTAGAAAGCACCTCAAAGAGGTTTTCACTTAGGCACATCAATGTTTTATTTATTTATTTATTTTTGGCTAAGGGTGTTCACCCACTCTCCAAAATAGGCTTCAAGATTCAATGTAATTGAGAATCCTAATTTATGATCTCCCAACAGAATGTTGTCTTTAAGGCATAAAAAGTCACATAATGCCTCATCATTTTGAAACTCATTAATCAATAAATTGGATTCTTTTTGGTTCCAATCTATCAGTTAGGGATAGTATAATGGCAATGGGTTATGACAAATGATTGGGGTAAGAGTACATATGGCATTATTATCAAACATGTTATTCTTAGCTAGGTCATCAAAGGTGAGGCTATGATCAGACTCTGCTTCACTATCGACATCCTCATCACTAGCCACCAGTGATGGAACTTGAATAAGATATGTGGGGTTACCTCTAGGTAGTTTAAATCCAAGTCCATAGGGTGTTTTGTACTTAGTCATGGAGATTGACTCAATGGTTCCTTATTGATTTAGTCTGAGGCCTCCTCCTTCATAATATTGATGATCCATGATCCTATTGGGAATAGGATAATTTTCACTTTTATAATAATCAACTTTTTTTTCATTATACAACTATGATTCATCCCCTTCAAGAGGGTCTGGTTCTTGGCCAAATGTTAGTACAAACATGATATGTCCCTTATCTTTATTATTTTGTTGCTAATGCATGTGTGGGGTATTTTTAGGTCACTTAAAGGTCTTTGGATTCTAAGGAAGATTGGAAATATGGAAGGTATCATGGGTCACATACTTCCCTGGGACATTATCTAAAATGGTGAAATGATTGGAAGCTTTGAGAGGCGGCATGTGGGAAAGGGAATCCAAGGTACTCGGATCCATGCAATTATCCTATGGAGGATCAATAAGTATGGCCTTTCTTTATCCTTCTTGGAAATTGGATTTATGCCATATTGTTAATTATAGCTTTAAAACTCAGCCTCAATATGTTTGCAATGTTCATATGGGTGTAAATCTCTTAGAATATTCCCTTCCATCCTTGATTGGGAGAACTTGATATATTGGTACATCATTGATGGGACTTCATGAATTTCATGTAACCAAGGCCTAACTATAAGCATATTATATGACAACTCAAGATCAAGAACATGGAAAAGTGTATCATGGGTCAAAGGCCCATGATAACTGGTAAGCTAATGATGCCTTGTGATTCTCTTTCTTGATTATTATAGGCTTTGATAGTTATCATTTCTGGCTAGAGATCTACCATTGTGTACCCAAAAAGCTTCATGAGCTTTAGAGACACTATGTTGAGGCCTGATCCATTATCTATAAGGACATGTTTCACTTTATACCACTTTATATAAACTTCTATGTACAATGGATTATTATGGAACAAGCCAAGAGAAGACATATCACTTTGGTTGAACGTGACTTGTTGGGCTGGAGCTAGGTGTCCAACCAAAGCTTGAAATTTATTAGGGGATATGTCACTGGAAATAGTGGATTGGGTTAAAAAATCATTCAAAATGTTCTTATGGATCATTGATGTTCATACCAAATCTAAAATATAAATTTATGCTAATGTCTTCTGTAATTGTTTCACAATATCAAACTTTTTATCTTGGTTAATAGTGAATTGTTTATTTTGAGGTTGAATGGTTAGTTGGATAACAAGCAAAGTGGCAGATGGTTGTGGACCTGGGACAGTAATCATTGACCTCTGAGTTATGATTACACAATCGAGATTAGATTCTAGACCATAAATGCTAACAAATACTAGGAATGGTTTGGGACCAAATAGGACAAGTCTTGATTGTCAATGCACTTGTATGTGGTCATGTGGTAAGGGTGAGTTATCGGTATATGGTCCAAAAGTGGGAGTCCCAATTTGCTAGTTTGCCTATGTGTAATCCTAGGTTAAAGAAGGATTATCCATGTAATTTGGTTAAGTGGTATTATTTATCAATGGTCTAGATTGATTAGTGCTCAGTCTAGGATTAATGGAGATGGTATTAATGTTTCCCCCTATAATATAACCTAAAATCCTATTATAGTCATGTGTAACTGCATGGTAAGTTTGTTGGTTATTACCATTCTAACCTTGGTTTTGTCCATTATTTTGACATTGTGGGTTCTATTATTGATTCTATTGGTTCAACTTTTGATTTTGATACTATCGATTTTGTTATTGCACTGGCCAGTGTTGTTATTGTTGCTAATTGTTATGCTGTTGCTATGTGTTATGTTGGGGAAAGGGGTTTTGATAAATCCCAAGAGTTTGATTAGAGGTGGAAGTACCATTATCTAATGTTATCTCCCCATTATCCAACATATTCTCAATAAAATGCTTGATTTTCACACATCTTCATAGATTATGTCTGTTGACCCAATGATATTCATAGAATTCATTTTCATGGTACTAATTAGGATAAGGAATGCCTTATGGATAATGCTTTGGTATAGGTCAAATAATCAGATTATTAGTGGTAAGTTTGTAAAATATAGACTCAATAGATATCTTAAGTCACTAAAGACATGATTCATAGGCACAATTCTCCTTGAAGGAGGGGTTTGTAATGGTAAAGGTTGTTGCATTTGTTACATGGGTCTTGGTTGTTGTGCTTGCATCATTGGTTGGAGAGGTTTTTAGGTAGGAATAAAATGAAAAGGTGGTGTAGATGATGTTTACACTATTTGCACATGACATGACTCAGTTACTCCATTATCCATAACATTCCCATTGCGATTGAGTTGCTTTAGTCTATGTTGGTTATTGTCCTATGTTAGTTGTGATGCTTGCACTTGGATTGGATGTTGGTTTTGGCCACTTTCTTGATTGGTACCTTGATTTTGATTAGTTGACATAAGCTTGATGATCCATTTATTAATAAGGGCTCACTCAATCAATAAACCTTTGTCAATGATCTCCTTGAAAGTATGTGCACATTGTAGTTCCAGATGATAAGGTATCTCACTATGTAAATTTTTAGTAAACATAATGAATAATTATTTATCTGGTAAATTGTGGGTGAATCAGCTTGAAAGGGCTCTCCATCAATGTAGATAACTTGCAAAACTCTCGCCAACATTTTATTTTGTTTATGTTAAGTCAACCAATGAAATCTCATGTTTGAGATTATAGGAAAAGTGCTTCAGAAAGATCATCAAAATATGTTACTGAATTCTTGGGAAACTTTAAAAACCACTCCAAGGCTTGTTTATCCAAGCTCCTTAGAAACAAAAATAAAAGGTATATATCACTATATGCCACTGGTTGACATGTAACAAAAAACTTGATTAAATGGGCCTTAGGGTCACCTTTCCCTTTATATTTTTCAAATTTTGATGGTTCATATCCTAGATGAAAAGGTATCTAAAATTACTCCATGTTGAATGGATAAGAACACATGACATCCAACTTAAAATTTTTAGTCTATTTCCTAGTCTGAATGGTTACAATTACATCTTTCATCTATTGCAATTCTTAGGATATGAAACTGGAAGGAACATTGGTTTGAGGGAGAATATTGGTTTGGGTAGATGGTTAGGAGGTCACAAGTGGGACACTTTGACTAGGGTATGATGGAGATATCTATTAGGGTATATTAGCTTGGTTGGGAAATAGACCAGGAATATGCATATGTGGACTAGGATGTACTTGAAATTATACATTTGGTTATGTGATATTCTGGTTTGGGTTGGCTATGAAGGTTTGACTTGAAGGATTTTGTGGTTGGGATGGAGGGATATAAATATACTATACCTGCTATAGTTGAAAAGGGACATGCTACCAACTAATTGAACCTTGCTATTGAGTGGGAACTTGTGGACTAAGACCCTATCTCTAAACTTGTGGCACATTTTGAACTAATTATTGTCTAGTAGGTACTTGAGAAACATGGTGCCTCATTGTTACACAAATCCTCATTGGGAAGTGAAAGCATGTTGAATATTTAACATCTGTTATTGACCAATATTTACATGTTGTTGGCTAGTCAATGTTTGGTTTTGGATTGGGATACTGGTCTGTGATTGAGGATGTATATTTACCACTACCTGACGAGGTGGAACATTTTTTCCCCTTGTTGAGGTAGAAATATATTCAACCTTTATTGCGTAAGTATATTATATTGTGCCTATTGTTATGGAATACTACTCATCACTTGTTGAGGAGAAGTAGGATTCATCACATTTGGCTGTTGAGGTGTGATATTGGTTGTTGGTTGACTACCTAATCCTATTGGTTGCATACTTGATGAAGTAGCTAGTTGAGGTTGGGATATAGAAACTCTTACTGCCTGATATGATGGTACACTCATGGTATTAAATACAGGCACATGTTGTTGACTAGTTATTTATGTATTAGTACCACTTTGATTTAGATTGGATGTTGCTTGCACATTTCCCACTATATTTTTCTCATTATTCTACATAGAAGCAGAAGACATTTCTTCAATAATGGGCATATGCAGAAAGTTGTCTACCAAAGTTTTTTGCATGAATGGGTCTGAACTCTAATTGTCTTGACTATTTAACTCTATCAAAATTCTTATTTAAGAAAATAAGTCAATAAGAGGTTTGCTTACCATGATCATTTGATTGAAATTATGTGCTAGATTCAGGTAGGTTTGATATGCTATCTACATTTGGTTAAAGTGGTATTCCATGAGGGTTTTTCCTTTATTAGGCATATTAGGGTCTTGATACGTTGTTTGGACTAGAGATAAAGGATTGATAGAAGAAGCCTATTGATCATAAATTATGTTGTGGGGTATTCTTACTAGGCTTGGAAAATTCTCATGAGGGAAGTCTACTGGAAAATCGGCCCCTACCTCTATGGATTAAACCAAAATCTCATCTTTATTCTCTAAAAAATGATGCTCAAACAAAAATGAATCATACGTGGAAGGCATGCTAGTACATCATGACTGTTGAGGAACTGCTTCATCACATCTGAGTATTGTAGCTAGGTATTGTGCAATTTGTTCTTGGTCTTATTTTGAATAAGATGGTGTATTAATCAAATAGTTAGCCAATAGATCTTGGATTTATGCCCCTAATTGAGTATTAAATAGGGATAAAGATCCATCTCATAATAAATATTATCCATGTAGGGTCTTGCACCATTTCTTCCTACGCAACCACATTACTAATCCCTAGATTGTACATGAGTCCACTATGAGTGTAGGAATATATGTCGGGATCCATAGTTAATGCTTTGTTATAGAAAGGGAAAAGAGTTATACAAACTCTAAAAGGACAATGTCTAAAAATATGATGTTCAAATTTGGTCTAGATTCATCAAAAGGATCAAAAGGTTTATGCAAATATTTGTGATAACACAAGCTAATGTTAAGTGTCTAACATTACACATCTTACACAAAAATATTAAGTAAATGAACCAAAAATTGAAATGATAAATGATAAGGTCAAAGTGTTTCAAATCAGTCTAATATAGGAAATTAAAATTTTTTAGGTCTTTTGGCCAAATGTGGCATCAAAAGATAAGCTTAAACAAGGCATGCACTAGGATTTTTGGCCAAATGACATCAAAATCTAGACTTTTAAAATACATGAAATTTTTAATCTAACAGATTTGAAACACTTCTAAAAACCATTAGGTATTTAATTCTTGGACATGGAATTGATCAAATAGGTATAAGGTATGAAATAAAAGGCAATTTAGAGATAGTTTATATTTTCACAAATAATGGTATGAAACTTTCTTCTTTTGACAAATAAGCTAGATAAAAGTGAATGATGTAATTGTGCTAAACAAAGGTTCACAAATGTATATTCGGATTGGTTTAAAAATGTATGAACAAATTTGAACTCCATACAAGAGGGCCTATGAAACAATATTTGAAATGTTTTGGGTAGTGTAATAGTGCTAGACTACCCAAAAGATGTGACAAAATGCTTGTTTCAAAAACTCTCTAAGGAAAATATAATTTATCATAAATTTGATAACATAACACTACCTTTATTGACTCAAAATGTTGTGGTGCATAGACTCAAAGTGTAAGTGTTTAACATGAAATGACTTAAGTTTATCAAATGGTGATAACGATCGTGAGCCTTAAATGAACTTCAACCCAAATTTGAAATTGAACCTAAGTTCCCTCAAGTTTAGTGAAAATGGTGAACCCATTTAACACATCAACCCTATGAACTTCTAAAGGTACAATTTCAAATTTAAATTATAAATGAAGGACTTAAACAACTTTGGCAAAGGTCTAGGCTCAATTGGGTAACATAACTGTGACAAAGTGGATGATATGACTCTAATTTTTGATGAAATTTGAATAAGGCAAATTGATGATTTCATGTGGGAAACATAATGACTCTTTGTTCAAAGGAAAATGAGGACCATCTGTTTGGTTTGAATCATTTGTTTACAACAAGTTTTGAATCCAAACAAGATTGTAATCTAAGATAAAACCAACTAATTAATCGCTCTTAGATCCTAAACTGACAAGGTTGTTTGGTATTGTTAGAATCTATCAATATATGTCATTTGAGAGGATTTTAAGTGTTTATCCAAAAGTAAATGCACATTATATAGTAGGGTTTTTACACCCCCTTCTCTCAAATGACATGGACCTTGAGATTCACCTTGCACCAATAATATTTTCATGGCAAGTGGAGATTTGTCTAAGATCTATAAGTTTTTGAACGTTCTAGGGGAATCAATTGCACAATGCATTTCATGTTAAACAATGCAAAAGAAAATCACAAATTTTGGGTATGTATCACGTGGCTTATTATAAAATGGTCTAGTCCTTTTTGCAACCACTACATCCTGTTATTCTCTCAGTGTAGTGTGATGTCTATAGTACCACTATGTCCCATGTAAAACTCCAATATGGAGCCAAATGTAGTCAATTTTAGGAGGTGAAACCCTTGGTTAAAGCTTCCCTAAAGAACTCACGGGAGGTAATGACATCCCATCGCAAGCCAAGTTTACATGAAATAAAGAAAGCATAAAATAGAAATACTTTAGGGTCGTTGTTAAGGTCACCCAATACTTTTTCAAGTTTTTAAGGAGTGATTTAGACAATATTATTTCTACGCCTTGGACTAGGCAATTTGCAAATAAGGAAAGTGATTTTGATTCCAAGGGCTCCCTAAAGGGGAAAAATGGAAGAACATACACATAACATTCCTGTATTTTGTGAAAACAAAGTGCTAATTGAAATAATGAAAATAAAATTGATAAGTGTGTTCAATTTTAAGCCCAAATGAAAGATTTGGTGGTGTTCATTTGACCCCTTGGTCTTAAAATTGTAAACTTTGAAAACTAATGCTAAAAACTTACTTAAGCACCTAAATGTTATATTGAGCACCAAAATAATGTTCCTAGTTCATTTTAAAGCATACAAAAGATGATTTAAACACATTTTAGCAATTTTCCAAGTTGGTCATGCAAGAAAAATGTTAGAAAGTGGTTTAGCTTTGAAGCATTTTTAAAGATGAAATAATTAACTTAGGAAAATGAACTCTTAGGTTGACATAGTCGAGTTGGGATTCAAGTTGGGGTGAGTTGGGATCCAAGAATAAAACTGTGAGCTCCAAAAAATAAGATTTTTTCTCAAATCTTCACTTTTTCTGCTTCCACACTCCAAGATCTTGTATGACAATGCTTAGTATGTTACTTATAAGTGATTTTTGATCAAATTTATGGGATGCAATCCCATCGGATGTGCCATTATGTGAACTAGAAATTTGAGTCAAGAGAGATGATTAGTATTATGTTAGTCCAAAAGTGCAAACAAATTGATAAAAACACACTAATTAGCATACATCTCTAGGCCTAGTTATGAGGGTGAACTTAATTTAAAAAAAATGAAAAACACAACTAAAAATTAAAGAAAAAAAATCCTTCAAATTCCTTGGATACTCCAAATGCTTGTTATAGTGGCTTGCTCAACTTATGCTTATGAAGTCTTCATCAAGGGAGGCTTGGCTATCTCCTCTTCTCCTTGGCACCTTGTGGCTTTGGCTTGGTTTGGCTCAATATTTTGGCATCATAATTTTGGCATGTGAGAGCTCTTGGAATCAATTTGACATGGTAACTTTTCAAAAATTAAGCTTAAAAATGATGTTCACGACCTCTCTATTTATAGATTTTTAAGAATGACCAGAATCAACCATGACCATCCATCTGAAGATTAAGATGTGTGATCATGGATTAATTGAGTTATGTAATTAAAATACATAATTATCCTCATCATGAATTTGGAAAAAGGGACATTAATGAGGTATGGGAGGTAATAAAGAGGCATGGGAGACCCATAATCTTGATATTTGTGTCATTTATATCCTAGAGATCTTACCAAGAAATGAAGTCACCTGATGATGTAGATATTCAATATTCATTTCTAAAATCAAGTTTTCAAAAAGTTTCCATGGAATTATTAATTAGGATCTAATTGGTTTAATTATCTCTTAAGCACAATTAAGCACTTTATGCACAAATTACTCAAATTGATTAGAATACCTTGTTATTGGTCTAAAATTTAACTGGATTGGAATTGTAAGTCAATGTCAGATCCATTAGATCCATTATCCCATTTAGGATTTTGTCAATGCCAAATAAAAAATACACATATCTCATACAATAAATTTAATGGAAAAGAGTAATCCAGATCACCCAAGTGCAAAATTAGCATTTTGACTTGAAATGATCTGATCAAAGTTAGCTAGCCCATACATTGCATTACCTCATTTAGTGATACCCTAGCCAAAATTAGTACTTGAATATGTCGATTTCAACTCATTTGATGTGCTTTAGAGTTTTTAGGCTAAATTATGCATTTTGGTGGAAATTGGTCAAAAGCCTGATTAGAGGTCATCGGTGGCTAGATTTAGGTGTCTATAAAAAGTGTATATCTAGTTATATGTAGAGAAAAGGGAATATTGATTGAGTGGTCTTACTTGTAATCTTACTTGTTTGAATGATATATGCCAACCCTTTCCAAATGATCTTTGAATGGGATTTTATAGGGATTTATTGGTCATGGGTTAGATGAAACTAGACTAGGTCGACATAATGAACAAGAGGAATCAAGTTAAATGGTAATTTAGGCTCAAATTATGATTGGATAGGAGCATTGAAAAGGGGACACCCTAAGGTCCAACACTATACTCCAACTTTGGTGATATTGTCTTGAGAAGATGAGACTTGGGGGGATGGATTGGTTATGAAAAAAGGGTCCTGACTTAGCTGGGGTCAAGTCTGGAAGGCCACAAATGATTAAGAATCAATGAAAACATGCCTGAGAGGGTTTGGAGAGTAAGTAAGAGGGACCTAAGTATTGGGTGTCATCATCCATGCTCAAGTTACCAATTTTTGTATTTTATATGACTGCACTCTCAAATGAATTCTTTTGACTTTATGAGTCTCCTCCACTTGAAGCTTATGATGCTTGAGTTTAAAGTTGAACATTAAAAGGAGACAATTATAGCTATTATGAAACCCAAAGGTATTAATAATTTAAATCATTATGTAGATGATTCCAAAAAGAGGTAGCTTATTTACCATACATACATGAAAGATGGAAGTGCGAGTAAGAAGATCTAACCACCAATGGATCTAGTTAATGTCTCCCTCTAGCCAGGGAACTAGGTTCTAGATTTTTATTATATGCCCCACTATTCTTTAATGTTTAAGGTGAGTAATATTGAGATAAAATTGAGTCAAGATAGGATTCACTTGAGGTGAAGACAACTCTATATTAAAATAAATAGGGTGGTGATTTGATAAAAAATAATAGGGATGACCGACATTATCTGATCATACACTGAGCTAAAAAAAGAGATCTTATTCAGTTAACAAAGCTAGATCTATCCACTGAAGCAACCTATCTTCTCCCTATCAAAATTTGGACCAAGTAAACCATGGGGTATCTGATTTTTTTCCTCTAATGATGATTGATATCAAACACCCTAAGTTTGTTATGCATATAGAATCAAACCTCTCATTTACCAATACACCAATGCATTGGAAGGAAACCTTCCTTATCCTCAACAGATTCCACCATGTTAAAATTATCATAGAATACCCAATGCATGTCAAAAAGTGAGTCAACTAGCCATCTCCATAGTGAGGCCCATTCCATAATATCATTAGAGGTGTATAAGTTAACAATCCCAATAATGTGATTATCAAAGTCAAAAAGGGTGAAAACCACCTGATGGGTAGGATCTGAACCCCAAGAAATAATGTTTTGAGAAAGATATGGAGCCAATAAAGTAAAAAACCCACCACACCCAACTTCATGCCTAGTAGCTTGACAAATGGCCCTAGGCCAAATTATTCATGTTGCATTTTGTAGTAAAAAATTCAAAAAATTAACCTTTTACAAGCATAGAATTTTCATACTACTAAAAAGCTGAAAAATTGTCCTAACCACATACTTACATAGGGGATCAATAAGGCCCTAAAAATTTCTAAGATTAAACAATCATTATGAACTATCGAGGTGCATACCATTCTCCTTTGTGAGATATTCAAGTGTAATAAATTGATTATACATCGGCTTGTTTGACATGTAGTCACTCATTTTAAATGGTTGTCTCTTATGAGCCATATATTCCTCCTCCTTAGGAAAAGGAGAGGGACTTTAGGAATGCCATAACACTAATTTGAGATCTAAGGTGACCAAACTCCATTCTTATTTTGAGATATTCACCCTAGGAGAGGGTTGTGATGATGGAGCTAAGGGTGGTGCCTCAACCAGATAAGCCACTTTTTGTGGTGTATACATAAGTGGAGGTGAATCTTTATTAGGTAAAATATATTTTCTAGTAGATGTTGAGGAATGAGAATTCACAATAGGCTTATATAAATAAGCTTGGCCTATCGCCACCTTTTAAGGAGTTATTATTTTTGTTGGTGAATGTAGTCCAACCATCATTGTTACCATTATGAGGCTTGCACTCAAGTCCACCCTTTAGTTGAGAAGAAAGACGTACATGCACCATCAAAGGATAGTTTTGGATCATGTGGTCCAATTAATAGAAATAAAATTAAGTATTCAAGAGATCTATATATAAAATCCACTAATAAAATAAATTAGTTTCAATTTGTATATCAATGGAGTCTTTTAAATCCTAGGATAAATCCACTTCAACACAAACCCTCTTTTGGGGACGAGCCATAAATAACTTGGTATTCTCATGGCATATAAACCATCTAATGAGTTTTATGATTTGATCAATAAAACCCTATAATGGGAGAGGTAAGCCAGGAAACTCAACCCAAATGAGGATTTTTAACTTTGCTTGTTTCAAAACTTGAAAGTTTTGAGTACAATGAGAAAAATAACTAAAGTGTTAGAAATAAACCAAGGACCATCATTGAAAATGGTTTTAAAATGTTTAGGGTTGAAGAAATGAAACAAAAAAAGGCCCCTAGAAAGGTTCAGGACCCATTCCAGTTTCACTCCATGGTCTTGCCAATGATTGTGAACCCATTATTTAAAAGGCTCTCCGGGGGACTCAAACCAAAAAATAAGCAATCAAAGTAAAATTTTCAAAAAAATGGCAAGCTTTGTCAAATTTAGTCATATCTAAAACAACATCAAGTAATGGAAAGTCAAAATCATTGGCATTACCTTGTGAAAGACTTTTGGGATGAATTTCCTCACTTGTTTAGGCACCATGGTTACTTTTGCTCACTTTAGCTTTATCTACATCCATAGATATAAAGAGAGAGGAAAAAATAATTAAAATAGGGTACCCCTACCACCTAGAGGGTGAATCACCAATCAAAATTAGTAATAAATGCAAACTAAAGAAAAATCCTACCTAGATCTGTGGTGATCGACAGTGTGGTAGAAAAGCTAAAGGCTCATCAATGTAGAGCTCCAAAATCTCAAAGCTAGGGTTTTAAAACTAAAAATATTATCTTGTACATGGATTGATATTAGTAACATTATTTTTGACTACAAATATCTTCACCCCTACCCAATGCGGTTGTTATTTGTTGGATCACCCTAGAAAATCATGGTAGATGTCATATAATTGTGATAAGATCAACAAGTCACGTGTTTCAGAATTTTATGTAAATTTTACAAGTCAAAGCTAGCTGTGTATCTTAAAATAATTTTTAGATAGGGATATTCTTTTGTATCCATAGAAATTACCATGCCCTTTGTTATTGTGTTCTTCATCCAAGAGACAAAAATTTATAGGAAATTAATGCCCACAAATTTATTTTGTAGATTCAACATAAACATCATAAGTAGTAGTAGCACCAATAATGATTTCAAGTATCTAGTCATAACTCAATGCTCTAATTTTTTTTAATTCTATACTTATTTCCACTATTAATAAAATAGAAGCAAAATAATAAGATTTAAATGGAGCTAGAATTAGTAGTAGTGGATTTTGTTAGTAGATAAAGATAAGGGGATCATATATTATTGAAGGTGATTTAATTATAAGTCCAAGTCAAGTGATGGATAAATTTAGGGGTACCCAATTAGTATAATATGCATGAATCATTTCATTGGCATGATGTGTTATATATATATATATATATATATATATATATATATATATATATATATATATATATATTCTTTATTTAATTTTTTATCATTTTAATATTTTTTAAATAGGAGACAATAAAGTGATTATTTTTTATTGTGTGTAGTGATAATATGATGAAAAAAGTGAAAAATTTGTTGGACATGTGTTATATATTTTTAATGATTTACACTCTAAATTATTTATACTTTTCATGATTTAAACTCTACATGAATTACACTAATCTAAATTCTACATGTAAAATGGAGGGATTAATGTTTTTGGGTGTTTTTAGCTCATATTTTCATGATCCTTGATTTTATTAATAGTTTATTAAAGCATGAATTTAATAGACATTGTATTAAATTACTATTTATATGGTTTCCTATTGATGTTCCTACAAATAATCGTATATGCATTAGGATAAATCAAAACTTTGAAGTTATTCTAAACAATTGTGTTACTGTAATAAAGAAAAATGCTTATGTGCTAGTTTTTTATACAAAGGTTTTAATAGATTTATCAGTCTATTTTATCCTAAAAAATACATAAAAAAATTATATATATCTTACAAGAAAGCTACTTAATTTACATTGACATTCAATGATGCAAACTTGGCAAAGATTCAATGACTAAAAATATTTAGTTTATGCCAATTTATGTTAGATTTGAGTTTTCAAATTTTGATGTTAAAAATTAGGATTTTTAACTCTAAAAACACCTAAAAATATCAAATTATGATGTAAATTTAACCCAAATGATGAGAAAAATAACACTTAATGTAGTAGCATTTGTATACCCACAATATTTTTAAACTTTATTATTTACTGACACTTTTTCTCTTGCAGGAGCCTGTCAAGTTTAGATCTCTCTGAGTGCACACATTAAAGGGTGCATTAGGAAAGGGGTGGGTAAACCATTGGTGTTTTGGAAGATTGTTGATCAACTTTATCATTACCTAAACCCATTAAAAATCTTACTTATCCAACTCCCCAAGTAATTTGAACCCTATTTACACATTTCCATAAGAATTTCTCCTTTAAAATATCCATTACTTGAAAACACCCTCTTTTCCTAATAATTCATCTAGGTTGATCTTATTATAAAATGTTAAACACACATTATGAAACTAAATCAGCCTGACTGACCTAGTTTGAATCCTAATGCTAACCTTTTATAACAAACTGGATTGAGTTGGCAGATATTATTAGATGAAATTATGGAGGGATTAATGCTTATACATTGCCATAAATACAAGGATAATTTCAATTTAATAAAGGGGAACATTCATTTTTGCATCATTACAGTTCATATTTCTATTAAATTTATATTTCAAGGAACCATTGCTCAGAGTTTTCCTTGGATAAAAATTTACTTATCTTATGGGAAGTCTTGGATGTAATTATTCTAGACTTTTATTATTTCATTTGATAGATAGATATTGTATAAGTGATACATGTTCAATGTATAACTCATTGCTTAGATTACCCCTATGCTTAAACTTAGTGTAGATATAGGGTTTTATTTGCTTTCTATCTTCCACTTTAGGTGATCTAGGCCCTCATTTTTCCACCATGATCCCTTGATTATTTGATTGTGTTTAATCATCTCCTCTTTGACATAAATTTGGTGAGAATTAGATTAGTTTTATTTTATGTACTTAGGTCTAGCTAGGGTTATTGAATAGTGTCATTTTCCTAGAGGCTATGAAACTTTTTCCTTTGGTGTTATGTGGTAAGAGATCAGTTGGTTAGGTTTAACAGATTCAATTTGGTCATGCTATTGATATAAATTGTATTGTAATATATGTTAGTTTATTACCTTTTTTGATATTATATTTAAAAATTCATAAAAGCTATAGATTTATATTAATTTTTTACATACATTATGGTGAACCTGATGTGAATATAACCTTTGTATTTTTAATTTTCATTTACAATTAACTAGATCATGATGGTCAATCTAGTATTAATATCTGTCTATAGATTCAAGATATACAATAAAATAGGTCGCATTGGTTGACCCCAATTTATCCTATATTTGTAGGTTATATTTTTATAGTTAACTAGATCAAGTTGGCTGATCTAGTCTTTTTATATGTTTATAGGTCTAGGATATGTAGTCAACTATATCACGTCAGTTCATATAGTTTTGTATTTCAACTTTAAAGGTTTTATTTATAACAAACCCTACAAGTCATTTTTCATGTCTTCTCAATTTTCACTTACAATCAACTAGCTTGACTTGGTCAATATAGTTCAGTTTCCCAATTTTTAATTTTTAGCTTTCAACAAACTAGATCATGTTGGTTGATTTAGTTTCATTTCATCACTTTCAATTTTTATCTATCTATAGATTAAGTTAGTCTGGGTGATCCTATTTAACCTCTTTATTTTTAAATTTTTTACCTCTGTGTGACTCAATCAGGGCTCAAAAATATAATTATCAATCATATTTTTAAATTTTTTTAGTTAACCAACTACGTCAATTTAATCAACCTAGTTACATTTTTCATTTCACTCTAAATAAGCTTCATATTTCCATTTTTATCAATTACCTCAATTTGTTATTTCTATTTTTTAGTAAAATTATTTAGTATTTTAATTTCTAGACTATCTTTACCAATTTTTTAGTTCTATAAAACTATATCTCAAAATGAACTAAGTCAACCTAGCCAACTTATTTTTGTGTATGTCTACTATGCCAAACAAACTAATTCGACTTGGCTTGTTGTATTTTTTTGTGACCTATTTTCATAATAGACTAGATTGGACTGCCCAACTATGTTTTTTTGTTTGCTAATTATATCGACTTGGATAATATTTTTATTTATCTTTTAATTTTAACATAAGTAAGGCAATTCACTTTTATTTGTTAGTAATTAATCTCGTATTTACTTTTAAAAGAGTTGGTTGCCTGATTATTTACTTTCTAAAACTATAAATTGGTTTTTGATTATTGATTTTCATATTTATTTTTATTTTGTCTTGATTTCCTTAGAAATTATGTATCAACAATTTTAAAACTACTTGGCTACTATAATTAAGGGCTACACGATATTATGTTTACGGTCCTTGTCTATCATTTACATATATCATGGTGTGAGGGGATTACCCAAATATAAATAGCCATAGTATATAGCTAAATAAGCTATTTAGTTTCCACATACCTCATAATATTTCATAAATGCTTATGATTCCCCTTTGAATTGAACCTTAGGAATCTAGCCATCTATTTGATCTTATGGTGTATCAGTTAGTGGTTAGTGATGAGAAGTTACTTCTAATTTATCCTTAAAATAAAATTTAGTGGGCTATGGAAATGAAAATTCCTCCATAGTTAATGTTTTGAAAAAATAGGTTGTCATTATTCAATGAACAAGTAAGTATCTTTAGAAACCTACAAATCAATCAAAACCTTTTAGTAAAACTTCCCAATCTTATTTTTAGATAATTAATTAGCATTATTTATTACAAAATTACATTTTTTATTTGTTGCTTATTATTCTCTATTGTATTTCAGATTGTATTAACCAACATTAATAAAATTATGTGTTGTATGTTAGATAGTTCAGTAGTATGTCTACTTTATTACTACCTTAGAAACTATATAGTTCAAATTACTACTAAATATTTTCCATATTCAACTAAGCTGAAAAAAATACTTAGTATAATGTTATATATTCTTATTTTTAAAATTAAGTTGGCTAGCTCAACTTAGAGTTGTCCAGACTATCATTTAATCTTGCCTATAGAACTAAGTCAAACATATTGAATTAGTAAGATTTCAAAAAAATTGTATTTTTTTGTCTATATAACTAAATCAACCAACTTTATTTAGAAATATTTTAATACTCAGTGTATATTTTGCCTTTAAAACTAAGTCAACCAGCTTGAATTAGTAGACTATCAAACCTTTGTCCATTTATTACCTATACAACCAAGTATACCAACATGATTTAGTATAATTATGTATTTTTATACCTATATAACTAAGTTGACCAACTCAACTTAGTAGGCCTTTCACAGATTGTCTATTTCTTTCTTATACAACTAAGTTAACTAGCTCAACTTTGTAGGCTTTTCACACTATCTATTTTATTCCTATATAAATAAGTTGACCAAATCAACATAATATAATTTTAAAATTTTATATTTTCATACCTATATAAATAATTTGACTAGCTTGACTTAGTTCTCTATCCAAACTTTGTTTATTTTTACTTATAAAACTAAGTTAACCAACTTGACTTAATAGTCTTTCTAGATTATTGCCTTTTTTCTATTTACACAACTAAGTCGACTAGCTTGACTTAGTAGTCTATCCAAATTCTATTTATTACTACCTACAAAAATAAGTGGACCAATTCAACTTAGTAGGTTTCCAAATTTATACTTCTATCTTCACTTTTCACCATGTAGTACATTTTTTATGAAAGTGAAATGCAAACTCAAAACAATATGATGACTTTAACTAATGCTCTTAAGAATCCTCATTCTTGCCTTCCCTATAATTTTGTATAAAATCCATATGTCAGTGATGTCCATATAGCCACTATAACTAAAAACTATGGATCACCTCCTCCTAAAACTTGGGATCCACTTAATTCTCTTTCAAAAAAGTCTATTGTCAAGGATGAGAGTGATCTCGAATATGTTGTCAAAATGATACACTTCATCAATAAAAACCCATACATTGAGGAAAGGATGCCATGATCATATACAATCTCATGATGGGACCTTAGCTTACATTTCCACCTTCACCTATGCATAAATTATCTATAGGCCTTTGGATAAGTCACCCTATGATTTCCTCTATGAATTTTTAGTCTTCAATACCTACTTCTTCTTCCATGCCTTCAAATTCCTCTATTACTTATTCTTCCACCTTTTCGAGTATCTCACCTACTATGGCCAATCTTTCCTCCAACATGCCCACTTAAAATTTCCATATTCATACTCAAGTTAATGCTACCTCTAGTGTATCTCAAGTTGCTTCTACTAGTCAAGCCACTATCAACACTAATTAAATTTTATTTCAAGCCCTGAATCAAATGGCCACTTTTCAAAATAATAGTACAAATTAAATGATACAAATTTATAACCAATTTTTTCAATTACAAAATTGTCCTCAACCAACTCAATGGGGAGTGAAAAATCCTAATGCCCCCATACCCCCACTTAGATATGTACAATTTAACCTTATACCTCAAACTCCACTTCTCAATAAGACTATCAAACATATATAAAATTAACCCTTAATACCTCAAAATGCAAAAATTGACATAGTTGGTATTGTTCTTACTATCACTTATAATGGGTCTACTATTTTTGATTTTCACTTGAAAGCTTTCAAAAACTTATAAGAATATTGGATTTAACTCAATACATTTACCTCCACCATGCTTTTAGTTAAAACCTTCACAGGTGATGTTTTTGATTAGCATAATATAATCAAATATCATAATATATCTAGTTTAAAATATTTATTTAATGCATTAGTATAATAATTAAAAACTAATGACCTTCTTAAAAATAGCTTAACCCACTTCATCAACTGTAAACAATCATAATCTGAAACTATATAAATGTTCATCAAATGATGGAAAGTTTTGGCCAATAAAGCTAGACATAACATTTTAAAAGAAAATATATTCCACTTACTCACTAATGCTATTCATACCAAATTAAAATATCATGTTAGGACCACTTATCCAAAATATTTGGAAGAATCCCTCAACCAAGCCAAACATCAATATTTTCTCATAAGACTGTAGACACCAATATTGTGTCAACCCCCCCTTGGTCCCTTTCTAACTTTAACACTCCTAACCCACACTTGCACACTTTATTAATTTAAAATAAATTACTTATTTTAAATTAATCATCCCCCCATGACACCTCACCTAGACACCTCACCCTGAGACCATTTCTTACCCTATGAGTCACCCTAAGACTAAGTCCTCCAAATCCTAACTACCTAAGACTTATTCCAAATCTCTAACTAACTCTCGTGCCTAATAAACCCATCTTTTGACCGTTCTCTAACGGCAAATGCACTTGGTAGATGGAGAAATGAGAAAAGAGCTACACATAACCCTTTTACCCATTCTCTAGCCACTGACATCGGTCAACTATCAGCTGACACCAGTGGGATCGCCGACGTCGATTACATAAGCTAGACTCTAACCTTGAGTCTGCCCCCGCCTCTTTGGAGATCGACGCGCACGCTCTGAGACTAAGCATCAGAGTTTCATTATCGCTCTCCAGGCTACAGAAACTCTACAAAAGTCACTCCAGACATTGGATTGAAAACATTTTACGAGGTCTTCAACATCAGCCACAATAGGAATAAACATCCTCACACCCTTGATTCTTCACTAAACAGAGCTAAGTATTCTTCTATTTCATTTCAATATTTTAGAATACATTGGTAATTAGTTTCCATTCGATATTTCTAAGAACTATTAAGGAACCTGACTTCTTCCATGGAGAGGCTGAAAAGCCTTCCTCTTATTCTCTTCCTCTTCTCATACCTACCCTCCACCTTTTGTCTTCCTCAGACCCTATTCACTTTCCTGCAACCCTGCCCAAACCTCCTAACTTCTAGAAACTCTTTTGTCAAGCACAAAAACACCCTGAAACTCATCTAAAAGTCCATTTCCCCTACTGACATCGGTAGCCTAACCGACGTCGACATAATTTACCTACTGACATCAGTAGCATAACCGATGTCAGTGACTGTGCAAATCAGATCCTACTCAAACATCCCATAGACCAAAGACAAAACCTCCGTCCAGCATTCTGAGGCTCACGGACTACAGGGAACAGGTACACAATATTCTACCTTTCCATTTCTTTAAGTCTTTTATCATTTCTTTTTATACAAACCTCTTTGTTTTAAATAGTTGATTGTCATCCCTTACGGAGCTTTACGCTTTCAAGACTAAGCGCGTAGCTTGGCAGTCCACCCTATCTTATTCTAACATTTTCTTTATTTAAGTCTTATTCTTATTTATAGGTGTTTCCTCCATAGCCAAAGAGGAGCTCCTACAATGCTTGGATACGGTGCGCAACTTAATCTGGGTAACGTACAAACCCCTAACCCTTAACTTTAGTTTCTTCTTTCTTCTAAAAATAATTAGCAAAAACGTAGAGAAACATTTTGGCACGCCCGATGGGACCCCTGGATTTTTCCTTGGGTTCATTCTTCTTAAAAGAAAATTTTCATATAGGTGCATTAGGAAAATATTCTCTTCTTGCATCCCTTCTTCTATCTCTTTATTTTGAAAAGAAACCATTAGCACAAGTTAAAAAGAACATCTTTCTTTTTCTTCTTGTCACTTCTTCCCTGCATCTTAGAGTAGTGGAAAATTCATGCTCTTAACCTCTTCTCCAATTGTTGAAGTAGACTAAAACTGATATCCTAACACACAAGTATGGATCAGGGACTTATCGTCTATCTTCTCTCAAAGGCCAGCCAGAACCTGAGCCCCTTAATGCCTTACATCTGCGACCATTCTATTGTTAATCAAGTAATCATTCACTTGATGTTTAACTTGAGCTCGTCCCTTGAGCAACCTTTCTTAATCCTCATTCCTATTCCTTTCAACCCTTTTTCCTCACAAATATCAGTTAACCTTTTTTTTAAAGCATTAAAATACTTTGTCCTAATAAAAGGGAAACCCCTAAACCTCTATAGTCTTGTCCATGACTAATATTTCAATAAACAACTATTATATAAAACTAGGATACCTAACAAAATATCAAAAGGTCATAAACTATCAATGTAGACTGCTCCCTCGAAGGACATTTGCATTATTGCTGTAAATATAGACTGCTCCCTTGAAAGACAGCTATTCAAAGACATCAAAACATACAAAGCAAAATATAGACCACTCCCTCGAAGGATGGCTATCACCTAATTTTGCTACAAACAACACCCTCTCAGAAGCTTCCTGCATCGATCAGCTTCAACATGACCACAAAACAAGACAACATCCCCAAGTAGACTTCCTGCATTGATCAGTCTACCAAAAAAAAAAAAGACTGACAAACTATTAAGTCATGGACTTGCCTATAGTCGTTCTCAGGGTCACTTATAAAAGGGGCAAAGTTATCCCTGCTAAAAAGGGTTACTCTATCCTCACATCTCACCTAATCACACCTATTACCCCAACATACCCAAGGGATTTTGAGCTCACTTAATGTCAAGTGATTTGAGTAATTCTCTAACAAAAACCAATGGTCAATGATGTAATGCATGAACAGGGCTTTTGTTTACAAAAATCTTATCTATGCTATCATTATGGTCCTTGTCAATGAAAGAGCAAAACGCGTTTCACTTCTTACACAACTTCATCACCAACCAAACCAAACCTTTTTGCAACCACTAACATGACATGATGATTTATTTAATACAAATACCGATTTGTGTTATATGAATTATCATAGCCCATTCACATTAGTTTCTATGGAAAACAATACACATGGAAACTAACAACCAAACACAATTTATGTCAAGCACATACCATCAACAATATGGAAACCTGCTAAAGCATAAATAAACTCATTTCATTTTTGGCATACACCATCACTAATATGGAAAATTGCTAGGGATGAAAAACCATATAACCAATATTATAGAATACACCATCACACAATATGGAAAAGGCTATAACATCATCATACACTCATCATTTCAAACATGACCAATACAACCTATCGACCTCTTTGACTCCATCTTCCCTTTTGGGGAGAACTACATTGGCCTGAGGCCCTTCAAACATGGGCTATGTAGTAAGCACTTAGTTGACACGAAGTCTTTTGAGCTTAGCTCAGCCATTTGCCTGTTCGTCTCCCTAATGATGTCGGCCATTTATCCATTCATTCATTCGTCTACCTAATGGACCAACCATATAACCTTTAACCATGACCTAACCTAGTCAAAACCAATTCATAACCTACCCTTTTCTTCCCTTTTGGGGAGAACTACATTGGCCTGAGGCCCTTCACACAGGGGCTATGTAGGCAGCACTCAGTTGACATGGGGTCTTCTGAGGGTAGCTCGGCCATTCATTGGTTCATTTACCTAATGGACCAACTATATAAACTAGCCCAAAATCATGACCAAAAAACCAGCCCAAACACTATAGAATTCACATTAGACTTCTCATGGGGCACATTGGAGATCACATACATCTCCCTAACCACAACAAACAACACTTGTGATCACTTATATCTCAGCCTGACTCAACCAATGACCTTAGAGATCATGATTATCTCCTCAGACCATGACCACTTTTGAGACAACTTTGCCTTGGTTGTTTTGATTACATATATGCTACCTCACGAATAGTTAGTAAATTTTACGCACCCCACATTATGACCCTCACACATATTGTCAGATCGCGCTCTAGTTGATCCCCAATATTTGTGACATTTTCATGTTTTCCAGGAACACTTCTTGAGCCCCAGATACTTGGAACACGACAACCATTGGAGTTACAGCTTTGATCAATTAACCCAATCAGCTATAACCAAAAAGCTGGGACCGGTTAGTTTGATTTTAGTCCTCCTCGACCATTAGAGCTACAACTTTGATTGTTTAACCCAATCAGCTACGACCATAAAGCTAGGGACTGATTACTTTGATTTTAGTGCTCCTCAACCTTACCTGTGACAATTTGACCTACCTATCATGTGAAGTGGTATATGCGCAATCTCAACTATTGCAACGTTCACACTCTAACTTCACCATACCCATCCACTACCTATCAAATCGGCAACCAATTTTGGCTTACCTTCTCTCGATTCCCGCTTTGAGGGGGAATACCTTACCCATACTTGGGGCAACCTACACCTTATCCCATACCTGGGGCAACTTACTCCTATTTTTGTCTTGCAGTTCATCAGAACAACCAACAAGACAAAAAGGGGCAAATGTAGATACCAATATTGTGTCGACTCCCCCTTGGTCCCCTTCTAACACTTACACACCTTATTAATTTAAAATAAACTACTTATTTTAAATTAATGACATCACCCTAGACACCTCACCTTGGACACCTTGCTCTTAGATCATTTCTCACCCTATGAGTCACCCATGACCTATTCTCACTCCATCCTAACCTCCTAACTAACTCTTGTGCCTAATAAACCCATCTTTTGATCGTTCTCTAACAGCAAATGCACTTGGTGGATGGATAAATGGGCAAATGAGCCAAATAGCTCTTTTACTCATTCTCTAGCCGCTAATGTCGGTCAACTATCAGCCGATGCCGACAGGATAGCCGACGTCAGTTACTTAACCCGGCTCTCTCTAGCCCCCCACCTCTTCACAGATTGACGTGCATACTCTGAGACCAATCATCAGACTTCGACTTTCACTCTCCTGGCTACAGAAACTCTATAAAAGTCACTCCAAATTAGATTAGAACATTGCATGAGGACCTCGACATCAGTCACAATAGGAATAAGCATTCTAACACCTCTGGTTCTTCACCAAGTAGAGCTAAGTATTCCTCTATCTTATTTCAATCTTTTAGAATACGTTCGTAATTAGTTTTCATTTGTTATTTCTAAATACTATCAACCCAACCTAACTTTCTTCCCAAAGAGGCTGAAAAGCCTTCCTCTTATTCTTATCCTCTTTTCACACCTATCCTCTACCTTTGCCTCTCCTCAGACCTTATACATCTCCCTGCAACCCTGCACAAACCCTTAAACTTCCAAACTCCTCTGTCGACCATAGACATAAACTTGAAACCCATCCAAGGCCCATTGCCCCTATCAACATTGACACTATTTACCTACCAACATCAGCATAACTACCGATGTTGGTGATTGTGATAGACTGATTGCAGAGAATAGGTACACGTTGTCTACTTTCTCTTTCTTAGTCTTTCATCATTTCATTTTATACAAATCTCTTTGTCTTAAATAGTGGATTGTCATCCCTCATGGAGCTTTACGCTTTCGAGATCGAGTGCATAGCTTGGCAGTCCACCCTATCATCTTCTAACATTTTCTTTGTTTAAGTCTTATTCTTATCTATAGGTGTTTCCTCCACAGCCAAAGAGGAGATCCTACAATGCTTGGATACGGTGCGCAGCTTAATCCGGGTAATGTACAAACCCCTAACCTTTAACTTTAGTTTCTTCTTCTTTTGAAAATAATTAGCAAAAATGTAGAGAAACATTTTGGCATGCCCGGTGGGACCCTGGAGTTTTCCTTGGGTTCATTCTTTTAGAAAATAAAGTTTTCATATAGTTGCATTAGGAAAATATTCTCTTCTTGCATCCTTTTCTTCTATCTCTTTATTTCGAAAAGAAACCATTAGCACAAGTTAAAAAGAACATCTTTCTTTTTCTTCTCATCACTTCTTCCCTACATCTTAGAGTAGTGAAAATTCATACTCTTAACCTTTTCTCCACTTGTTTGCATCTGAATAAAACATTTCAATTTGGGTTTAAAAAAAAAAACTATTGCATTTCATTCTTGCTTGAATGCATACTTAGCCTTCTCACTTAGTAATTAAAAAAGAATTATGAATAAATTTTAGTGCACAAATGTTACACAACTAGACCACAAGCACATCAAATTAAACAATTAAACATACTTGAGACAAGGCCCATCTAGGATTTCATCACCTAGCAGATACCTTACCCTTCTTGGCGATCCTACTTGGACTTCACTACCAAGGGGAGGACCCACTCTATTCTCTAGCAGAGTATAAACTATAGGCAAAATATATATTGGCTAAGCGGCCCAGCTCGGCTCTAGGTTCGTGAAGTGAAGGGAGGAAGACCCAGCAGCAAGCCACATATGGAACCTAACACAAATTTTTGAGCACCAAAACATAACCCGAAACCAAACATAGACTTCCTCTTTAGGACCCATTCTAAAAGCCCAATTCCCAAACATATTCTTCTAAGGCATAAGCCACCATGACTCTAAAATTTATTCTTAGGAATTTAACGTTTAGAGGTTGCTTGAAATCATCTATTTTACTCTTTTTATCTGATTTTTTGAGCTGGTAAGGTCGCATTCTGAGGTCCAAAAACAACTCATAATTTTTCTTTCTTTCAAAAAATATCAATTTTCTGTGTTTCTAGAAATACACAGAAATTGACATCAGTTTTTACACCAGTGTTGGAAACTCATCTTCACCAACATCAGTTATCCGACCGACCTCAGCAACTTTCCATAACCGACATCAGTTAGTAAACTGACGTTGGTCACTGTCAACAAATTTTCTTTCCAAACATCAAGCCTAAAACCCAACTTTTTTGCTGTTAAACACACATTCTAGTTTTTTGAAACTAAAATACACAATTTTTAGAACTTGAACCCATTTTGTCTTGAATGGTTTTGACATGAAATCAAGCCAAAACACTTGTTGACCATGCAAGGCAACAACCACTTCCACCTTTGCCCTTCATAACAAGTCCTCTAATGGAGTATACTTCAGACACTGAGCATACTCCTATTCAACCTACCCCAAATCAACCTCCTATTGTTCGTGAAGGGGATCAAGACTTTGAAAGATTCCTTGACCTAAACGTCAAGGCTCTCCAACACTATCTCGCTAGAAGCCAAACGTGAGATCCCTCAGGTAACCCTATTTATGGGATGCCAACTCCCTTAGTTGAAACGACAATGATATCAATAGCCTCTGTTACCCAACCTATGGTCACTCAGGCCATTGCCTTAACTAGTAACCAAACCATAGCCAATCTTCAAGATTTGGCCTCTCAATCTATTTTTGGACCTACCTCCATTGGGGTTTCCGTACCCCCTCAACCACAAACAATTCAACCAAGTTCGACACCTTTCCAAAACTTGATTGTCTCTATCCCACCCACTCTTGCACCCATAAATACAAGAGTGACTACTTATCCTTTAACTAGTGTTTCCACCATCCAACCACCCTTGGCGGCATCTAGTCAAGTTGTGCCCTCCAGCTTCATGGCACAAGCTCCCTTGGCCTTAACATTAGTCCCTATGATGAACTACCAATATGTTGTGCCTACACAAATGCAACCAAGTACATCATACGCCCCTCCCAACGTCTTTTATGTACATTATAACTTAGGGGGTGCCCCTCCTGCCAATCCATCTACCGATCTAATTAAGATGCTAATGGATAAAATGTCCAACCTCAAAACATCTATTTCAAGTTCGAAGAATGTTCTTTTATATGAACAAATCTATAACGAACCCATCCACCCTTCGATTCTCATTCGACCATACCCTAGCCAGTGGGAACTCTCAAAATTTACTCACTTTTAGAGTAAAGAGGACCCATAACAACATATTCAAGCATTTAGACACGCTTGTTACCTCATAGCACATGATGATGCGTTATTACTTTTCACGTTCCCCATGTCACTTTCTAGCACCACCCTTGATTGGTATAGCTCTATTACTAGTCATTCTTTCTTTACCTTCACTCAACTAGCTTAGCTATTCCTCGACCACTTCTTAATCAACATCACCAAGAAGGTCTCCATCGTAGACCTTTATTCTATTAGATAATTCGACGATGAATCAATAACTGACTTTGTTTCCTGTTAGAGAGGTTTAATCAACCAAATCTCCTTTTCATTACCTCAACCTGAGCTCATTGAGCTCTTTTCAAGAGCATGTGCCAAGCACATTTCATCCACTTTGTAGGTTCAAACTTTTTGCACATTTGATGAAGCTTTCACCATGGCCCAAAAGCTTGAACTCTGTGCAGTTGAAGAGGATAAGGTCAAATTGCGTAGTAAAAATACCAACACAAAATCCAATGACCCATCTTCTTCCAAACCCTCTTCTTCTCACTCCAAGTCTAAGGGATCGGTGAATGCTGTGGTCCTTAGATCATCATCCTCTACCACAACCAACCAATCTAAACCTTCCACATCACAAAGCATCATAAGACAATTCCAACAATGGTATATACATCGTCAATACATGCCAATAGGAGAATCATACACTTTCGTGTTGGATAAACTAGTGAAGCAGGGGGTCCTCAACCTCCCTCAAATCTGACCACCCCAATTTGACCCCTCAAAAACCATCCCTGCATGGTATAGGGAAAATGACTTTTGTAATTATCATCGTGTCAAGGGTCATGACACAGACAATTGCAAAACCCTCAAAAATGTTATTCAAGACATGTTAGACAAAGGGAATCTTGTTTTGGATAACCCAAATGTGCTGGATAACCAAAACATAGATATCTTTAGGCAACCATTCCCTAACCATCCCCTAATTCAGAATAATGTTTAAACCATGGCCGATGACCTTCAAGAGCACAATATACGCACAATCGACATGGTTTCTCCTTTTATTCCTAACCAACCTCTCCCATAGTCTAAAGAGGTTAGTCAACCTATTTTTCCACCACGAGAAGAAGAGCCTTCTCCTATTTGTCCTCCACAGATGGAGGATAGTCCTCCATCCATCCCCTTTCACACGTAGGAGAGTCTACTTTGACCTCTCTCATATTGGAGGATGCTTTGACGATACCAACGCCACTATCCCCACCCTCATCCTTCTTATTACCAATGGATGATCATACTTTTCCCACTCCTTGACCACACGTGGAAGCCATGATCATCCCTGCGCTCTATCCATTTGAAGAGCCACATTCTCCAATCCCTTCTCTACCAAGAGAAGAACTCACCACCTCACCCACTTCGGTCGAGGAAGATCCGGTGATGGTTTTCTCTCGCCTTTGGCCTGAGATCACTGCGTCTAACATGTTTTTTCTCTCACAATCACTTAAATCCTCCAAAAGACCAACTGCAAGACCTCACGTGACGTCACCTAAACCCTTCTCTCGATTGGCAAAAAACTTAAGATTTCTCCATTCTAGGAATCTAAAACATGAGGCGTTATGGGAGCGACTTAAGTCTCCTTATCTTATACATCCCACTTTGACAGCCAACCCTTTTGCGACAAATCACCCCAAAGTCTTTAATGAGGATTAGGCTTCCACTTCTAAATCTTTAGAAGCTCAACCATCCACCCCTGAACCCAAACCCTCACAAGCATCCATCATACCAAAATAGGTTAAAACTCTCGGTGTTCACCCCATATCGAACCTCACTCACCCACAAGTGAAGGTAGATTTAAATCTCACCCCACACAATAGTGGTCCTTGCACCAAACTAAAGAAGGCTACTAAACCATGTTAGAGAACTCCTCCTCCACCTTCACCATTACCCTCTATCTTGGGTCCACATCCATCTACTTTAATAGGAGTGCTCCCTACTCCAACACCTCACAAAAATAAATCACCTTGATTACTCCATCTACCCGTCAAAAAACATATTTCCTCTAAAAAATTTGACACCTCTTACCATGAAAGTGCCATCTACGCATGTGCTCACACCACCAAACAAAAAGATGGTATGAAAAACTCCTCCTACAACTCCTAAACAGAAGTTGTCAACCCCTACTGCGACAAAGTGCACAGACCCATTAGCGGGTTCCTATGCTTTGCTATTATACCAATTATTATAGTCTTCTAGCATCGTTCTCCCACCTATTAAGCCATACCAACCTCTTGTATCAAAACCATCTTGGTTTGATGACACTAAAACTTGTGCATATCATCGCACACCTGGGCATGATACTGAGCGTTATTGCACTCTTAAAGTTATCATCCACCAACACTTGAAAAAGGGCACCCTTCTCATTAAGGACCCCTTTGACAAACTATTGACACCATCCCATGCCTCCCAAACTTCCTCACTTAAATCAGGATCCCATCATCAGACTATGGTCTCTCTACCACCTTCTCCCCCTTTGTTTGAAATCAACACAATTAATGTGGCCACCAGGTCACAAATCTTAAAGGATAAAGGAAAAGAGAAGGTTTCTATCCCTTGATCATACCCATTTGTCAAACTTTCTCAACTACCAAAACCCAAGGTTTCAATCTTGGGCACATCCCATCCAATATCTTCAGAGGTAATTCATGATTCCATGGTGAAACAACTTCACCAAACCCCTATGAAGATATATTTGTATAACCTCATTCAAAGCTCTCCACAACATTTCCAAGCTTTAATCAAAGCTTTACAGGCAGTGGAGGTCCAACCTAAAGACCCCCAACCATTGGCCACTTTAGTCAAATCATTACCCACCATTGCCTCCATTACCTTTAGTGATTCTGAGATTCCTACCTCCAACCTAGAAGATCAGGATGATGCCCTCTTTATCACAGCTTACGTTGATAAAACTCATGTTAAGCAGGTTATGATTCATGGAGGTGCTAGCATCAATATCATTTCCACCCCACGTGTATGACCAACTAGCCCTCCCAAAGAATTGCATGTCAAAAACTGACACAAATCTTCATTCTTTCAATGATTCCACCACCACTATCATTGGCACTATGGTCTTGCATATTCATGTTGGCCCACAAACAATCTTAGAACTCTTCTATATCATCAAAGGGGAGTTCTAATATAACATACTGTTGGGATGACTTTGGATACGAGCCATGACCTGTGTCCCTTCTACGTTGCATCGTTGTGTCAAATTTGAACATGAGGGTTAGGTTCATGTCATTCCCACTGACCCTTCCCCCTTTAAAACATGCAACATGACTTATCGACCTAATGATGTTCTCATCCCTTTGAAAACATCAACCCAAACACCACCTCCACCCATGGAAGCCTCGACAAGTTTGCAGACACCGGTCACACCTACGCCTATTCCTCAAGTGACCACAAAAGATCCTATGGAAGATACCTTCCAGCGGCTTTCACTTGGGGAATATCATTTGCTTACCCTAGACATGTTCCAAACTCCTTAGGAATATGGACAACTTCATCACCACCCTAACTATGACCATCACATCAGAATGGTCATCCCATATGGTCCTCCTAATCTTCAAACTAATCTCATCTATGGAGGGCTAGATTGAGCTCCTACTGATGGGAATCCTCTTTCATCACCCCAACTATTCAATTTTGATTTTTCCTTTCTTGGCAACCCTAGCTTTGCTCACACCTATCTTTATAGGTGTGCATGGAAAGGTTTTGGCTTTGGGCGCTATGAACAAGGTTCCCACCATCCTGTTGAGCCTCCAAATGACGAGGCAATAAAAATGCCAAGAAACGACATGGCCTGGGTTTCAAAGAACCTACAGAAACCTCTAAAAACTCTTGCCACAAAACTATCATAGAACAATCTCCTCCAACCTCACCTATTCCCCCATCCTTACCTACGAAGTTGGTGGTCTCCATCCCTCCTAGTCTTTTTTTTTTGCATAAACACCATTCACTTGGAACCCTTGACCTATCAACTAGGTGGGGCATCAAAGTCTCTTCCTCTCATTTATCTAGACATGATAGATGATGAATCTTCTAGCATCAACACTGTCCAATGCCTGGATGATGATGCCATACTCACCTACATGGGTGCGAATGACTCCTTCATACAATGATCACTTCCTTTGAAAATATAGGTTATGTTAAACGAATCAACTGTTGACATTAATCTCCCATCTTCTGATGTTCCTCACATTTTAAAAATTGGTCAATCTTTAGATGCCCAGGAACAAATCAACTATACCAAATTCCTTACAAATCATAGCAAAGCCTTTGCTTGGTCCTATAGTGATATGCCCGACATTAACCCCGACATTGTCATTCACAACATCGTCACAAACCGCGAAGCTAAGCCTGTCAGGCAAAAGCTTCACAAGATGCATCCTCGCATTGCACTCCTTGTCAAAGAGGAGCTTTAATGTCTTCTATCTGTCTTATTTATCCAACCCATTGATTATCCACAATGGGTGTCAAACATTGTCCCTGTTACAAAAACAACTAGGGGAATTCGACTTTGTACTGACTATCACGACTTCAACCAAGTGTTGACCAAGCATCAACCAACTTCTTAATCATCTTCATATCTACAAAAATTGCATCAAACATGCCTATAACAAAAATCTGAGAGAGCGAGATTTCAAAATCAGATATCTCATCCTTAAAGAAAACCAACATGTGACTAATATGGAAAGAAGCAAACGAGGCAAGTTTGCTCCTAATTGGGTTGGACCTTACATAATAATGCACAAGTATGGATAAGGTACTTATCATTTGTCTTCTCTCAAAGGTCAACCAGAACCTAAGCCCCTTAATGCCTTACATCTGTGACCATTCTACTGTTAACCAAGTAATCATTCATTTGATGTTTAACTTGAGCTCATCCCTTGAGCAACCTATATCATCCTCATTCCTATTCCTTTCAACCATTTTTCCTTACAAACATTAGCTAGCCCTTTTTTAAAGCAACAAATGCTTTGTCTTAATAAAAAAGGAAACCCCTAAACCTCTATAGTCTTGTCCATGACTAAAAGTTTAGTCAACAAACAAAATATAAAATTGTGATGCCTAACAAAAGGTCATAAACTATAAGTGTAGACTGCTCCCTCGAAGGACAACTACATTATTGCTATAATTAATAGACTGCTCCCTTGAAGGATAGCTATTCAAAGCTATCAAAACATACGAAGCAAAACATAGACCACTCCCTTGAAGGATGGCTATGTCTAACTTTTGCAACCATTACAGTGCCCTCTTAGAGGCTTCCCACATCGATCAGCTTCACATGACCATAAGACAAAAACAACATCCCCAAGTAAACTTCCTGCATTGATCAGTCTACCAAAAAAAAAAAGATTGATAAACTAAGTCATGGACTTGCCTATAGTCGTTCTCAGGGTCACCTATAAAAGGGGCAAAGTTATCCCTACTAAAAATGGTTACGCTATCCTAATCTCACATAATCACACCTATTACCCCAAAATATCCAAGGTATTTTAAGCTCACTTAATGTCAAGTGATTAGGGTACTTCTCTAACACAAACCAATGGTCAACGATGTAATGCATGAACGGGGCTTTTGTTTGCAAAAACCCTATCTATGCTATCATTATGGTCCTTTCCAATGAAAGAGAAATGTGCCTTTCACTTCCACCTTCATCACATACAACCAAACCAAACCCAAAACCCAAACCAAACCCAACCAAACCAAACCAAACCAAACCAATCCAAAATATTTTCTAACCGCTAACATAACCTCATGATTTATTTAATACAAATACCAATTTGTGTTATATGAATTATCATAGCCCATTCACATTAGTTTCTATGGAAAACAATACACCTAGAAACTATCAACCCAACACAATTTATGTTAAGCATATACCATCACCAATATGGAAATCTGCTGAAACATAAATAGGCTCATTTCATTTTTAGCATACACCATCACAAATATAGAAAATTGCTAAGGATGAAAAACCACATAACCTATGTTATAGCATACACCATCACACAATACGGAAAAGGCTATAACATCATTATACACTCATTTCATTTTTAGCATACATCCATCACCAATATGAAAAATTGCCGAGGATGAAAAACCACATAAACTATGTTATAGCATACACCATTACACAATATGGAAAAAACTATAACATCATCATACACTTATTATTTCAAGCATGTACCATCAAACATTGGAAAATGCTAACAACCCTAACATGACCAAACCAACTATCAACCACTTTGACTCTTCTTCCCTTTTGGGGTGAACTACATTGGCCTGAGGCCCTTAGAAAAAGGGCTATGTAGGCAACACTCAGTTGAAACAAGGTCTTCTAAGGTTAGCTCGGCCATTCGTTCGTTCATCTACCTGATGGACCAACCATATAACCTTTAACCATGACTTAATCTAGTCAAACCCAATCCATAACCTACCCTCTTCTTCCCTTTTGGGGAGAACTAAATTGGCCTGAGGCACTTAAAATAGGGGCTATGTAGGTAGCACTCAGTTGACATGGGGTCTTTTGAGGTTAGCTCGGCCATTCATTGGTTCATTTATCTAATGGACCAACTATCTAAACCAGCCCAAAATCATGACCAAACAACCAGCCCTGACACTGTAGAAGTCACCATAGACTCCTCATGGGGCACATTGGAGATCACATATATCTCCCTAACCGCAACAAACAACACTTGAGATCACTTATATCTCAACCCGACTCGATAAACAACCTTGGAGATCGTGACTATCTCCTCAGACCATGACCACTTTTGAGACAACTCTGCCTTGGTTGTTTTGATTGCATATGCTACCTCACGAATAGTTAGCAAATTGTTCACAACCCTCACATGTATTGTTAGATCACAACCAAGTTGATCCCCAATATTTGTGTTTTCTAGGAGCACTTCCTAGCCTAGATACTTGGAACACGATGACCATTAGAGCTACAACTTTGATCGATCTAACCCAATCAACTATGACTAAAAAGATGGGGACCAGTTAGTTTGATTTTAGTCCTCCTCAACCATTAGAGTTACAACTTTGATCATTTAACCTAATCAGCTATGACTAAAAAGATGGGGACCGGTTACTTCAATTTTAGTGCTCCTCGATCTTACTTGTGATAATTTGACTTACCTATCATGTGAAATGGTATACGCGCAATCTCAACTATTACAACATTCACACTCCCACCTTACCTTACCCATCCACTACCTATCAAATCAATACCCGATTTCAGGTTACCCTGTCTTGATTCCTATTTTGAGGGGGGATACCTCATCTCATACCTGGGACAACCTATATCATTTATTGCCTCTCATACTTGGGGCAACTTACATCTATTTTTATCTTGCACTTTGTTAGAACAAACCACAAGACAAAAAGAGGCAAATGTAGACACCAATATTGTGTCAACCCCCCCTTGGTCCCTTTCTAACTTTAACACTCCTAACCCACACTTGCACACTTTATTAATTTAAAATAAATTACTTATTTTAAATTAATCATCCCCCCATGACACCTCACCTAGACACCTCACCCTAAGACCATTTCTTACCCTATGAGTCACCCTAAGACTAAGTCCTCCAAATGCTAACTACCTAAGACTTATTCCAACTCTCTAACTAATTCTCGTGCCTAATAAACCCATATTTTGACCATTTTCCAATGGCAAATGCACTTGGTAGATGGAGAAACGGGAAAAGAGCTACACATAATCCTTTTACCTATTCTCTAGCCACTGACATCGGTTAACTGTCAGCTAACACCAATGAGATCACTGACGTCGGTTACATAAGCTAGACTCTAACCTTGAGTCTGCCCCCACCTCTTTGGAGATCGATGCGCACGCTCTGAGACTAAGCATTAGAGTTTGATTATCGCTCTCCAGGCTATAGAAACTCTGTAAAAGTCACTCCAGACATTGGATTGAAGATATTGTACGAGGTCTTCAACATCAGCCACAACAGGAATAAACATCCTCACACCCTTGATTCTTCACCAAACAGAGCTAAGTATTCTTCTATTTCATTTCAATATTTTATAATACATTGGTAATTAGTTTCCATTCGATATTTCTAAGAACTGTTAAGAAACCTGACTTCTTCCATGGAGAGACTGAAAAGCCTTCCTCTTATTCTCTTCCTCTTCTCACACCTACCCTCCACCTTTTGTCCTTCCTCATACCCTATTCACTTTCCCGCAACCCTGCCCAAACCTCCTAACTTCTAAAAACTCTTCTGTCAAGCACAAAAACACCTTGAAACTCATCCAAAAGTCCATTTCCCCTACCGACATCGGTATCCTAACTGACATCGGCATAATTTACCTATCGACATCGATAGCATAACCGACTTCAGCGATTGTTCGAACCAGAACCTACTCAAATAGCCCATAGACCAAAGACAAAACCTCTGTCCAACATTTGGAGACTCACGGACTACAAAGAATAGGTACACAATATTCTACCTTTCCATTTCTTTAAGTCTTTTATCATTTATTTTTATACAAACCTCTTTGTTTTAAATAGTGGACTGTCATCCCTTACGAAGCTTTATGCTTCCGGGACAGAGTGCGTAGCTTGGCAGTCCACCCTACTTATTCTAACATTTTCTTTATTTAAGTCTTATTCTTATCTATAGGTGTTTCCTCCACAGCCAAAGAGGAGCTCCTACAAAGCTTGGATATGGTGTGAAACTTAATCTGGGTAACGTACAAACCCCTAACCCTTAACTTTAGTTTCTTCTTTCTTCTGAAAATAATTAGCAAAAACGTAGAGAAACAAAGACAATTTGAGCCTTCCCATCCTCTTGCCAAAACTTAAATGCTTATGAAATATAAAAATGACATGTTATCGATGATGGTGTTATAAATAATTATGATTATATTCATATTATTCACACTATTAATTCATGTGGTTCCATTAATGCTACTCTTTCACAACCATTGTCAACCAACTGTTACATCCCAATTTCCTCGTTAAGGAAACTTACTTGATTATCCATGGATATTTATAGTTGGTGATTTGATTTGATTAGTATTAACTAAGTTGTAAGTCATATGCAATTATGGGATAGATGTATGTTAGTTTGGTTTCATGATTACATTGCTGAGTTTAGGTATATTGTATATTCTTTACATTGTGATCATGTTGATTTGTTATTTCAACAATATTTTATGATATATGTGTCACAATGTTATGGAATAACTACCTTCTTTTCATGAGTTTGATGCAGGAGAGATTCATCTCTCCAAGCATGACAGAGGGAGAGCATCATCAGAGAGGGTGATATAAATGGAGGTTTTGGGGGATGATAGAGAAATGACAAGAACCCTTCACACACCACATTAAATATCAATAATTAAATTCATAGTTTGAATGGTTAGCATTACTATGCTTTTGGATGATTGTTTGCATTTAAGATAATTATTTATGCATACTAGTTGTGTGTTAGCAAATTTTAATGATTATGTGAAATTAATCATATGTGATTGCATTGTGGATGTTATGCATATGTTTAACTATATAGTATTGTAGTATGATTATGTTATACTATTATAGTCATAATTATAAATATTTATGGTAACGTAAATCTACGTGAATAACATAGTAATAACATAATGATTATGTTCGTGATTGGTTTAATAGATGGATTAAAATAATATAACTAATTCTATATTAGTCATATAATCCTTAAGTCATGATAATTATTTACTTATATTGGGTTAGTAGAAAATGAAGTAATTTTTTTATAATTACCAATTGCATTATATTGTGTTAAAATTACAAAATTATATTGTAATGTGTTTTTTTTTTATAAAAAGGAAATAAAATGTATTAGGCAAGAATTGAGTTAATTATTATTAAGTTATAAAAATATATAAATGAGAAAAAAATGAATAAAACAAAAGTTAGAGCTTAAAAAAATTGTTCATCTAATGGAGAAAAAGGGAAGATGGTGACTTAAAAGTTTTAAGAAAATAGAAAATAAAAATAAAAATAAAAAACAAAAAGAAAACCATGAAAAAAGAAAGAAAAAAAGGAGGTGCAAGGAGAGAATAAGAAGAGAAGAAAAGAAGGAATTGGAAAGAAGAATAAAAACATGAAGTAGAGGAGAAGGAGAACGCGAAGATGTGAAGTGAGAACCAAGCAATGGTATTCAAAATTGTGCCAGACATTTTTGACAGATAGGTGATATTAAAATTCTCTGTGTTAATCAAAATATTGTGAGTCCATATAACTTAGCCTTTGACTTATATTGTGAAATTTAAATAGAGATTTAATACTCACATGATACTCTCAAATTTTAACTAATATTCTATGATAAAAAGTGATAAGTTATATATATATATATATATATATATATGTATATATATATATATATATATATATATATATATATCTAAAACTAACTATCCTTATAACTAATTAGATAAAATGATATATCAATTAGAGGTGTGGTTCTAACTAATGATATTATAGATATAAAACCAATGATCTGTATATAAAGTATAGTGAACTGTATGAATTGGTGACTCAGAGTGTAGTAAATCAATGATTTATTCATTCAAAGATATATACAAAACCATATATATATAAACTTCTAATCACTACACATAATACATTATGGATTTTACATACCATAAGGCTAATCAACGATATGTTATTTATGGGTATATTAGTATTATTCTACTTGATTTGATTTATATCTATAATATATAATAGAGGATACATTGCTATTGTGGTATGTATATATATATAAAGAGAGAGAGAGAGAGAGAGAGAGAGAGAGAGAGAGAGAGAGAGAGAGAGAGAGAGAGAGAGAGAGAGAGAGAGAGAGAGAGAGAGAGAGAGAGAGAGAGAGAGAGAGAGAGAGAGGATACATTTTAGTCAAAAACAAGATACATTTGTATATAAGTACCAAATAAATATACTTATAATAATGATACCATCAATTAGAAATTAACTAGTTATTTAGGTATATTTAGTGCATTTCATACCTAAGCCAATTTATATTTGGATGGGTATAATTATACTTGAATCCAATATAATTCCATAATTTTTATTTCAACATTAACTTCTAACCCCCATTCCTTTTTGATGTTTTTCATAAGTAGATAATGGAACTAACCTGTGATTCCTAATTAACAAAGATTATATGGGGATCAGAGCTATGTAATAGCTATACACAGATATAAGAACATAAGTGGATCCCTGGAATCTCAAGATACTAACCAAAGCAGCTACTATTTTTTATAATGGAATGTAATATACTTATGTAATCAATCTTCTGATAGGCATTAGTATTATATAGAAATAAAGTGTATATGTATATACATTGGTTTATTCATATGGTGATATATATAAAACCATATATAAACTTGATATAAAGAATGGCGATTTGTATATAAGGAATCTATATTTATAATATATAAATAATATAAATATTCAGAGCTACTTACTAATGTTACATCTATAATATTCCATGAATATATTTATCTATTCATTAATATTTTGGGAATATTAATATATTATAATAGATCATCAATGTATTTTGAATAAGAATATTATAATGATCATTGGAAACATATGAAGACTTCAATTAGAATTATGGATAACTAGTGACAATAAATATGAAATTTAAATATTATTGAACACTTATATGCGATACATAAAATGAGTATAATTTATATATATATATAGGGAATATATCTATCTAAATATTTAGGTATTCATATAAGAGTATAATATATATTAATGTATTAGGTCGTGTGCCTATGTCTGTAATTATATTGATTGTTAAAAATGAAGTTATAATTTCTTGAAGAATAGAATACTAATTTTATAAGCATACAAGTCTTCTAAAAATATAAAGTTTAAATGAAATATTTTGTTCTCGTGAGAATTATAACTTTCTTTATTATGATTCACTGTTGAAATTGAGTAGGATATACATGAAAATGATGGACTGTGATATTATTGCTTGTTATAGAATATACTATGTATTTGAATCTACTTATAAAAATTAGATTATACATTTTAAAATATAGATTATACTTGGTTGCTATAAATTGTACTTATTTTATTATTATTTATGTGATAAATAATATTGTGAAGATTCATTCATACTTTTGGCAGACTAAATGTATGCATTTTTATTATTCATATGCTTAGCATGTTTTATGATTGATAGTAGGAATTAATCTATATGAATTTGTTGGTTATATTTATATTAACCAAATCTCACATTGCTAGTACTAAGTAAGTAGTGAGATGGACTTCACTAACTTACTAGTATCACCAATGCCAGATAAAGGTAATTCGATGAAGTGATGTGTATGAAATTGACTGATCCTAGGGATCATTAAATTTTGAAAAATTTGGCCAAAATAATATTAGTTAGATATTATAATTTCATGTGTATGATTTCAATTTTTTTTTGATATCAAATTAGAATGGATTTCTTCATGGTACACTTTATATTCTTAGAAATCATATAGCACATGGGTACTAGCTTGTCTATCTGGATTCTTGCACTCTGAATTCTTGCACTATCACTATCTAATCATCCATGAAGGGAGGGCCATTCTCTAATTTGAGATTATATGAGGGATTGATGGTCTATAGTTGGTGTAGAAAATACACTTGGATGATACTCTCCCTCCCCAAAACACTACTTCTTTGGAGACAACACTTGAGATTGCCATAGAGACTGGAGTTTGGTGAACTCATGCTTCATGGAACTTTGTATCTTATATCTTGTATATTATATTAGATTTATTATTATTGAGAAATTATTTTGGATGAGATGTAATTATTTACTTATATGTTCATTGACAACAATGGCTATATCATTTTACCAACTGTGGTTGGATAACTGTAATTACTTTCTATATTTAGTTATGTTTAGTTTCATATGATGATAATGATTAGTGAAAAATAGATGTCACATATTTATTTTACAGTTATCATACTTAGATTGTTTTATTTGAATCATTAATTAGATTCTTGTGATGTAATCTAATAAAAGAATGCATTGATTAAATTTAAAAAAAATATCATGTTATTCTAGGTAGATCTTAGTGGGGATGTTACATGTGGTATTAGAGATACAACTTAAACTCTATGACTTAATGAGTCCACTAACATTTTTGTATCCTTCTATTTATTAGAGAAGAGAATGGTAAAATCCAGAGTATCTAAAGAGGGTCCTTAAAATGTCAATGATAATAACCCTTTGTTTAATCCTAATCAATTTACCATTGAAAAAGCAACAATGTTAGATCATATTATTACATCAAGAATGAAACCAGGGCCAAAATTTAGCCCTGGAGCAGGAAGTTCATGGCCATGAATAGGAAGAACATTAGGATGTACCTAAAGAGCACCCTTTTGAGTAGGGAAACCCTCAAGATGTGAGAGCTTAGGTAGATATAGAGTTAGATAGAGATATGAATAAGGTGAATTCACCTAAGTTTGATGGAACTATTTTGGCTGATGGAGTTGAAGTATGATTGATTGAGATGGAAAAGTATTTTGAGATTTGAAACTACTCTAAGGTGAATAAAGCAATTTGGATAGCTTACTAGTTAGATGGTGAAGCAACTATGTGGTGGACCAATAAAAAGTTGAAAATGAATATTCACTTGATCACCACTATATGGGAGCAGTTTGTGACATTGTTTAGATCACGGTGGCTTCCATAGTTATAATTTGAATAGAATCTTATATATTTATAGAATCTAAAACAAGGAGACTTATCAATAAATGAGTATTGAGAATAGTACACTAAATTAATCAAGTATGTACCTTAGTATTAAGTAGATGAGAGGTTCAAAATCATGAAGTTCATCATGGGATTAAAACCTTAGATTGGTGGAGTGGTAGATGTTCATGGACCATCTATCATAGACCAGGTCTTTGAGAAGGTAGTCAAGTAAGAGTAGAAATTGAAATGTCTTGCACAAGCCATGGATAAGTTTAAGAAAAAGTTTGGAAGTTCTAAGCCAATTTTTAAAAATAAGAACTAAAATTAGAGGAGTGGATACTTCAAGAGTCAGTTCAATAATTAGAATACTAGATTCAATAATAGTTTAGGTAACAAGAAACTGGGCAATTGTTTCAAAGGCAATTTCAATGGAAACCGATAGGTTGATAGGAAAGGACCACCTAGAGGTTGTTTAATTTATGGAGGTAACCATTATTCTTATGAGTATACCCATTATAAGTAAAAAAAATGTCTTACTCTTCAATAAGGAACTTTTCAGTAACATATTCATATAGTAGTTGATAATCTATAAGATGAATTCCAAGCTTCACACATACAATTGTCAAGTATTTTGTTTGAACACCCAGTTTCCATTTTGATAGATACTAGGAATACATAATGTTTTATAGATCCTAAAATGCTAAGTAATTTATCTAAAAGAGCTATAGTAATGGAAAATGCATGGTCGGTACAATATGGGAATGATTTAAAATTCAAAATTGACCAATGTTTAGTTGAAGCAAAAATTAGGTTGCCTGAATTCACAATAGTAGTGGATATTTATGTAGCACCTCTAGGATCATATGATGTGATCTTATGGCTCAACTATATTACAAAGCATAAATCCAAGGTTGATAGTTATTTAAAGAAGGTTGAGTGTCTAGATGATTTTGGAAAGCATAAACAAATTTAGGAAGAGAAGAGAGAGTTGAGTCTTAGGAAGATTTATACTATGAAACTCAAGAAGGCTCAAGGAAAAGGATGCCAAGAATTTATCGTCAAGATAAATGAGATGAAGTAATATAAGGAACCATCCCTCAAAGATTATCTATTTCTTAGGAATTTTCATGATGTTTTTCTGAAGGAATAACCAGGATTACTTCCTAAGTGTGAGTTTGATTTCTCAGTCAACATCATAACTAAATTAGAACCATAGTCTAAATCACCATACATGATGATAAACATTGATTTGGTTGAATTGTAAGCTCAACTCTAGGAATTGTTGTCAAAGGGGTTGATCAGGCCAAGTTTATCACCATAGGGTGCACTCGTTATCTTCATTAAGAAGGATGATACTCTTTGCCTCTACATAGAATATAAAATGTCTAATAAGGCAACTATAAAAAATAGGTATCCATTACCTCATATAGATGATCTTTTTAATTATATTTGAGGGGTAATGGTATTTTATAAGATTAAATTTAGATCAAGATATCACCAACTGAGGATAAGGGATGAAGATATACCTAAGACAATGTTTAAAACTTGTTATGGGCACTATGAGTTCATAGTGTTTTCATTTAGGTTAATAAATGCTCTGAAAACATTTATGAATCTCATGAATAATGTGTTTAGAGATTATCTAGATCATTTTGTTTTGATATTTCTTGATGACATTCTTATATACTCTAAGAATGAAAAGGAGCATATTCAACATTTAAAACTAGTTTTGAAATGGTTGCAGAAGCACAAGTTATATGGTAAATTGTCTAAGTGTGCATTTTTCTAAGAAAGAGTGCAATATATAGGAAATTATTTATACAGATGATATCTCAATAGATTTAAAAAATATAAGATCCATTATGGAATGGCCAACACCAAAGAATGTGTGAGGTAAGGAGTTTCATAAGATTGGCAGGCTATTATAAGAAGTTCATTCTAAATTTTTCTAAGATAGCTAATCCAATTACCTCTTTGTAGTGTAAGAACCAAATTTTTAAATGGTCAAATAAGTATGAAGTATATATTTAATAATTGAAAAAGAAGCTTAATTCAATACCAGTGTTATGAGTTCCTAACCTCAATGGTCAATTTTTGACGATCATAGATATGTCTGGGGATGCACTAGGAGGAGCCCTTATGCAAGATGGTGTAGTGGTAGCTTATAAATCAAGTATTTTAAGCATTATGAGGTGAAATATTCACCTCATAACCTAGAACTTGTAATACTTGTGCATACTTTACAAGTTTGGAGGCATTATCTATTGGGAAAACCATTTGAACTCAAGATGATAACTTGGAACTCAAGTACATCTTCACCAATTGAATCTAAATGTTCATCAGAGCTGTTGGTTAGATTTATTGTTTGATTATGATTTTGATATCAACTATATCAAAGGCAAGTAAAATAGAGTAGCTAATGCTCTTAATCAGTGCATAGCAGTCATGACTGTTATCAAGAGTAATTTCAAGGGTCAAGTGATTGAATTCTCACTAAAAGATGAATTGTATGACTAGGTCAGGAAAACATTATCTTAAAATGCTAAAAAATTTGGGTATAAAATATTTATATTAGAGAATGATGGTATTGTGTGATACAATAAAAGGATGTATGTACCAAATCAAGAGATTTTGAAGAGCTAAAAGAAATACACAATGCCCCATATTTAAGATATCCAAGAGTAACCAAGCTTATAGTAGAGATTAGACCACTTTATTTTTGGAAGAGAATCAAGAAAGATGTAGTGGACTTTATGTTACATTGTCTAGAATATAAATGAGTAAAAGCTAAACATGTACCTCCAGCTAGTTTGTTATATTTGCATGATATATGAGAATGGAAGTGGCAGGTGATCAATATAGAATTTTTCCAGGTCTACCTTTATCATGAAATAGATATGATATGATCTTGGTTGTATTTGATAAGCTAACCAAGGTGGTTCATTTTATACCAAACAATTTGACATATGATGCACCTACTCTTAAAAAGAGGTTTGTAAAAGAAGTGTATAGATTACATGGATTTTTAGATAAGATCATTTTACATCATGATCTGAAGATGACTTATAGATTTTGGGTAACTCTATTTTAGCTGTGCATACCACCCATATATTGATGGTCAGATTGAGTAAGTTAATCAAGTGTTAGAAGATCTTATTTGTATGTATTTCATGGATCAACAACACAAGTAGAAAGAATATTTTTTATTGGTTAAGTTTGCTTACAATAACTCATACTAATCAACTTTAAAGATCATACCATTTCAAACACTATATGGAATAAGGTGCAAGAAACCAATCAATTAGGATAGGTTGGAAGGCAAGGTAGTCTTTAGACCTGAGATGCTTTCAAAAATAGAAGATCAAGTCAAATTAATTAGGTAGAGATTGGTTGAGGCTAATGATAGGCATAAGAGTTATGTTAATTTAAAGATAATAGATAGGTAGTTTTTTGTAGGTAATAAAGTGTTCTTATGGGCTAAGCCGCATAAGAGCTCGATTAAATTTAAGATGTCAATGAAACTTTCATCGAGATATGTGAGACCTTTTGAGGTGTTAGAAGTGGTCAAACCTGTAGTGTATAAGCTTGGATTATCATCAAACCTAGCTCTATTGCATAATGTCTTCCATGTTTCTTATCTTAAAAATTATATAGCTAATCCTTCCCATGTGTTGGATTGGAATGCTTTGCAGGTTTTGGATCCCAAGGTGGTCATGGTAAAACCAATCAGATTAATTGACACTTATAAACTTCATTTGTATAATAAAGAGATGTCACAGTGCAAGGTATTATGGAACTTATAATCTAAGGATAGTACTACTTGGAGGAATATAATGAGTTCTATAGGTGATTTCTACATGTATTTGCCTAATTTGATACTTTATACTATGTTATTTTTCTATTGAATAATATTTTAATTTAGAACTTATGTTTGAATAAGTGTCACCAGGATGATGACCAACTTTAGGAGGAAAAAATGTTATATCCCAATTTCCTCATTAAGTAAACTTACTTGATTATCTATAGATATTTATGGTTGGTTATTTGATTTGATTATTATTAACTAAGTTATAAGTCATATGTTGTTATGGAACATATGTATGTTGCTTTGGTTTCATGATTACATTGCTATGATTTTAGTTTTATTATATATTCTTTACATTATGATCATATTGATTTATTATTTTAATAGTATTTTATGATATATGTCACGATGTTGTGGAATAATTACCTTCTTATCTTGAGTTTGATGTAGGAGAGATTCACCCCTCAAAGCATGACATAGGGAGAGCATCATCAGAGAGGGTGACGTAAATGGAGGTGTTGGAGGATGATAGAGGAATGGATAAAACCCTGCACATAAAATGTTAAATAACATTCATTATATACATAGTTTGAATGTTAGCATTAGTACATATTTAGATGATTGTTTACATTTAAGATAATTGTTTATGCATACTAGTTGTGTGTTAGCAAAGTTTAATGATTATGTACAATTAATCATGGGTGATTGCATTGTGGATGTTATGCATAGGTTTAACTATATAATATTGTATTATGATTATGTTATGCTATTATATTCATAATTATAAATGTTTATGGTAATATAAATCTACGTGAATAGCATAGTAATAACACATTGATTATGTTGATGATTAGTTTAATAGATAGATTATAAGAATATAACTAACTCTATATTAGTCATATTATCCTTAAGTCATGATAATTATTTACCTATACTGAGATAGAAGCAAATACATTTTTTTTTTTAAATTATCAATTGCATTATATCGTGTTAAAATTAGCAAATTATATTGTAATAGATTTTTTTTTATAAAAAGGAAATAAAACGTATTAGGAAAGAATTGAGTTAATTATTATTAAGTTAGAAAACTATATAAATGAGTAGAAACCAAATAAAACAAAAGTTAGAGCTTTAAAAAAAGGGTCATCCAATGGATAAAAAGGGAAGATGGTGACTTAGAAGTTTTAGGAAAATAGAAAAAAAAAAACAAAAAAAAACATAAAGAAAATCATGAAAAAAAAGAAAGAATGGAGGAGGCACATGAAAGAGAGAATAAGAAGTGAAGAGAAGAGGGAATTGGAGAGAAGTAGAATGCGAAGAGGAGAAGTAGGATCCAAGCAATGGTATTTAGAATTATGCCAAATGTTTTTGATAGGTAGGTGATGTTATTAAAATTTTATGTGTTAATCGAAATACTGTGAGTCTGTATAACTTAACCTTTGACTTATACTATGAAATTTAAATAGAGAATTAAATACTCACATGATACTCTCAAATTTTAACTAAGATTAAATGATAAAAAGTTTGAATATATATATATATATATATATATATAACTTCAAACTTTTTATTACATAATCTCAGTTAAAATTTGAGAGTATCATGTGAGTATTAATTAATACTCACATGATACTCTCAAATTTTAACTGAGATTATATGATAAAAAGTTCTAAGTTATACATACATACATACATACATACATACATACATACATACATACATACATACATATATATATATATATATATATATATATATATATATATATATATATATATATATATATATATATATATATAAGCATCTAAAATCAATGATCTTTATAAATAATTAGATAAGATGATATATCAGTTAGAGGTGTGATTCTAACTGATGATGTAGTAGATATAAAACCAGTGATCTGTATATAAAAAATAGTGAGTTGTATGAACCAGTGACTCATAATGTAGTGAACCACTGATTTATTCATTCAAAGATATATACAAAACCATATATATAAACTTCTAATCACTAAACATATTACATTATGGATTTTACATACCATAAGGCTAATCAATGATATTTTATTTATGGGCATATTAGTATTATTTCTACCTGATCTAATTTGTATCTATGGTATATAACGGAAGATACATTTCTATTGTGGTATATATATAGAGGATACATTTTTGTTGTGGCATATATATATACAGAGGATACATTTTAGTCAAAAACAAGATACATTTATATATAAGTACCAACTAAATATACTTAGAATAATGATACCAATAATTAGAAATTAAACCAATTCTCTAGGTATATTTAGTGTAATTCATACCTACTCTGATTTATATTTGGATGGGTATATTTATACTTTAATCTAGTATAATTCCATAATTTTTATTTCAACATTATCTTATAATCCCTATTCCTTTTTGACATTTTTCATAAGTAGATACTACAACTGACTTGTGATTTCTACTTAACACAGATTATATGAGGATCAGAGTTATGTAATAGCCATACATGGATATATAGAGATATCATAACATAAGTGAATCCCTAGAATCCTGGGATACTAACCAGAGATAATACCATTTTTTATAACAAAATGTAATATACTTATGTAATCAATCTTTTGATAGGTATTAGTATTATATAACAACAAAGTGTATATGTATATACAATGGTTTATTCATATGGTGATATATATAAAACTGTATATAAACTTGATATACAAAATGGAGATTTGTATATAAGGAATATATATTTATAAGATATAAATAATATAAATATTCAAAGCTACTTACTGATGTTACATATATAATATTTTGTTAATATATCTATCTATTCATTAATATTTTATGAATATTAATATATTATAATAGATAATCAATGTATTTTGAATAAGAAGAATATAATGATTATCGGAAACATATTAAGACTTATATTAGAATTATGGATAACTAGTGACACATAGATACATAATCTATATACTATTAAATAGTTATATGTGATACATAATATGAGTATAATTAATATGTAATAGGACATATGTACAAAGAATATATCTATCTAAACATTTAGGTATTCTTATAAGAGTATAATATATATTTATGTATTGGGTCATGTGCCTATGCCTATAATTCTATTAATGTTAAAAACTAAGATATAGTTTTTTGAAGAATATAACACTAATTTTATAAGCATACAAGTCTCCTAAAAATATAAATTTGTTTAAATGAAAGATTTTGTTCTCATGAGAATTATGAATTCCTTTATTATGATTGGTTGTTGAAATTGAGTAAGGTATACATGAAAAAAATGGACTATGATATTATTTCTTTTCATATAATATATTATGTATTTTAAATCTACTTACAAAAATTAGATTATGCAATATCAACATAGATTATACCTAGTTGGTATAAACTGTACTTGTTTGCTTATGATTTATGTGATAAATAATATTGTGAAGATTTATTCATACATTTGTTGGACTAAATATATGTATTTTTATTATTCTTATGATTAACATTATTTATGATTGCTGGTAGGAAGTAATGTATATGAATCTATTGATTATATTTATATTAACCAAATCTCGTATTACTAGTATTGAGTAAGTAGTGAGATAGACTTCACTAGCTTAATAGTATCACCAATACCAGATGAAGGTAATTCTGATCAAATAGTGTGTATAAAATTAACTGATCCTAGAGATAATTAACTGTAATTTTTTTTGATAAAATTAATGTTAGTTATAAATTATCATTTCATGTGTATGATTTACATATTTGTGCGATATCATATTAGAACATATTTATTTATCGTACACTTCATGTTTTTAAAAATCATAGAACACATGGGTACTAGATTTTCTCTCTAGATTTTCACATCATCACTATCTACTCATCTAAAAAGGGAGGGATATTCCCTAATGGGAGATTGTGTGGGGGATCAATGGTCTGTGGTTGGTGTGTAAAAACATTCAGATGATGTTCTTCCTCCCCACAATAGTACTTTTCTGGAGACAACACTTGAGATTGCCATAGATATTGGAGTTTGGAGAACTTATACTCTATGGAGCATTATATATTACATCTTATATATTTTATTGAATTTATTATTATTGAGACATTATTTTAGATGATATGTAATTATTTACTTATTTTTATATTGAAAATAGTGGTTGTATCATTGTACCAACCATGGATAGATAACTATAATTACTTTCTATATTTAGCTATGTTTTGTTTCATATGATGATAGTGATTAGTGATGGATATATGTCACATGATTATTTTATAGTTATCATAATTAGAGTGTTTTATCTAGATCACTAATTAGATTCTTGTGGTGTAATATAATGAAAGAATGCATTTATTAAATTTTAAAAAAGAATTCTACGTTATTCTAGGTAGATCCCAGTGGAGATGTTACACCAACCCTTTATCACAACTTAGTTCTACATTTCCTAAGTAAATAATGTGGATTATCACAAACTCCTTTCCATGTAAAAAATTTAAAAGCATCTTCCTAGGCCTTCACCATGATATCTTGACCGTATTTTCCCTACCAAACATTGGTATGATCCACACAAGTTTTGTTGGTATCATGCAAGTTGGTATCATTCTCATGAAACTTGTCACCAATTACAAATTTTTTCTCTTGAATATCTTATTAGTCATAAATTTGAGCATGAAACCATAATTCATTAGCATCAGTAAGCTTATGAAGTAGCAACTAATGTTCAAAAAACTAAAAATAAACACTATTCCCTTAATCAAGCTAACACTCATATCAAAATTTACAAGGACCCTCTTCCTAATCATCAACCAAGTACTAATCAAATTCCCATTACCAACATTATCAAAACCTCTATCTATAATGAACCACTACACCAAAACCTAGAGGTGTTAGTAAAATCTACCCATTAGGATCATAACATCCCACCACGCTTTTGAAGCCCAGACTCTGGGCTAGATTTGTGCACATACCATCAAGATCCCTACGAGTATAAGCCCCAGATGAACACTACCATGCCGGCATAGCCACCCACTCTATGAATTGAACTTAGGTAGAGGATTTGATACCACATGTAATGAATCACTACACCAAAACCTTGATGCGTTAGTGAAATTAGAGCTGCAATTTGGGCAATCTTGTGGGTGAAACCCTAATTTTTAAAATTTGGATATATGTAAACAATGGTTGAGAATTTATCTACAATTTTTTTAATGGAGGTGAGAAACAATTAAATTAAGTTTCCATTAAAATTTTAGATCATTTGGATCTATTTTACAAAAGTTATCAAAATTTTAGGGTTTTTCATAAAATTATTCTATAGTGTTAAATTCAAAGAATTTTTTTGAGTTATTTACATTTTTGGAAAGCTTAGGAAAATTTGTCTAGGGTCTATTATTTATATGTTTGTATTTGAGGCCTAAATAAGTCCAAAATCACTTGGTCAAAGTTGGGTTAAAAGTGTCAATCAGGGTCGACATCGTAAAGCCCTTTTATGGTGGGTCCACAAACTCAGGGATGAGGAAAGGGTGCTAAAACTCTAGGTAAAAATACTAACAAGGAAGAGATGGATTCAGAAGGGGGATGTACTAAATCCTTTGTAATAGGGTTCTTTAACATAGATCACAAAGTGAGCTAGCTTGACTATAGTGTGCAAGGCATTCAAAGTGAGGTGCAAGGCATATAATCTAATATGAAATCCATACAAGATAGTTTGGTAGATATCATGATGAATTTGAAAAATAATCAGTCAAATCATCCAACTATCACTATTTCACAACCCCACAAAGGTGGCTTTCCCAACCAGTCTACTTCATATTCAACTACATTACCATAGAGGAACCTATTACCAAAGGTGGATATGCATAAGTTTGATGAAAAAGATCCACTCAATTGGATTAACCAAATGGAGAATTTTTTTGAGCTGCATCAGATCCTAGGTGGACAAAAGGTTACCATGGCATCCTTGTATCTTGAACCTGATCAATTCATTTGGTATCGATGGTTATGTGCTCAAAATAAAAAGATAACTCTCTGTGTCACTTGGTCAATTTTTATAGAGGGGCTAAAATTACACTATGGAAATAGTGTTATAGAGAATTACTTCAGCCAACTGGCAAAATTATGATAGAATGGCTCTGTTAAGGATTATATTCATCATTTTTAGAACCTATCCTTACCTGTGGAGATAATTTCTGAGGAGAACTTGAATGACCTATTTTTGGGTGGACTCAAGGACCACATTCAATATGGGGTATGCATTTTTAATCCACTTAAGATTTTTGATTTTATTATCATGGCATGCAGAGCTAAGGAAAAATTCATAGCCAACAAGAAGCAACCATTCACTCACTTCAAATATCATAGTATATTGACACCAACATTTCCTCTACCTACTAGATTGACCCCTCAACAAATTGAAGACAAGCATGTGAAAGGATTATGTTTTAGTTATGATAGCAAGTGGAGCAAAGGACATAGATGTGTTGAGAAGAAGTTATTCTACATTGAGGGATCTAATGAAAATGAAGAAGAAGATGATGCATCCAATGATGATGAGGAAGAGATAGAGGAGGTAGCTGAAGATTCCCAACCTACAATCTCTTATCATGCACTTATAGGTATTAGCACTCCACAAACTCTTAAGGTGGTGGGTTTTCTCAAGAAATAGAAGGTGACAATGTTGATTGATTTAGGGAGCACACATAAATTCATCAACCATAATTTTTCCACTCGATTGAACTATTTCATGTTAGGTTGTGGAGCTAAAAGCTTCACTGATGCAGACATAGAGGAGGTTGCTGAGTTCCAGGGATACTGGTGTCGGTAGTACAACCGACATTGGTCATCTTCAGTGCAAAGGGAAACCAACATTAGCAAGAGTCAGTCGATGTCAGTCACCTCCAGTCAGATAGTGACTAACGTCGATCGCCTGTGTGGTTCTAAAACTATTCGTTGCATGAATAATTAGTTTGTTGAACTGATTGTTTGCATGTAAAGACTATTTTGAGTCTTGAGCTGCGTGTCTAATATTGTAAATTAGAAGTCTAAGTTATTGTTTAGTATGAGATATATTTATAGACCCATTGGCATGTATTGTAATGAAGAGCAATAGAGGAAGGCAAGGTAGATCCTTCCAATTGTAAGAATAGGTTGATCTGCAAGTTGTTGCAAGATCAAGAAGAAGTTCTACATGTGTAAGTAAGATCATTTGAGTTGCAGGTTGTTGCAAGTTCATGAGAGATCTACTTGAAGTACTTTTGAGTGCTTGGTATTGGTAGTGTTATTACTGACTGGTTGGAGGTGAACACCAACTCTGTGTTTGAGTTGTGTGTTGGGACCATTTTTGGTAGGAGAGTGAACTCTTAAGGGAAAGAGATATGTACATCTGAGAGGTGTGGAAAATTGTGGCATCTTCATTGTATTTCCTTCTGGCATGAGTATTAATACAAGATTGTGTATTGTCTCTCATATTCTGTGTCATTTGTGAATTCTAGTTACTTGTTCATTCTGGTATAATTCCATGTTTAGTTACTTATACAAGGTAATCATATGTACTCTTATTGAGGAGTAAGATCTTGACAGTTGGTATCAGACCATTTATGTTCTAGATTCCTTATCAAGTGGTATCAGAGCTTTTAGTTGGGTTACTAATAGGTTGTATCAGATCTGGTTAGTGTTTATTGATTACAGGTCACTCACAGGGGTTTTTGTTTGAGTGGGAGTATAGTAATGGCAGAAGAAAGTAAGCTACGAATGGAGAAGTTTAATGACAAGAACTATCAATTATGGAGGATGCAGATTGAAGATTATTTGTATTAGAAAGATTTATACTTACCATTGGGTGGGGTTGCATGTAAGCTTATGGATATGAAGGATGAAGAATGGAAGGTTCTTGATCGGAAGGCTCTGGGATCTATAAGGTTGAGCCTTGCATCATCTGTGATTTCCAACTTATCACAGGCTAAAACAACAATAGAGTTGATGGAATCTTTGGCAAATTTATATGAAAAACCCTCAGCTTCGAATAAGGTATTTCTTATGAAGCAATTATTTAATTTGCAAATGTTGGAAGGTGGATCTGTACATAGTCATCTTAGTGATTTCCATGGTTTGGTAAACCTGTTAACTTTAGTCAATATTGTTTTTGATGATGAAATTAAGGCTCTCTTAATCTTATGCTCATTACCTGAAAGTTGGGAGAGTTTGGTAATCACAGTTAGTAATACTACGTCTGCTTCAAAGATCTTAAAAGTTGATGATGTTGTGAGTGTAATCTTGAATGAATAAATTCACAAGAAAAGCACAGGTGAATCATCAGGGAATGCTTTGAGTGTTGAAAGCAGGGGAAGGCAAAGAGAGAAGATCGAGCATGGGAGATCAAGGTCAAAGATAGGCAGGAGATCCAAGTCCAAGTATGGCAGAATAATCTGCTAGAATCATGAAAAAAAAGGGCATGTAAAGAAAGATTGTTGGTTGGTTGAAGATCAGCATGAAGGAACTAAAGAAGTAGATGTTGCAGGTATTATTGCACAAGATGCTCTGGTATGTTCCTTGGATAAAGTAGAATCTTGGGTATTAGATTTTGGTGCCTCTTTCCATGCATCCCCAAATAGGGATTTTTTTCATGAGTATGTCCAGGGAGACTTTGGAGAAATTTATGTAGGGGATGGTAAGCCTTGTCAAATGGTTGGCAAAGGGAAAGTGAAGCTGAAATTGCAGACAGACAACACATGGGTGTTGAAGGAGGTCATGCATATCCTAGTCCTAAAATAGAATTTGATTTATGTTGAAAATTTGGGTGATGAGGGTTGCACAGTAACTCTCACAATGGACTCTTGGAAAGTTTCCAAGGGTGGAATTGTTGTAGCAAGAGGTAAGAAAGTAGGTACCCTTTATCTATCTACTTGTATTACCGATTCTCCTCTAGTTTATCTACTTCAGCTGTAGATTCAAAGATGTGGCTTAATAGGTTTGGTCACATGAATAAGAAGGAGATGCATGTTCTTGAGTCAAAGGGTATGCTTTCAAATTTGAAAAGCATGGATCGATATTTCTGTAAACAAAAGAAAAAAGTGATGTTTCTTGAGAAATCCGATGTTTGTGACGAGAACAAGAAAGCCTTGGTTTTCAAGGAGAAGATGATGGACAGAGATCAGCACAAGGGGCTAAAGAATTTTGAGTAGAGCAAGGTTGATATGGACAAGGGTTTGATCCAAAAGGAGCTCGCGGGTAAAATTCATCGCTCACAAGTAAAACACAGAGACCGACATCGGTTAGAAAACTGATATTGGCATCCAGACAGAGACCAACATTGGCTATGTGCAGCCTAACATCGGTGACTCTAGACAAATAAACACTGGCATTAGTCAGGGAGAACCAACATTGGTGATGAGGCAGTCACATGGAACTGATGTCGGTCAGGTGCAGACTGAGATGTGACTAGCGTCGGTCACTAAGATGAATTTTAGGCAGACAGAAAGCTGTTGAAGAGTCTCAAATGCCCATATGGAGGATTGAAAGCATAAGTAAGCCTCAAATTCATCATTTCCCTTCTTTACACTACTTGTTTCTCACTGATGGTCAAGAATCAGGAAGTTATTAAAGAAGCAAAGCAGGTAGAATCTAGGAAACAGTGGGAGCTTGGCATGGATGAGGAATGTGATTCTTTGGAGAAGAACCAAATGAGAGTATTTGGTGGAGTTGCCAGCTGGAAGAAAGCACTGAGAGATGAATGGATTTTTAGGATAAAGAAGAGTGGGAATGGACACATGAGATGGAAGGCCGGGGTATATGGTCTTGTGTTAGCTGCAAGACAATGGAGGTTTAACCATTGTGTTTTCTTTACCAAGTTGGATAATATTAGCTACATTATCATGTTACTGTATGTTGTGCTTATTGCAGGGTCACATATGTAGGGAGTTGCTGAGCTAAAGGTAAAGTTAGTTTAGAGGTGTGTTATGAGGAATCTGGGAGCAGTAAGATTCTTTGGCATGAGTGTGTTCTAGAGACATGGAAGGTCACAGGTTGATTTTATCTCCAGATGATTGTGTGAAACCGGTTAGCATGCCGATGGTTGGACAGTTCTATGAACAACGTCCTGATTCACATGATGAGGTTGAGTACATGTGTACTAAACCTAAGATTTCCCAAGTAGTGGGAGTTGTCAGCAAGTTTGGAGCCAATCCGAGAAAGAAGCACTGGAGGGCAGTTCAGTGGATTCTTAGATATCTGAGAGGGACCAACAGCAGGTGCACATGCTATGTAGGGTCAAGTTCTTTTCTACATGGGTTTATAGATGTGGATGTGGTAGGTGATTTGGATGACAGGAGGTGCACCATAGGATTTGTGGTGGTTGGTCTTCAAGAGTGATCTTGAAGAGGGATACAAAGCCAGGAAACAAACTAGATGATGTATATGTACAAGTATAGTTGTAGCTATTTATCTCCAAGTGGGAGATTGTTAGGTTGTGGAGCTAAAAGCTTCACTAATGCAGACATGGAGGAGGTTGCTAAGTTCTAGGGATATCGGTGTCAGTAGCACAAATGATGTCAGTCATCTTCAATGCAAAGGGAAACTGACATCGGCAGGAGTCGGCTGACGTCGGTCACCTCTAGTCAGACAACGACTGACGTCGGTCACCTGTGTAGTTCTAGAACTGTTCATTGCATGAACAATTAGTTTATTGAATCAATTGTTTGCATGTAAAGACTATTTTGAGTCTTGATCTACGTGTCTAATTATTGTAAATTAGAAGTCTAAGTTATTGTTTAGTATGGGATCTATTTATAGACCCATTGGCATGTATTGTAATGAAGAGCAATAGAGGAAGGCAAGGTAGATCCTTCTAATTGTAAAAACAGGTTGATCTACAGGTTATTGCAAGATTAAGAAGAAGTTATACATGTGTAAGTAAGATCATTTGAGTTGTAGGTTGTTGCAAGTTCATGGGATATCAACTTGAAGTACTTTTGAGTGCTTGGTATTGGCAGTGTTATTACTGACTGGTTGGAGGTGAACACCAACTCTGTGTTTGAGTTGTGTGTTGAGACCATTTTTGGTAGGAGAGTGAACTCTTGAGGGAAAGAGATCTGTACATCTGAGAGGTGTGGAAGATTGTGGCATCTTCATTGTATTTCTTTCTGGCATGAGTACTAATACAAGATTGTGTATTGTCTCTCATATTCTGTGTTATTTGTGAATTTTAGTTACTTGTTCATTCTGGTATAATTTCATGTTTAGTTGCTTATACAAGGTAATCATATGTACTCTTATTGAGGAGTAGGATCCTGACAGTTGGTATCAGAGCATTTATGTTCTATATTCCTTATCATTTCATCTACCCAACACCAAAATTTTAGGTCATAATTACAAATGGTGGCATAATTAATTGTTCAGGCAAATGCCATAGTATTAATCTTGCTATGGGTGAGTCCAATCTCAATTATCTTATGTTTTCTATTCCCATGGGTATCACATACATTATTTTGGGAGTCCAATGGCTCATAACCTTGGGTACCATTGAGATGAACTTCTAGGAACTATTCATGCACTTTCATTCTGAAGGTAGGAAAATTGAACTATGTGGATTATAGGCAAAATCTCCATAATTGATTAGTTCACGTTAGATGACCAAGATGCTAAAAAAGGGGGTAGAGGGAATTATTGCATGATTATGTTCCATAAAAGTTCAACCAACACATGCATTTACACATCCTAATCAATAGATGATTCTTGATGACCACCTATCTATTTTTGGGGCCATGCCAAAAGGAATACCACCAAAAAGAGAACATGATCATGCCATTCAACTACTTCTAGGGAGTCAACCACTAAATATCAGACCATATAAATATCCATATGCATAGAAGAGTGAAATAGAAAAGATGGTCAATGAGTTGCTGGAGGCAGGGATCATCAAGCATAACCAAAGTGCATATTCATCACCAAGGGTCATGGTGTAGAATAAGGATGACACATGGAGCATGTGCCAAGATTATAGGGAACTCAACAAGTACACCATCAAAGATAAGTTTCTTATTCCAATAATTGATGATTTGCTTTATGAGTTGCATGGTGCTCATTATTTCAAAAAATTGGATCTTTACTAGGGGTACCATCAAATTAGAATCAAGGATGAAGATGTTCATAACACTAATTTTTAGAATGCATGAGGGCCATTATGAGTTTTTGGTAATGCCCTTTGGTCTTAAAAATGTACCATATACTTTTTAGAGCTTGATGAACACTATTTTTAAGCTTTTTTTAAGGAAGTTTGTGTTGGTTTTCTTTGATGACATATTGATTTATAGTCAAACATGGGAAGCACATCTGCAACATGTGAAATAGGTGTAGATAGTTTTGGAGAAGCATTATCTTTATGCAAAGTCATCCAAATGTGCATTTGGAGTACAAGAGGTATAGTACCTAGGTCAAATTGTTTCCCATGAAGGTGTCAAAGTTGATCCCCAAAAGATCAAAGCTATGATGGAATGGACCATGCAAAAAACTCTCAAAAAACTCTGAGGGTTCCTATGACTAATAGGTTACTATTGAATATTTGTGAAAGGTTATGGCAACATAGCACCTCCACTCACTGCGTTGCTAAAGAAGGATGCCTTCCATTAGAATGATGTTGCCACCAAAGCATTTGAGAAACTAAAAATAGTTATGTGCACCACTCCAGTTTTGGCTACTCCAGACTTCTCAAAGACATTCACTATTGAATGTGATGCTTCTGGATCTAGGTTGGGAGTAGTACTAATGTAGGAAGGAAGACCCATTTCATTTGAGAGTCATCAATTCAAAGGTAAGAATCTATAAAAACCTGTCTATGAGAATGAAATGATGGTTATTCTTTATGTAGTTAAATAATGGAGGCCCTATCTGATGGGTAAACACTTTAAGGTGAAAATGGATCATGAAAGTCTCAAATAATTTTTGGAGCAAAGATTATCATTTGAGGAACAACAAAAGTGGGTAACCAAAATGTTAGGTTATGATTTTGAAATCATCTACAAGAAGGGTAAAGATAATGTAGTAGCATATGCACTATCTAGATGGGATACATCCATAGAAGCATTACTTTGTGCAATGTCCATGTTGCAAGTAGATTGGGTAGATGAAGCTAGGTTAGAATTGGAACAAGACAAGGATACACAAGCTCTGATTCAGAATCTCTAGCAAGGTACTTTAGCCTCTAAAAAAATTGAATGGAAAGGTAATGTCCTATGGTATAAGGGTAGGTTATAATTGTGCAAAGATTTAGAGTTTAAACATAAGATTCTTGTGGAGTTGCATGCATCTCCAATTGGGGGACAGTCAGGGTTCTTGAAAACTTATCACAGAATTAAGAAATAATTATTTTGGGAAGGACTCAAGGGAGATGTACAAAAGTTTGTGGTAGAATTCTTGATATGCCAACATAATAAAGGTGAGACAGTTAAGACCTTGGGTCTATTACAACTGTTAGTAATTCCTAGTCAAAGGTCGGGGGAGGTTTCTATATATTTCATCATAGGGTTGCATGGTTCTAAAGGTAAGAAAGTTATCTTGGTCATTCTTGATAGGCTTACAAAATATGCCCATTTTTGTGCTCTCTCACACCCATTTTTAGTAAGTATAGTAGCAGCTATTTTTCTAGAGGTAGTTCTAAAATTACATGGAACCCCAAAAATAATTGTAAGTGATCATGATCCTATTTTTACTAGTAATTTTTGGACTAAACTATTTTCCTATTTGGGTACTAAGCTAGCTCATAGCTCATCTCACCACCCCTAATCTGATGGACAAATAGAAGTGGTTAACAAATGTTTAGAGAGGTAACTCTATTGTTTTATATCAGATAAATAGGAATGATGGGTTAAATGGCTACCACTTGCATAATGGTGGTATAACACATCTTTCCATACCTCTTCTAAAATGTCTAAATTTTTAGCACTATATGGTTATCATCCACCTTCCATCACTTATTAATTAAAGGTGCAAACCAAGGTTTGAGATGTGGAGAAGCACATTTAGCATCAACAAGAGGTTTTGGCTAGTTTGTGAGAGAATTTGGCCTTGGCACAAAATAGGATGAAGCAACAAGCAGATCAACACCGTAGTGAGTGAAATTTTGAGGTGGGTGACTGGGTATTTGTATGTTTGAAGCCTTACAAGAAGATGTCCTTAAAGCAATAGAAAAAGGAAAACAAAATTTCTCTTAAGTATTATGGCCCTTTCAAGTTTTACAAAAAAATTGAAGTGTGGATTACAAGCTCGCATTACCTCATTCATCTCGCATACACCCAATATTTCATGTTTCCTAGTTGAAGAAGGTCATTGGAGAAAAAGTTTCAGTCCAGATAGAGCTCCCAAAATTAGATGAAGAAGGATGAGTCATTTTGGAACCAAAAAAGATCCTCTAAACATGTACTAAGAGGTTGAGAACCAGAGAGATTAGGGAATATCTGATCAAGTGGAAGAACCTGAACAATGAAGATGCAACTTGGGAAGGTGAAGATTTTATACAACATCTAGAGTTGTTCAACATTGAGGACAATATTGGTTTGAAGGGGAAGGGCATGCTACACCCCTAACCTATCACATGTATTAGGATATGAATAGCTGATATGTGGCTTACTTATCCCTCTTTGATGTTATATCTATTGGAGTTGTTGCCAGAATCTAGATAATGCGAATGCAATGGAGACATGATGACACAAGATGAAGTAAGTGCACACCACATAGATGCTAAATCAATTTGAAATTATACAAGAAGATAAATTACACAAGAAAAAATAGGAGAAAAGCAAAATTTGATTAACATGGGATGGCCAAAGTGAAGAATACATATAGGAAAGCATGTAAGTAACCCCTCCATAAAAGGTGGTCAAGGCACCCCAAAAATAGAATATAACTCCTCCATGAAAGGTGGTGACAAGGTGCTAAGAATAGAGAAGTAACTCCCATTAAGGGAGTTACTTATGACATTCTTATGACACCTATGACACATCTATGACACACATCTCCACATAAGCTAGCCTATCCCACAAATGTAGGAAAACTCCATGTATGCACAAATATATAATTTTCCTAATTAAATAATAGGGAAAAATAAAAACCTACACTAATACCCCTCCATAAGCGCAACTTAGGTGGGTAGTGTGGAAATATAAAATGGGTCCCGACAACTAGGCCTGATGAGGTACCCATGTATAAATGCAATCTCCCATAAGATAGAGAAAAGGAGAAAACTTGTAGAAAAAAACTCCCATCCAAAAGAGAGACATAAAAGAAAGAAGAGGCTAGTACCCCCTCGAAGATGATGCTACTATAAATGTGGACCGCAACCCAAGAAGAGCTCGTAGATGAATGAACTTGATCTTAGTGAAAGGTTTGGTGAAGATGTCTACAACTTGCTTCAAAGACTGGCAAAATATCAAGTCAATGACCTGACTATGAATAAGCTCCTGAATGAAATGCATGTGAATCTTTATGTGCTTGGTCCATTGGTGCTAAACTAAATTCCTACAAATCTGAATGGTACTCTGGTTATCACAATAAATGATGGTGGGCTGCCTAATAGGAATGCCAAACTCAAAAAGTATCCCATGAAGCCAAATAGCCTCAGTAGCTGCATTAACAGCTCCTCTATACTCTGCCTCTATGGATGATATAGCAATAGCATTCTGCTTCTTGCTAGACCAACTAATAAGACCAGAACCTAGAGAGAAATTGTAACCAGAAATGGACTTGTGAGTCTGTGAATCGCTAGCCCAGTCTAAATCTGTATATCCAACCAAGTCAACCTCTATGACAAATCTGTAATGACTCCCATATCTATGTGAACCCTGTATGTAATGCAAGATCCTCTTAGCTGCTTTCCAATGCAACTCATGAGGTTCATGCATAAATTTGGAGACAAGTCCCACTGTATATGATAGGTCGAGCTTGGTGTGAGTCAAGTAAATGAGACTACCAACAAACTGTCGATATTGAGTGGCATCAACCAATGGTGAAGAACAATCAGCCTCAAGCTTGACTCCTAATATAAAGGGAGTCAGAGATGGCTTGTAATCAACCATGTGAAACTAAGCCAATAAGTCAAGAACATACTTAGACTATGCAAGAGAAATCCCTGAATCTGACTATAAGATCTCGATGCCAAGGAAGTAGTGTAACAAACCCAAATTTGTCATGTCAAATCTATCCTAAAGAGATGCCTTCACTGCTGAAATAGCCAATGAAGAACTCTTGGTGATTAAAAGGTCATCAACATATAAAACCAAAATCAGGAGCGAATCATCCTGCCGTAAGAAGTAGACATCGGGGTCAGAATGGCACCTAGTGAAACCTGCTGTGAGAAGGAAGGAATCCATCTTGGCGTACCATGCTTGAGGGGCCTGTTTGAGGCCATAGATAGATTTCCTAAGTTTGCATACTAAGGAAAAATCTTGAACAAATCTTGGTGGCTGCTCCATGTAGATTTCCTCCTCTAGGTCTTCGTGAAGAAAGGCACTCTTCACATCCATCTAGTGCACATCCCAACCATGTGTTGTGGCAATAGCCAAGGTGAGTTAGATAGAAGTCATCTTTGCAACGGGTGCAAAGGTCTCTGAGTAGTCAATGCCTACCACCTATCAAAAACTATTGGCGACCAATCACACCTTATACTTATCAACCGACCCATCTACTGCAAACTTGGTCTGATATATCCACCTACATCGAACCATCTTTCTTCCCTTAAGAAGTGAAGTCAAATCCCAAGTGTGATTTTTGATTAAGTAAGAATATTCTTCTTCCATAGCACTATCCCACTCAAGTACCCCTTATGCCTCTCAAAAAGTCTATGGATCTAAAACTGAAGCAAAGAAGGCATGTGAATCTCTCTAAAAATCCCCCCTAATACATCTATCATCTGTGGGATCTCCTGCCCAAGTGCCAGCACTCTTAAGTGTCTGTCTAGCCCAAAGTGGCCTAGAAGTGGGCAAGTCAGGTGCTAACTCCTCATCCTCTAATTGACTACAGGTAGATGACTCTGCATCACTGTCCTCACTGTCTGAACTCAAAGATGAAGATGATGTTTCTGGCTTGAGAACCTGCTGTGGCTGATCTAAATCTAATGAAGAATCATCATGAAGAAGTAGATCTGATGAGGGAGAAGAAGTGTCAAGTGTTGAGTCTCTAGGACTCTCTTGAAAATAGACACTTCTCTCAATGAACAACTCATGAATGACTGGATCTAGAAGGCGATACCACTTAATACCATCTGGATATCCTACAAAGATGCAAGGCTTGGACTGATGATCCATAGCTTTGTATTTCTTCTTCGATATGCAGGCCATGGTTAGGGATCCAAAAATCCTAAGGTGCTCAACATTGGGTTTTCTTTTATGCCAAGCTTCAAAGGGTGTTATCCCTTTCAAAGCTTTGTGAGGAACCTATTTTGAATTTAGCAAGCACAATTGATGGCTTCAGCCTAGTACTGTGGTGCTAAGGATTTGGAGTGAATCATACAGCTACCCTTCTCTTTCAAGAACCTATTTTTGAGTTTAGCAACCCCATTCTTTGAAGGACTGTAAGTGATTGTATGCTACAAATTAATCCCCTCTGTAGTGAAAAATTGTTCAACCCTGTTGCCGACATACTCCCCTCCATTATCAATTCGAAGAACCTTGATGGATTTCTCACTCTATTTCTCAACAAGAGCCTTGAAGTCTAGAAAAATTTCAAACACTTCAGACTTTTGTTTGAGAAAATATATCCAAGTGTACCTAGAGAAATCATCAATGAAAGTGAGGATGTACTTGGCCCTTTTAAAATATGGTTTGGGAAAGGGTCTCGATATATCACTGTGGACTAACTCCAAAGGTTGTGAAGCCCTCCAAGCTTTGCCTTTGTCAAATTTTGCTTCAGGATGCTTCCCAAGGGAGCACCCCTCGCAAAGTCCTTTTGAGAATTGGACACGAGGCAAGCCAATGACCATGTCATTTTTGTAAAGTTGCTCAAGGTAGCGGTAGTTAAGGTGGCCAAATCACTCATGCCACAATTTACTAACTCCATCTGAATGATTTATCAATGTTGTTGGAGAAGAATCAAGTGTGAAATGTGAGAAGGTGAATAACCTTGCTTGGTGATCTACCCTACCCACTGCCACTATAGTATCATTATGCAACTCCCTGATAACCACTAAATCTGGTGAAAACTCAACTCTCATGCCCTCACCAATGTGAGTGATTTGGTATACTGATAGGAGATTAGTTGAAAGAGAAGGAACACTTAGAACATTATTGAATGTTCTTCCTTCCATTTCAACTGACCCTCTCCCTGCAATGGAAACTGATGTGTCATCACCCATACTTATTGAAGTCATATTACAAGGCTCTAAAGATGAAAACTCAACTAGTGAAGAGCCCATGTGGTGAGAAGCACCTGAATCAATGACCCATGATGATGAAGAAACAATTGTAGCTATAAGTGCCTTGCCCTTTTATTTCTCCTTACCCTTGCTTTTTGCCTTAGTAGAATCTTGGGTAGATGAATTCTGCTTGATGGACTCAGGAACACCTATGTTATGCTTCTCTAGAAGATGAGTTAGGTGATCTATTTGTTTCTTCATGCATTTGTGTTCATCATTCCCTATATTTTTACAATAGGCACACTTAACCTTCTCCTTCTTAGTTTTATCATTGGAGGAGGAAGACTCAGTGTTGTTTTTGGCAAGATTGTTATTTTCTTTCTTCTTCTCCTAGTCCTTGTTCTTTTTCTTCTTCTCCTTTGTTGAAGTCTTATCCTTACTATTTATAGGTAACAAAGCTTGGGGTTTATTAGACTTCATTGTGCCCATTTGAATTAGATTATCTTGCTCCCTAGTCAAGTCGGCAATGAATGAATCCAAAGAAGGCATTTTCCATGTAGTGCCAAGGGCACTTTTTGTGGCATGGAAAGTGGAGACAAAGACTGAATAGCTTGGATCTAACTTTGAGAGAATAGAAAGGATGAGTTGATCATCTTTCTTCTCTATCTCACATTCTTTCAATTGCAATCTAAGGGCCTTAAACTTAGTGAATAAGTCCTTTAGGGTGTCAAAGTTGCTAGGACTTAGACTTATGAGTTCGTTTTCAAGCCCATGACCTCTCATCTCATCAAGCTTCCCAAATAAGAGTTCTAAGGTGTCCCATATGTATTTGAGAGTCTTGGAGGTTTCTAAATGGAAGAGAAGTTTTGGAGACATAGACAAGCTCAGTAATCCATAAGCTTCATCACTACGGTTGTACCACTTGACCTTTTCAACATCAGTGCTGGGTTCTACTTTAGTACCCATGGTAATCCTATACAACCCTTTGCTTCTAAGAATGATTGACATTTTAACCTTCCATTCATGATAGTTGAAGGGTGTTATGGGTTTAAGTTGAAAATAATCCATTTTAAGCTGAATTTAGGTGAAGTTGTGTTGATTGCAAGTTGTGAAATTATGCAGAAAGGAGAATGAAAGCAAAGATTTGCAAGTTGTGAAAAGTAATCACACCCCCCAAAATGTTAAACCCCCCCAAATATGCAAGTGCACACTAAAAATATGTCAGGCTCAGTTGATAATGCATCTTAGAGTAATCAGTGTAAGACTTTAAGCAAACAGGACGTCGGACTTAGCCGAAAATGCGTCCTAGGAGACCCAAAATTTTGGCACTTTATAAACTAGTGCATTTTTGACAAATAACAAGCCTAAACTATGGATAATTTAATTAAAAACACTTTTGAAAAAAATGGCACCCAAATTTGAGCTACCATTTGCAATATATTAAAGATTCAATTTTCCCATAAACTAGTGTTTTTGCAAAAAAAATATTAGAACATTAAAAAATGCAAGTTTTGAGAGAGAAAGTAGCCTTCCAACCACTCGTTGGATTCAACACAAAGAGAGGAATCCAAATGAGGTCTTTGTGAGGGGTAATTGGCCTCCTGCCAACTCGGGCCTCACCCTTCATCTTCGACAGGTGAAGATACAAGTTTAAATTAAAACCTCCAAAATTTCAAATTGTCTAAAATACTTAATATTCAGTCAAATTGACTGTTTTTTTTTAACAAGTCAATTTTAAATAAAAAATTAAAGTAAAAAAAAGAATGAAACTATTGGCCAAGTATCTAAGGGCCCACATGGGATGCCAAACAAGGAGAGGGCGCCATTTTCAAGAAAAAAATAGGCTGGCATAATTGTCTTACAAAAAAAAGGTGCAGTTCTAATTTTGCTGGTCAGAAAGAAATTGAAATTGTAGACCTCAACACACGACAAACATTAACAAGGTTTTAATTTCAATGCATAACAGGTCTGGTAGAATTTTCTCACCAGAATAAGACCAAAATTTTCTCACCAGAATTTTCTCACTAGAATAAGGCATAGGAAATGGAAATGGATGCCAAGCTACTGGAAATGGATGCTAGGCTACTGGAAATGGACACCAAGCTACTAGAAATGGACACCAAGCTACTGGAAAAGAATGCCAAGCTACTGATATTTCCACAAATTGCCTTGCTGAAGCCACAATAGATCTATACAAGATGTCTTGGCAAATTTTAACTCAGAAGTAATTTTTTTTAACAAGTTTCCGTATGGATTTTCATTAGTTTTCAAAAAACTCTACCAAAACTCTCAAATGCAACAGAGTTAAACAAAAAAAACTACTAAGAAAGCAAATTAAGATTTTCAGAATAAACTAATAGCATAACTAGACACACGATTACCAGAGTGGCTCTGATACCATATCAGAGTTATTGTCAGAATTTAGATAATGTGAATGCAATGGAGACGTGATCACACGAGATGAAGCAAATGCACACCACATAGATGCTAAAGCAATTTGAAATTATACAAGAAGATAAATTTCACAAGACAAAATAGGAGAAAACCAAAATCTGATTAACATGAAATGGCCAAAGTGAAGAATACATATAGGAGAGCACGTAAGTAACTCCTTCACAAAAGGTGGTCAAGGAACCCCAAGAATAGATTGTAACTCCTCCATGAAAGGTGGTGACAAGGTGCTAAGAATAGAGAAGTAACTACCATCAAGGGAGTTACTTATGACATTCTTATGACACCTATGACACATTTATGACATACATCTCCACATAAGCTAGCCTTTCCCACAAATGTAAGAAAACTCCATGTATGCACAAATATATAATTTTCATAATTAAATAATAGGGAAAAATAAAAACCTACACTAATAATATCACATTTCTCTATGCATTCATTTGATTAGTAGGTCAGCCTATGGAGTAACCATGTCCTAGATAGACTATATATAGGAGGTAGTGGGTAATTGTTTATCATCATATTATGAATTCTTCTCTTATTGAAGCTTGTGGAGGTTTTCCCCTCAAAGTGGCTTGTCTATTATCATATATTCTGATATATTCAGTCATGTTTAGATCTATTTCTACTATTCTACTTTATTGTTGAAGTAATTTAATTACATGTGGTATCAGAGCCTCCACCCAGGTTCAAGTCATGGAGTGGGTGGCTATGCTAGCATGGTAATGTTCATCTGGGGCTCATACACGTAGGGGATCCTGGTGGTATGACCACAAATCTAGCCCAAAGTCTGGGCTTCAGAAGCATGGTGGGATGTTATGATCCTAATGGGTGGATTTCACTAATTCCTTAAGGTTTTGGTGTAGTGGGATGTTGTCATATTCTAATATATTTCAATCATATTTGGATCTATTTCTACTATTATACTTTATTGTTGAATTAATGTCATTACAAGTGGTATCATAGCTGCGATTTGGGCAATCTTGTGGGTGAAACCTTAATTTTTTAAATTTGGATATATCTAAAAAATGGTTTTAAATTTCTCTACAATTTTTTTATTGGAGGTGAGAAATCATTAAATTAAGATTCCCTTAAAATTTTAGATCATTTGGATCTATTTTACAAAAGTTATCAAAATTTTAGTGTTTTTCATAAAATTGCTCTATAGTGTTAAATTCAAAGAATTTTTATGAGTTATTTACATTTTTGGAAAGATCAAAAAAATTTGGCTAGGGTATGTTCTTTATATGTTTTTATTTTAGGCAATCATAATTCCAAAATCACTTGGTTAAAGTTGGGTCAAAAGTGTCAATCAGGGTTGACATCGTAAAACCCTTTTATGGCAGGTCCACAAACTCAGGGATGAGGAAAGGGTGCTGAAACTCTAGGTAAAACTCCTAACAAGGAAGAGATGGAATCAAAAGGGGGATGCACTAGATTCTTTGTACTAGTGTTCTCTGACATAGATCACAAAGTGAGCCAGCTTGACTATAGTGTGCAAGGCATTCAAAGTGAGGTGCAAGGCAACAATCTAATATGAAATCCATACAAGATAGTTTGGTAGATATCATGATGAATTTGAAAAATAATCAATCAAATCATCTAGCTATCACTATTTCACAACCCCACTAGGGTGGTTCTCCCAGCCAGTCTACTTCAAATCCAACTACATTGCCACAGAGGAACCTATTACCAAAGGTGGATATGCATAAATTTGATGGAAAAGATCCACTCAATTAGATCAACCAAATGGAGATTTTTTTTGATCTACATTAGATCCTAGGTGGACAAAAGTTTACCATGGCATCCTTATATCTTGAACTTGATCAATTCATTTGGTATCTATGGTTGTGTGCTCAAGAGAAAAAAAATAACTCTCAGTGTCACCTGGTAAGCTTTTACAGAGGAGCTACAATTACACTATGGAAATAGTGTGACAGAAAATTACTTCAGCCAATTGGAAAAATTGCAATAGACTGGCTCTGTCAAGGATTATATTCATCATTTTTAGAACCTATCCTTATGTGTGGAGACAATTTCTAAGGAGAACTTGAATGACCTATTTTTGGGTGGACTCAAGGACCACATTAAACATGAGGTACATATGTTTAATCCAATTAAGATTTTTGATTTTATTATCATGGCATGTAGAGTTGAGGAAAAATTCATAGCCAACAAAAAACATCCATTCACTCACTTCAAAGATCGTATCATATCAACGGCAACATTTCCTCCACCTACTAGATTGACCCCTCAACAAATTGAAGAGAAGCGTGCAAAAGGATTGTGTTTCAGTTGTGACAGTAAGTGGAGCAAAGGACATAGATGTGCTGAGAAGAAGTTATTCTACATTGAGGGATATAATAAAGATGAAGAAGAATATGATGATGAGGAAGAGATAGAGGAGGTACCTAAAGATTCCCAACCTACAATCTCTTGTCATGCACTTATAGGTATTAACACTCCATAAACTCTTTAGGTGGTGGGTTTTCTCAAGAAATAGAAGGTGATAGTGTTTATTTATTCAGGGAGTACACATAACTTCATCAACCATAAGTTGGCCACTTGATTGAACTGTTTCATCTACCCAGTAACAAAATTTGAGGTCATGATTATAAATGGTGGCACAATTAATTATTCAGGAAAATGCCATAGTATTAAGCTTGCTATGGGTAAGTACAATCTTGATTCTCCTATGTTTGCTATTCCATGGGTATCACAAACATTGTTTTGGGAGTCCAATGGCTCACAACCTTGGGTACCATTGAGATGAACTTCTAGGAACTATTCATGCACTTTCATTTTGAAGGTAGGAAAATTGAACTACGTGGATTACAAGAAAAATATCCATAATTGATTAGTTCACATCAGATGACCAAGATGCTAAAAAAGGGGGCAGAGAGAATTATTGAATGATTATGTTCCATAGAATTTTAACCCACATAGGCATCTACACATCCTGATCTATAGATGATTCTTGATGACCACCCATCTATTTTTGGGGCCATGCCAAAAGGACTACCACCAAAAAGGGAACATGATCATGCCATTCAACTACTTGCAAGAAGTCAACCACCAAATATCATACCATATAGATATCCATATGCATAGAAGAGTGAAATCAAAAAGATGGTCCATGAGATGTTGGAGGCAGGGATCATCAAGCATAGCCAAAGTTCATATTCATCACCAATGATCATGGTGCAGAATAAGGATGACACATGGAGGATGTGCCCAGATTATAGGAAACTCGATAAGTACACCATCAAAGATAAGTTTCATATTCTAGTAATTGATGATTTACTTGATGAGTTGTATGGTGCTAATTATTTCACAAAATTGGTTCTTCGCTTGGGGTACCATCAAATTAGAATCAAGGATGAAGATGTTCATAAAACTGCTTTTAGAATGCATGAGGGCCATTATGAGTTTTTGGTAATGCCCTTTGGTCTTACAAATGCACCATATACTTTTTAGAGCTTGATGAACACTGTTTTAGGCCCTTTTTAATGAAGTTTGTGCTGGTTTTCTTTGATGACATATTGATTTATAGTCAGACATGGGAATCACATCTACAACATGTGAAATAGGTGTTGATAGTTTTGGAGAAGCATTAGCTCTATGCAAAGCCATCCAAATGTGCCTTTGAAGTACAGGAGGTAAAGTACCTAGGTCACATTGTTTCTCATGAAGCTGTCAAAGTTGATCCCCAGAAAATCAAAGCTATGATGGAATGGCCCATGCCAAAAACTCTCAAAAACCTCTAAGGGTTCCTAGGACTAATAGTTTACTATCAAATATTTATGAAAGGTTATGGCAGCATATCAACTCCACTCAATGCATTGCTAAATAAGGATGCCTTCCATTGGAATGATGTCACCACCAAAGCATTTGATAAAATAAAAGTAGCTATGTGTACCACTCTAGTTTTGGCTACTCCAGACTTCTTAAAGACATTCATTGTTGCATGTGATGCTTCCAGATCTAGGTTAGGAGCAGTACTAATGTAGGAAGGAAGACCCATTTCATTTAAGAGTCATCAATGCAAAGGTAAGAATGTAAAAAACTTGTCTATGAGAAATAAATGATGGCTATTCTTCATGTAGTTAAAAAATGGAGGACCTATCTGATGGGTAGACACTTTAAGGTGAAAATGGATCATGATAGTCTCAAATACTTTTTAGAGAAATGATTATCATCCGAGGAACAACAAAAGTGGGTAACTAAAATATTGGGTTATGATTTTGAAATCATCTACAAGAAGGGTAAAGATAATGTAGTAGCAGATGCACTATCTAGATGTGATACATCCATAGAAAAATTACTTTGTGCAATGTCTATGTTGCAAGTAGATTGGGTGGATGAAGCTAGGTTAGAATGGGATCAAGACAAGGATACACAAGTTCTAATTCAGAATCTCTAGCTAGGTAATTTATCCTCTAAAAAAATTGAATGGAAAGGTAATGTACTATGGTATAAGGGTAGGTTATACTTGTGCAAAGATTCAAAGCTTAAGCATAATATTCTTATGGAGTTGCATGCATCTCCAATTGGGGGATAATCAGTGTTCTTGAAAACTTATCACATAATTAATAAAGAATTATTTTGGGAAGGACTCAAGGGATATGTACTAAAGTTTGTGGTAGAATGATTGATATGCCAACAAAATAAAGGTGAGACAATTAATACCCCAGGTCTATTACAATCATTACCAATTCCTAGTCAAAGGTGGGAGGAGGTTTCCATGGATTTCATCATAGGGTTACCTGGTTCTAAAGGTAAGAATTTTATCTTGGTCATTGTGGATAGGCTTACAAAATATGTCCATTTTTGTGCTCTCTCACACCCATTTTAAGCAAGTACAGTAACAACTATTTTTCTAATGGTAGTTATAAAATTACATGGAACCCCAAAAATAATTGTAAGTGATCGTGATCCTATTTTCACTAATAATTTTTGGACTAAACTATTTTCCTATTTGGGTACTCAACTAACTCATAGCTCATCTTAACACCCCCAATCTAATGGATAAACAGAAGTGGTTAACAAATGTTTAGAGGGGTATCTCCATTATTTTATATTAGATAAATAGGAATGATGGGTTAAATGGCTACCACTTGCAGAATGGTGGTGTAACACATCTTTCCATACCTCTTCTAAAATGTCTCCATTTTTATCACTATATGGTTACCATCTACCTTCCATCACTTCTTCATTAAAGGTGAAAACCAAGGTATGAGATGTGGAGGAGCACATTCAACATCAATAAGAGGTTTTGGCTAGTTTGTGAGAGAATTTGGCCTTGGCATAAAATATGATGAAGCAACAAGCAGATCAACACCGTAGTGAGTGAAATTTTGAGGTGGGTGACTAGGTATTTGTACATTTGTAGCCTTACAAGCAGATGTCCTTGAAGTAATATAAAAATGACAACAAAATTGCTCCTAAGTATTATGGCCCTTATCAGGTTCTACAAAAAATTGGAAGTGTGGCTTACAAGCTTGAGTTACCTCATTCATCTCACATACGCCCAATATTTCATGTTTCTTATTTGAAAAAGGTCATTAGATAGAAAGCTTAAGCCTAGATAGAGCTCCTAGAACTAAATGAAGAAGGATGAGTCATTTTCAAACTAGAGAAGATCCTCCAAACACATACTAACAGGTTGAGAACTAAAGAGATTAGGGAATATCTGATCAAGTGGAAGAACCTGAGCAGTGAAGATGCAACTTGGGAAGGTGAAGATTTTTTGCAACAACATCCATAGTTGTTCAACATTGAGGATAACATTGGTTTAAAGGGGAGGGGCATAATACACCCCTAACCTATCACATGTATTAGGATAATAATAGCTAACTTGTGACTTACTTATCCCTCTTTGATGCTATATCACATTTCTCTATGCATTCATTTGGTTAGTAGGTCAGCCTATGGATTAACCATGGCATAGATATACTATATATAATAGGTAGTGGGTAATTATTTATCATCATATTATGAATTATTCTCTTATTGAATCTTGTGAAGGTTTTCCCCTCGAAGTGGCTTGTCTATTATCATATATTCTGATATATTCAGTCATATTTGGATCTATTTCTGCTATTCTACTTTATTGTTGAAGTAATTTAATTACATGTGGTATCAAAGCCTCCACCTAGGCTCAAGTCATGGAGTGGGTACCTACATTGGAATGGAAATATTCATCTAGGGCTCATACACATAGGGGATCTTGGTGGTATGAGCCCAAATCTAGCCCAGAGTTTGGGCTTCAGAAGCATGGTGGGATGTTATGATCCTAATGGGTGGATTTCACTAATTCCTCAAGGTTTTGGTGTAGTGGGATGTTGTTATATTCTAATATATTTCAATCATATTTGGATCTATTTATGCTATTCTACTTTATTGTTGAATTAATTTCATTACAAGTGGTATTAGAGCTGCGATTTAGGCAATCTTATGGGTGAAACCCCAATTTTTTAAATTTAGATATATATGAAAAATAGTTACGAATTTCTCTACTATTTTTTTTACTAAAGGTGGGAAATAATTAAATTAAGCTTCCATTAAAATTTCAAATCATTTGGTTCTATTTTACAAAAGTTATTACCATTTTAGGGTTTTTCATAAAATTGCTCTATAGTGTGAAATTCAAAGAATTTTTCTAAGTTATTTAAATTTTTGGAAATATTTGAAAAATTTGGCTAGGGTATGTTATTTATATGTTTTTATTTGAGGCTGACATTAGTGCAAAATCACTTGGTCAAAGTTGGGTCAAAAGTGTCAATTAGGGTCGACATTGTAAAGCCCTTTTATGGTAGGTCCACAAACTCGAGGCTGAGGAAAGGGTGCTAAAACTCTAGGTAAAACTCCTAACAAGGAAGAGATGGATTCAGAAGGGGGATGTACTAGATCCTTTGTACTAGGGTTTTCTGACATAGATCACAAAGTTAGCCAGCTTGACTATAGTGTGCAAGGCATTCAAAGTGAGGTACAAGGCATACAATCTAATATGAAATCCATACAAGATAGTTTGGTAGATATCATGATGAATTTAAAAAATAATTAGTCAAATCATCCAGCTATCACTATTTCACAACCCTACTAGGGTGGTTCTCCCAACCAGTCTACTTCAAAGCCAACTACATTTCCAAAAAGGAACCTGTTACCAAAGGTGGATATGCGTAAATTTGAGGGAAAAGATCCACTCAATTGGATCAACAAAATGGAGAATTTTTTAGATTTACATCAGATCCTAGGTGGATAGAAGGTTACCATGGTATCCTTGTATCTTGAACCTGATCAATTCATTTGGTATCAATGGTTGTGTGCTCAAAAGAAAAAGATGACTCTCAATGTCACCTGATCAGTTTTGGCAATAGTGTGACATAGAATTACTTCATCTAATTAGCAAAATTGCAATAGACTAGTTCTGTCAAGGATTATATTCATCATTTTTAGAACCTATCCTTATGTGTGGAGATAATTTTAGAGGAGAACTTGAATGACCTATTTTTGGGTGGACTCAAGGACCACATTCAACATGAGGTACACATGTTTAATCCACTTAATATTTCTGATTCTATTATCATGGCACATAGAGCTAAGGAAAAATTCATATCCAATAATAAGTAGCCATTCACTCACTTCAAATATCGTAGCATATCGACACCAACATTTCCTCCACCTACTAAATTAACCCCTTAGTAAATTGAAGAGAAGCGTGTAAAAGGATTATGTTTCAGTTGTGACAGCAAGTGGAGAAAAGGACATATATGTGATGATAAGAAGTTATTATACATTTATGGATTTAATGAAGATGAAGAATAAGATGATGCCTCCAATGATGATGAGGAAGAGATAAAGAAGTACCTGAATATTCCCAACCTACAATCTCTTGTCATGTACTTGCAAGTATTATCACTCCACAAAATCTTAAGGTGGTGGGTTTTCTCAAGAAATAGAAGGTGACCGTGTTGATTGATTCAGGGAGCACACATAACTTCATCAACCATAAGCTGGTCACTTGATTGAACTATTTCATCTACCCAGCACCAAAATTTTAGGCCATGATTGCAGATGGTAGCACAATTAATTGTTCAGGTAAGTGCCATAGTATTAAGCTTGCTATGGGTGAGTACAATCTCAATTCTCCTATGTTTTCTATTCCCATGGGTAGCACATACGTTTTTTTGGGAGTCCAATGGCTCATAACCTTGGGTACCATTGAGATGAACTTCTAGGAACTATTCATGTGCTTTCATTTTGAAGGTAGGAAAATTAAACTACAAGGATTACAGGCAAAATCTCCATAATTGATTAGTTCACATCAAATAACCAAGATGCTAAAAAAGGGGACTGAGGGAATTATTAAACGATTATGTTTCATAGAAGTTAAACTCACATAGGCATCTACACATCCTGATCTACAAATAATTCTTGATGACCAACCATCTATTTTTGGGGCCATGCCAAAAGGACTACCACCAAAAAGAGAATATGATCATGCCATTCAAATACTTCCAGGGAGTCAACCACCAAATATCAGAACACACACACACACACACACATGCATAGAAGAGTGAAATCAAAATATGGTCCATGAGATGCTAGAGGGATCATCAAGCACAACCAAAGTGCATATTCATCACCAATGGTCATGGTGGGAAAGAAGGATGACACATGGAGGATGTGCCCAGATTATAGGGAACTCAAAAAGTACACCATCAAAGATAATTTTCCTATTCTAGTAATTGATGATTTACTTTATGAGTTGCATGGTGCTAATTATTTCACAAAATTGTATCTTCACTCAGGGTACCATCAAGTTAGAATCAAGGATTAAGATGTTCATAAAACTACTTTTAGAATGCATGAGGGCCATTATGAGTTTTTGGTAATGCCCTTTGGTCTTACAAATTCACCATCAACTTTTCAAAGCTTGATGAACACTATTTTTATGCCTTTTTTAAGGAAGTTTGTGCTAGTTTTATTTGATGACATATTGATTTATAGTCAGACATGGGAAGCACATCTACAACATGTGAAATAGGTGTTGATAGTTTTAGAGAAGCATTAGCTTTATGCGAAGCCATCCAAATGTGATTAGAGTACAAGAGGTAAAGTACCTAGGTCACTTTTTTACCATGAATGTGTCAAAGTTGATGCCCAAAAGATCAAAGCTATGATGAAATGGACCATGCCAAAAACTCTCAAAAACCTCCAAGGGTTCCTATGATTAACAGGTTACTACTGAAGATTTGTGAAAGGTTATGGTAGCATAGCAGCTCTAATCACTACATTGCTAAATAAGGATGCCTTCCATTGGAATGATGCCACCACCAAAGCATTTGAGAAACTAAAAGTAGCTATGTGCACCACTCTAGTTTTGGCTACTCTAGACTTCTCAAAGACATACACTGTTGAATGTGATGCTTCTGGATCTAGGTTGGGAGTAGTACTAATGTAGGAAGGAAGACCTATTTCATTTGAGAGTCATCAATTCAAAGGTAAGAATATATAAAAACTTGTCTATGAGAAATAAATGATGGCTATTCTTCATGCAGTTAAATGATGGAGGCCCTATCTGATGGGTAGACACTTTAAGGAGAAAACAAATCATGATAGTCTCAAATACTTTTTGGAACAAAGATTATCATTTGAGGAACAAAAAAAGTGGGTAACAAAAATGTTGGGTTATGATTTTGAAATCATCTACAAGAAGGGTAAAGATAATGTAGTAGTATATGCACTATCCAGACGGAATACATCCATGAAAGTATTACTTTGTGCAATGCCCATTTTACAAGTAGATTGGGTGGATGAAGCTAGGTTAGAATGGGAGCAAGACAAGGATACATAGGTTCTGATTTAGAATCTTTAGCAAGGTACTTTAGCCTTTGAAAAAAATTGAATGGAAAGGTAATGTCCTAAGGTATAAGGGTAGGTTATACTTGTGCAAAGATTCAAAGCTTAAGCATAAGATTATTGTGGAATTGCATGCATCTCCAATTGGGGGACACTTAGGGTTCGTAAAAATTATCACAGAATTAAGAAAGATTTATTTTGGGAAGGACTCAAGGGAGATGTATAATTTTTTTTGGCAGAATGCTTGATATGCCAATAGAATAATGGTGAGACAGTTAAGACCTCGGGTTTGTTACAACCATTAGCAATTCCTAGTCAAAGGTGGGAGGAGTTTTCCATGGATTTCATCATAGGGTTTCCTAGTTCTAAAGGTATGAATGTTACTTGTTCATTATGGATAGGCTTAAAAAATATGCCCATTTTTGTGCTTTCTCACACCCATTTTTAGCAAGTATAGTAGCAACTATTTTTTTGGAGGTAGTTCTAAAATTTCATGGAACCCCAAAAATAATTGTAAGTGATCATGATCCTATTTTCACTAATAATTTTTGGACTGAACTATTTTCCTATTTAGGCACTCAGCTAGCTCATAGCTCATCTTACCACCCCCAATTTGACAGATAAATAGAAGTGGTTAACAAATGTTTAGAGGGGTATCTCCATTGTTTTGTATCAAATAAAAAAGAATGATGGGTTAAATGGCTACCACTTGTAGAATGGTGGTATAACACATCTTTCCATACCTCTTCTAAAATATCTCAAGTTATATCTCTATATGGTTATCATCGACCTTCCATCACTTTTTCATTAAAGGTGCAAACCAAGGTTTAAAATGTGGAGAAGCACATTCAGCATCAACAAGAGGTTTTGGCTAGTTTGTGAGAGAATTTGGCCTTGGTACAAAACAAGATGAAGCAAAAAGTAGATCAACACCGTAGTGAGCAAAATTTTGAGGTGGCTGACTAGGTATTTGTACGTTTACAGCCTTACAAGCAAATGTCTTTGAAGCAACATAAAAAGGATAATAAACTTGCTCCTAAGTATTATGGCCCTTATCTAGTTCTATAGAAAATTGGAAGTGTGGCTTACAAGCTCGAGTTACCTCATTCATCTCACATATGCCCAGTATTTCATGTTTCCTATTTAAAAGTCATTGGATAGAAAGTTTTATCCCAGACAGAGCTCACAAAACTAGATGAAGAAGGATGAGTCATTTTAGAACCAGAGAAAATCCTCTAAACACGTACTCATAGGTTGAGAACCAGAGAGATTAGGGAATATCTAACCAAGTGGAAGAACCTGAGCAGTGAAGATGAAACTTGGGAAGGTGAATATTTTCTACAACAACATCTAGAGTTGTTCAATGTTGAGGATAACATTGGTTTGAAGGGGAAGGGCATGATATACCCCTAACCTATTGCATGTATTAGGATAGGAATAGCCAACTTGTGGCTTACTTATTCCTCTTTGATTCTATATCACATTTCTCTATGCATTAATTTGGTTTGTAGGTCAGTCTATGGAGTAACCATGGCCTAGATAGACTATATATAGGAGGTAGTGGGTAATTTTTTATCATTATATTATGAATTCTACTCTTATTAAAGCTTGTGGAGGTTTCCCACTGGAAGTGGCTTGTCTATTATCATATATTTTGATATATTTCACTCATATTTGGATCTATTTCAACCATTCTACTTTATTATTAAAGTAATTTCATTATATCTACCATATAATGATCCTGATGGTATGATCCTGATGGGTAGATTTCACTAACACCTAGAGGTTTTGGTGTACTAATTTATTATATGTGGTATCAGAGCCTCCACCCAGGTTCAAGTCATGAAGTGGGTGGATACACTGACATGGAAATGTTCATTTGGGGCTCATACTCATAGGGATCCTAGTGGTATGGGTGAAAATTTAGCCTAGAGTCTAGGTTTTGAAAGTGTGGTAGGATGTTATGATCATGATGGGTGAATTTCACTAACATCTAGATGTTTTGGTGTAGCGGTTCATTACATGTGGTATCATAGCCTCCACCTGGGTTCAAGTCACAGAGTGGGTGGCTATGCTAGCATGGTAGTGTTCATCTAAGGCTCATACTCATAGGGATCCTAGTGGTATGGGCACAAATCTAACCTAGATTCTGGGCTTCAAAAGTGTGGTAGGATGTTATGATCTTGATGGGTGGATTTCACTAACATCTCAAGGTTTTGGTATAGTGGTTCGTTACACTATCAATCCTAATGATGATAATTTTAACATGAACAATATGAGTAGAATAGTTTATTAAATCAACCCTTAACCAAATTATATCTATAAAATCTTCCCCACTTTTCATATTATCTAATATTATTACCCACCTTACTTTACATAACCTTGGCATATGATAATGATCCCCATAAATCTAACATCATAACCTATTTATTCATCCACTATCCCACATGATCCTACTCAAACACCACATTTGGATACTCATTCACTCTCCCTAGGTGTGTGACTAAGTGATAGGAGTCCAACATGCTAAGGTGCTAACATTTCATGCAACAATGAGTTCTCGCATGCTCACCTAAAGCATGCAATAAAGGACTAGTTCCCATTGATTTTATAGTGTGATGGTATGTTTGTATAAATAATTAGATAAGGATTCTCAAACATATACACAATAATAAACTCATTCCACAATCCATATATAACTTAGCACACATTCATTACTCAATGATCAAAAATAAAAAGATGGCAAAACCGATAACTATCAACCTTAACTTATTTAGTTAAAAAATGACATAAATGATAACTAAAAATATTAAATCCATAGTTAACTAAACAATAATATTAAGCCAACACAAGTTTCATTCATCATATTCATAAGTGATCTCTAAAGAATACATAGTTTTAGAGTTACAATGTAACTAACTTGTATAAACTCTATCAATAACATCCAACTAAACAAAAACATTACAAAGTGGGTATTTATACTTGGTTTTACCTAACCTAGTAGTTATAAAATTAATTACATTCAAGGTGACTCACCAATGATTATCAATACAATTAAATCATGTCAACCATTTACATTAATTTCTTAAGGTCCCAGACCTTTTTACCCTTATATTGTCTCTCGATGCTGGATCCTCATCACTAAGTGCCTATATTCTTATAGGCCAGTGATGGATTCATGATTGAATTATTCTCTTCCATACCCGTGAATCACTTCATAATCATTCTCCACTTTTTGTGTGCTCTCCAAGTCTTTCACTAAAATTTGAGTCCTTCATTCTCAAGTTCTCCATTTAACATGCATATTTATTTTATGACTTGATCTTTTTACACCATAGACTCCCACATCGAGGTCTTCCATGCCGTGATATTATGCATCATTCCTCTCCACACTGGTTATTCTAAAAAAATACTTAACCAAAATTGGGGCCCAACGTCACCCCACACTAAACCATTAGTCTATCCTAGACTAAGCATTATTCTTAGGCTCTACCAAAAATTCAGGTGTTATTTGTTCAATTTGATTTTTTGATGCATTCTTAATGGTTTAAGGTGTTCTACGTTTTAGAATTTATTTATTATACCACCAGTTTGAGCTTCTTAGTCTCCTCAATCTATTCAAGACATTATCCTAATTTATTGGCCAAACACTCAAGGGATGTGGAAGTATCCTTATAAACACTTTCAATTGAAGTGACCTCAGTGATAGCCTATCCTCAGAGTGCTATGAAGTTTATATTTATTTCATGATGGTGATCACTTATTGTGTTCTCCATATCCCCCACATCCTCAAATGCTTTGGTGTGATTTGCATGGTATTTTAATTGAAAGCTACTATTTTCCAAATGTTGTCATTGAAGCTCTTCCACCTAGAGCCTAGCTTCCAAAATATCATTAGGTTGCACCACCTTTTCAAAACCCCATAAAAAATGGGAATGATTTCTCCAACTCTATGCAAGAAATTTTTTCATACCTCTATTACTCTTGTGAACTATTTTGTTGCCTAGGTTTATTCATTTTGGGGGTCAGGATTGTCCTTGCATCATTTTAGTTAAAACTCTACTAAGGTATCTAGTTTATAAAATAACTCACCAAAAAGGGAAACCCCACCCCAAGCACTGGTTCTTGGCTCAAAATTATTTTATAGATGTTCAATGTTTTAACCTTGACCACTGTTTCAATCTTTAACTAGCACTTAAACTCAGCCAGTTCTTCTTCAAGCTTCATTCATATAGTGACCTTGTTTTGATATAAAATAACCATTTATACATGTTTCTTTTGGGATCATCAGGCATTAAAATTAGATAAGGAATTCTACCTTATGACCTCATGTGCCAAATTTAGAAGTGTCTTACTATCTTATATCATGGTAAACTATTGGGGTTTACCCAAAGGGTATTTGAAAGTGATACCAGTTTTAGATCTAATACTAGGATACCTTAAGGCATTTGAAAATGACATTCTTCATTTTAAACAGAATGGAATAAAGACAAATCCTATCAAGTATGCTTGGATGCATCTTCTAGTGAAAAATGTGAAAAATTGTATAAAAGCTTCTCCAACACTCCCCTTTGATATTAGACATTCAAGGCCATGGTTACATCAATTTTATCTAGCCTCTAGATGGAGTCATCAACTGAATCTTTCCCCTTAGAAGGATTTCACCTGAGTATTTTGACATTTGCATCTTTGCTATAATGGCTGGCCCCAATGTCGAACTCATTCATTCCCAAGGTTGTTTCAGAACCATCCTTCTCTTTAGTAGTGATATCATTAATTTACACTTGTGCCTCCTAAAAGGTGGTTTATTCATGCTACATCAATGAAGATGTCTTCTTAGAGTTCAAGGTTACCTATTCTTCTTCTACTACAGTACATTTTTTTGGTGTCTCCTCCAATATATCTATCTTCTCTTTTAAGTCACTATCCTTATGTGTCAATATTTCATGTTCCAAAAGAGTAGTTTGTGATACTAGATTTGGGCCTTCAAGTTGACTTAATGATGGAGTTTCCTTAGGTGGTATTAGGGTAGTCCTTTATCACTTTATATACTCTATTTGGGTGCTAGTACTGGCATCGTACCATTGACACTTATGCTTCTTCTTCTCTAGTATTGGTAGAGGTGAGATTATCTCCTTATTACATTTTTCACTGGTTGATGATTTCTTCTTGGGTTTCAACATGTAAAATAAAGAATGAATTGAATTTCTAACCAAAATCTACTAGAATTTGATGTTAATTTTATCTGAATCTAGCCTTTCCCTATCCATATTCTTCCTAGGGTATATGTACAAGTGGCAGAGGGTGTGAGTCTCTACATCAATCTTTTTAGCAATAATGTTCACTAGTTTCACATCATATATTCAGTTGACAACATTCATGAAGTACCTATAGTGAAAGTATATGGTAATTTTAGCCATCCAAACAAATCTGTAAAGGGAGCCATTTATATGTGCACTAAGGAAAAGTGTTGTGTCATTGTAAAATTTACTTGGTCTCCAACCTATTCAGGTAAGTCCTTTGGAATGTGCCATTCATTCCCAAAGGCTTCCTACATCCCACCATGCCATCCATTCATTTTTAATCTTATGGGATGGAATTATTGATCTAGGGAAAGTAAATGCTTTGAACCACTCTATAGGGGACTTGTGATTAGTAGGGTATGCCCATTTCAACTCTCCAATGGTGTATTTAGGTACACCAATCTCATCAAACACTAGTAATAAAATGAGAGTGCCCCATGCAAACTTTTGGTTAGGTAGATGGTGGGATTTTTATGCATTTGTGATAATATTATCAACAAAGTACCATGCCCAATTATACTTTTATCCCATGGTAACTTGTTTAGTGACATAAAGATTGGCCATATCCACCTCTTTCCACCTATTAATGCCTCCAACCTTAGTAATAATGATGCACAAGGCCATTTTGAAGGTGGGATCTTGGAGACTAGTGATATGCATATCATGGCCTTGTTTTTGATACTCAAATGCCATTGTAATCTTTTTGATCTCATTTTGGTCCTCCAAGTCATAAGCAAGGTTTATGCTCGAGCATTGTAATCTTATGACTTTGCTTATCTACTCTGGTGTAATTTGCATCTAACACCTAGTAAATTAAAAATAGTCTTCATGCACTCATGAAATTAAAAACATTACTACTTCAACTGACTTCCAAAAATATGGAATATTAAATAATTATAAGAGTCATGCATCATTGAGAGCATTCAAAATACTCAAGTCATATACCGACTCATTCTTTATGTTTTAGAACTCTACCTAATAGTTTTGTTGTATTCCCACTTAATTACTAGACTGGTGATGGTTATAATAAAAAACATTATAAGTGGGTAGATTTAATACCTAATTCTCTACATGCAACACTACCTCTAGGTACTACATTTATTTGACCAACAGTGGGGGTGGAGGGGGTACAATAGCCTTATTCTTCACCTAGTACACCATTTATGACTTTGTGTCTTCCTTGAATTGATGTGAAAACTCTTTTGCATGTATGCCAAGTTATTCAAGTACCTCCTCTCTAATCAACAAAAAATGACCACCCACACTCTCCAAATCTTCTTCCTTTGGTAACATAAGTGAAGTCTCACTATGTTTGGCCTTTTTATTCAATTGCATCACCCTTTGAGGAACATGAAGGTTGAGGCATGTCCATCCAATCCTCTTGAAAGAATACATGGTTGCTTTATTATCCCAATCATATATCCTATTTCAATGTAATCTAATTGAAAATATTGACCTATGTGACCTACAAATTTGTAACCCTGCATGTCCTTACACACCTCCCAATAATCTACCTATTTCTCATAACTACTTCATCCTGCAATGCTTAAAAATAGTCTCAATTAGTTATTTTTCACTCATCTAGAAGCTTGAAAATCACTCTTATATCAACTTAACTATGCTTCTTTGGCTCTGTAAGTTTGTAATGTGATAATAGTAAAAAGTGAAATGACTTACACTTAACCTTTTATAAACCTAAGGGGATAACTAACATTTACTACCCTAATACTTATTCCATCACATAATAAATTATAGTAAAGGTATTGTCATGATGCATACTTTGAACACTTGTCATTACCATTGGTTTCCTTGTATTAAATACATGTCCCATCTCACACTTTTCCCAAAGTGTATGACAATTGTAAAGAATTTGAAAATCTTCTATTCCGAAGGAAGGAATCTTACTTCTTGACCCTGACTTTGTTAGTGGTTAAGTTACCACATCCTACATACCCTTTTATCTTCACACACTTATACTTACATGCCATTACTTCAGTGCACATTCCTATTGACCATATCCTTGGTGTTCCATAAATTTTACTTCTTTTACCCTTACCACACACTAAAATTTATTTATGGTCCTCCATGACATTATAAGTACATACAAAAGAAGGAAGTGTTGACCCTAAAAATACTCAAGGGTGTGAAACTAGTGTCATGCTTTATTGAAAATAAATAAAATCTTATACTAACCTAGTGTCATACGCCTTATTACTAAAAAGAGGGATGACTATTTAGAGTAGTAAGGTCTCAATCGACTAACATTGAAATGGCCAAGAAGGAATTGGCCATCTAGTAACTTCAATTTGCATGCATCAATTAGACAAATACTATGAATAATAAATGGGCCATCTTAATGGACATGAATCTTTATTGAGTGGCACAAAAACTTGGAGTTATAAACTAGAACATGCATGCCTAGATTAATAGTCTTATTCTTCAAATGGTGATCATGTCAGGCCTTTTTTTTGCACTTTTCCACTCCTTGAATCCAATGTGAAAGAAATTGAATCTCATTTAGCTGAAACAAAGCATCTAGGCACACTTTCAAGGACTCTTCATCATCCAATTGACCAATACACACAATGCAAAGAGAAGGGACAAGGATTTCAACTAGAAGAACTATTTTAGTACCAAACATAAGATTAAATGGTGTCTTCTTGTTTAACCATTTATAATTGGTTTGATATGCCCATAACACTGTAGACACATGATCATCCTAGTCTAGGCATCTAATATTACATATCTTGGTCAATGTATTGATCATGATTTTATTGAATTCCTCAGCTGTACCATTGGATGGAGAATGATAATGTGTAGTTTTCTAGTGCATGATCATGAATTCAAACAAGATGATACAAATGGTCTTGTTAAGAAAATGGGTTCTTCAGTCACTAATCAGACTTATCAAACACCTAAACTATGTAATGATATTCTCCCAGATGAACCATATAATAGTGATAGTAGTACAATCCCTAGTTGGCATAACTTCAACCCAATGAGTAAGATAAGTAGTAGCAGTGATAACATAGCGTGTGATAGTACACCTCCCTACTGGGTTGATGGGTCCAAAAAAATCAATAGCCCACTTTTCAAAGGGTTCTTCTGACAACAAAGGATGAAGGGGAATAACATTGCTTATGTTTAGATTTCCCATGCACTAGAAAATATCACATTGGTGTTGTTTCTACTCATTTTCGCTTTTCACATTCAGAAGAAATAAGAAACTAAAGATAATGGTCAGGGGTTAGATGATACCTAGATGAAGTTGTGCACCATATCTAGACAATTGAAGGAGCTCCTCTTTGGCTGTGGAGGACGACACCTGTAGATAAGAAAGTCTTAAATAAAGAAAATGTTAGATAGATATATGGTGGACTGCCAAGCAAAGCTCAGTCCCAGAATGCAAAGACTTCCTTGAGGGATGACAGTCCACTAGTTGATAAAAGAGTGTTGCTAGAAAGAGAAATGGTGAATGACTAAACAAAAGAAATAGAGATAATGCGTACCTATATTTTGTTGTCAGTCTGTCACAGTCGTCGACGTCGGTAGTTCTGCCGGCATCGTTTGGTCAAGGTTGTCGATGTTGGTAGGGGCAATGGTCAATGTTGGTCAGGGAAATGGCCTTGGATGGGTTTTGGATGGGTTTATGGGTGATAGAGGAGTCTGGGAGGTCTATAGGAGTTTGGAGGTCCGTGCAAGATTACAGGGAAGTCAATAGAGTCTTAAGAGGGATAAGGGGTAGAGGACAGGTTGTCAAAAGGAGTAAGGATATGGGGAAGGCCTCTCAGCCTCTCCAGGAAGAAAGTCAGGTCTGGATGATGATATTTAGAAATACTAAATAGAAGCTAATTGCTAATGCTTTCTAAATTGCTGAAATGAAATAAAAGAAGAATACTTAGCTCTTGCTTGCTTTACTGAAGAATCAGGGGTGTGAACGCTTGTTCCTAATGCGGTTGATGTAGAAGACTTCTTGCAATGTTTCAATCAGGTGTGGAGTGATTGATGCAGAGTTCTTGTATCCTGTGATGCTTGGTGTGCATCCGAGAGAGAGAGAGAGAGGTCAAATTCTGAGAGCAAGAGAATTAGCATTTCAGGTGCACAGTCGAGGTCAGAATTTGGTTTTAATAAACCAACGTCGATGATACCGCTGGCATTGGTCGACCGTCGACCGACATCAACAGCTAGAGAATGGGTAAAAAAGCTATTTTTAGCCTTTTGTCCATTCTTCCATCTGCCAAATTCAATTGTCATTGTTAAACAGTCTGAATGGTGGGTTTAATAGGCGTGAGAATTAGTGGGGGAGTTGAAATAGGTCTTAGGTAATTATGATTAGTCATAGGGTGATAAATGGGGGTATCCAAGGGCAAGGTGAGGTGTCATGGGTGATGTGTCAAGGGTGGTGTTATTAATTTAAAATAGGTAATTTATTTTAAATTAATAAGTGTGAGGGTTATAAATGTTTAGAAGTGGACCAAGGGGACCAATGGGGGGTTGACCAAGGAGTAGACACAATTTTGGTGTCTACATTTGCCCCTTTTTGTCTTATTGGTTGTTCTTGATGAACTACAAGACAAAAATAGGAGTAAGTTACCCCACGTATGGGATAAGGTCTTTTTTGTCCTGTTGGTTGTTCTAATGAACTGCAAGATAAAAAACAAGGGTTGGCTACCCCAGATGTGGGATGAGGTATTCCCCCCTCAAAGTGGGAGTCGAGGGAAGGTAACCTGATATCGGGTGCCGGTTTGATAGATAGTGGATGGATATAGTGAAGTTTGAGTGTGAATGCTACAAAAGTTGAGATTGTGCATATACAACTTCACGTGATAGGTAGGTCAAATTATCACAGTCAAAGGTCATGGAGTGCTAAAATTGAAATAACTAGTCCCCAACATTTAGTTGTAGCTGATTGGGTTAAATGATCCAAGCTGTAGCTCCAATGGTCGTCGTGTTCCAAGTATCCTGAGCTCAGGAAGTGCTCTTGGAAAACATGAAAATGTCACAAGTAGTGGGGATCAACTTGGGCATGATCCAATACTTGTGAGGGTTGTAATGTGATGTGCATACAATTTTTCTAACTATTCGTGAGGTAGCATATATGTAATCAAAACAACCAAGGCATAGTTGTCTCAAAAGTGGTCATGGTTTGGGGAGATAGTCGTGATCTCCAAGGTCATTGGTCGAGTCGGGTTGAGTCATGGTTAAAAGTTAAATGGTTTGTCTATCAAGTAGACGAACAAATAGATGTGGCCAAGCTAACCCCAGAAGATGTCATGTCATCTAAGTGCTACCTACATAGCCCCTATTTAAAGGGCCTCAGACCAATGTAGTTTAGGCTGGTTGATAGGTTGGTTTGGTCAGATTATAAATGAAGAGGGTATGATGATGTTACAGCCTTTTCCATATTATATGATGGTGTATTTTGTAACATTGGCTATGTGGTCTTTCATCCATAGCAATTTTCCATATTGGTGATGGTGTATGCTAAAAATGAAATGAGTATGCTTATGCTTCAGCAAGTAATGGTTTATGCTTAACATAAATTGTGTGGTCGAGAGTTTTCATGTGTATTGGTTTCCATAGAAACTAGTGTGAATGGGCTATGTCATGTTAGTGGTCTGAAAATGTTTGGTTTGATTTGGTTGGTTTGGATTTGGTTTGGTTGTATGTGACCAAGGTATAAGAAGTGAAAGGCGTGTTTCTCTTTCATTGACAAGGACCATAATGATAGCATGGATAGGGTTGTTGCAAACAAAAACCCCGTTCATGCATTACGTCATTGACCATTGTTTGTGTTAAAGAAGTATTCAAATCACTTGATGTTAAGTGAGCTCAAAATCCCTTCCGTATGTTGGGGTAATAGGTTTGATTATGTGAGATGTGAGGATAACGTAACCCTTTTTAGCAAGGATAACTTTTCCCCTTTTATAGGTGACCCTGAGAACGACTACAGGCAAGTCCATGACCTTTTTTTTTTTTTTGGTAGACTGATCGATGCGGGAAGTCTATGTGGGGATGTTGTTTTGTTTTGTGGTCATATGTGAAGCTGATCGATGTGGGAAGCTTATGAGAGAGTGCTATTTGGAGCAAAATTTGTGTATAGCCATCCTTCGAGGGAGTGGTCTATATTATGCTTTGTATGTTGATGTCTTTAAATAGATGTCCTTCAAGGGAGCAGTCTATTAATTACAGTAATGATGTAGCTATCCTTCGAGGGAGCAGTCTACATTTATAGTTTATGACCTTTGTATAGGTATCCCAATTTTTATGGCTTTTTTTTTCTTTTTTTTTTTGACTAAAATTTTGGTCATGGACTTGACTATAGAGGTTTGGGGGGTTTCCCTTTTATAAGGACAAAGCATTCATGCTTTACCAAAGGGTTGACTAATGTTTTTAAGGAAAAAGGGTTGAAAGGAATAGGAATGACGATGACGGGGGTTGCTCAAGGGACGAGCTCAAGTTAAACATCAAGTGAATGATTACTTGATTAACAGTAGAATGGTCATAGATGCAAGGCATTAAGGGGCTCATGTTCTAGCCAGCCTTCAAGAGAAGACAGATGATAAGTCCCTGATCCATACTTGTGTGTTATGATATAAGGTCCGAGCCAATTAGGAGCAAACTTGCCTCGTTTACTTCTTTCCAAATTGGTCACGTGTTGGTTTTCTTTGAGGACAAGATCTCCGATTTTGAAATCTCATTCTCTCAGACTTTTGTTATAGGCACGTTAGAGGTGATTTTGGTAGATATGGAGATGGTTGAGGGCAGTAAGGCAACGTTCATCAAGTAACTCAAGTTGAGCCAACCAATCTTGATGAAAGTCATTGTTAGAAAGTATGTCGTGCAAAGAGATGCATAGAGAAGGTATTTTTATTTCAAGAGGTAGGACAACCTCTGTTCCATACACTAGAGAGAAAGGTGTAGCACTAGTAGGGGTTTGAATGCTAGTGCGGTAGGCCCACAAAGCGAAGGGAATGTGAATGTGCCAATCCCTTCCAGTGTCGTTGGCCATCTTCATTAGAATTGTGGTTAATATTTTGTTGGAAGCCTCGGCCTTCCCATTTACTTGTGGGTAGTAAGATGAGGAGAAGCTGAGTTTGATGCCAAATGAGTCACAAAGTTTTTAGACAGTCTTATTTTTGAATGATTTGCCGTTATTGGTGATGATTTTGTGAGGTACACCGAAATGATAGATGATATGGGTGTTGATGAAGTCAACAATTTTGTCAGCTTTAGTAGAGATTAGGGGAATCGTTTCCACCCATTTAGTGAAGTATTCAGTTGCGGTGATAATGGACTGATGTCAGAGAGATGAATGGGGGTTAATTTCATCGATTAGGTCTAAGCCCCATTATGAAAAGGGCTAGAAGTCCTTAGCAACTTGTAGAGCATGGATAGGGACGTGAAGTAAGTTAGCATGTTGTTGGCATTTGATGCAATGCCGAACATAGTCGCTGTAGTCTTGGTGAAGAGTGGGCCAATAATAGCCCAGGCGAAGGATGTGCTTTGCAATCGCATTACCACTGAAATGTCTGCCACAAATCCCATCGTGGACTTGTTTGATAGTGTGAGATGTTTCATTGGAGGTTAGACATCGAAGAAGGAGGCCATCAAAAACTCATTTATAGAGAAGACCCCCTAGCATAGTATATTGAGTGGTACTCTTGATAAAAGCCCGTCGTGCATTGCTAGAGAGGTTAGGAGGAATGGTAGAATAAGTTAAGTAGTTAACAAGTTATTTATACCAAACATCCTATGGACTAGAGTCAATGGTGGTGATGAGGTTGATGTTAGTGGAGATATATGAAGGTAACACCAAACAGTGTACCATAACATAAATTCTCGAGGAAGATGATGAGGATGGAATGCGTGAGGTGAGAGAGGCCATGGTGTCGACAAACTTATTCGTAGATCAAGGAATAGTTTGCAAGAGGTAATGGTCAAAAGATTCTAGCAGGGTGTCAACATGGTGTTTGTACCTTTGAAAAACTTCATTTTTACAAAGATATGAACCGTTGATTTGATTAACGACTAGTTGTGAGTCACCAAAGATGTTGATGGTCTTGACGCCTAGGAAAAGGGTGGTTTGAAGTCCCAAAATAGAGGCTTCATATTCAGCCATGTTGTTGGTACATTCAAAGTCAAGTTTGAAAGATAGGGGCATGGGCTCACCCTCATGAGGGATGATAATGACGCCCGCACCCCCACCGTGTTGACATTTAGACCCATCAAAGAACATTATCATTGGATAGAAAATGTCATTGGTGGATAATGTGGTGATGGATTCATTAGGGAATTCACAGTGAGAAGGTTGGTTGTCTGGTAGAGGGACATCTGCTAATTGGTCAGCGATTGTTTGCCCCTTTATAGATTTTTGTTGGATGAATTCCAAGTCAAACTCAGCAAGAAGCATAAGCCAACGAGCCATACGTTGATTTTGGTATGGCTTGGAATGCATGTATTTAAGAGGGTCGGTGTGGGTGATGACATAAGTTTTGTGATTGAGAAGATAATGACAGAGTTTGGTAGCGGCAAAGACTAATGCCAAGCAGAGTTTTTCGGTGTGAGTATATCAAGTTTCATAATCAATGAGCATTCGGCTTATGTAATAAACCGCTTGCTCATGATGTTGTTCATCGCGGTGCACAATCATGGCACCTAAAGAATGATTTGTTGCTGAGATGTAAAGATAGAAAGGTTGACCTTCTTTAGGTGGAATAAGGACTGGTGGAGAGACAAGATAATGTTTAAGAGCCTAAAAAGCCTCTTAGCAATCCTTATCCCAATTAAAGGAGACATCCTTCTTGAGGAGGTGATGAAAGGGTTGAAATCGGTCGAAAAGCTACGAGATGAAGTGATGGATAGATTGAAGCTTCCCTTGCAAGCTACAAAGTTGCTTTAGATTAGTTGGTGGTGGCATCTCGAGTATAGCTCTTATCTTAGCGGGATCAATCTCAATGCCATGAAGGGAAATGATGAAGCCTAAAAGCTTCCTAGAGAGAACCCCAAAGACGCATTTCTTGGGGTTGAGTCAAACGCTGTATTGGAGGAGGTGAGTGAAGATGATTTTGAGAATAGTCAAATGGTCACGACAGAGTTTAGATTTTCCTAGTAGGTCATCCACATAGTCTTCTATGATTTTTTGGAGGATATCGTGAAAGATGTAAGTCATGGCACGTTGATATGTGGCGCCTGCGTTCTTTAGGCCAAAAGGCATGACCCTATAGCAAAAAGTCCCCCATGGGGTGATGAAGGTAGTTTTGTGCTGATCTTCTAGCACAATCAGGATTTGGTTATATCCTGAAAACCCATCCATGAGTGATAGCATCTCATGATTGGCCGTAAGATCAACAAGTTGGTCAATGTTGGGAAGAGGAAAATCATCTTTTGGGCAAGCTAGGTTAAGGTCACGATAGTCAGTATAGATTTAGATCCCCCTAATTACTTTGGTGACAGGGATGATATTCGACACCCATTGTAGATAATCGATGGGTTGAATAAAGGAGATGGAGAGAATAAATTGAAGCTCCTCTTTAACAAGGAGTGCAATGCGAGGATGCATTTTGCAAAGCTTTTGCCTGACAGGCTTAGCTTCTGGGTTTGTGATGATGTTGTGAATGACGATGTTAGGGTTGATGCTAGGCATGTCGCTATAGGTCCAAGCAAAGGCTTTGCTATGGTCTGAAAGGAATTTGGTATAGTCAATTTGTTCTTGGGCATCCAAAGATTGACCAATCTTTAAAATGCGAGGAACATTAGAAGATGGAAGGTTAATGTCAATGGTCGATTCATTTAACATAACCTGCATTTTTGAAGGAAGTGATCATTGGATGAAAGAGTTGTCTGCACCCATGTAGGTGAGAATGGAATCATTGTCTATGCATTGGAAAATGTTGATGGTAGCAGATTCATCATCTATCATGTTTGGATAAATGAGAGGGAGTGACCTGGATACCCCACCTAGTTGATAGGTTAGGGGTTCCAAGCGAATGGCGTTTATGCAAAAAAAAACTAGGAGGGATGGAAACCATCGACTCTATAGGTGAAGATGGGGGAATAGGCGAGTTTGGAGGTGATTATTCTATGATAGGTTTGGGGTGAGGGTTTTTAGAAGTTTAAGTAGGTTCTTCAAAACCCAGGCCATGTCGCTTCTTGGCATTCTTTATGGCCTCATCATTTGGTGGTTCGACGGGCTGGTGGGAGCCTTGTTCGTAGCGCCCAAAGCCAAAGCCCTTCCATGCACACCTATAAAGGTAGGTATGAGCAAAGTTTGGGTTGCCAAGAAAAGAGAAGTCAGACATAAATAGTTGGGGTGATGAAAGAGGGTTCCCATCAGTGGGAGCTCGATCTAGCCCTCCATAGATGAGATTTGTTTCAAGATTGGGAGGACCATAAGGGATGACCATTCTAATACGATGGTCATAGCTAGGATTATGATGAAGTTGTCCATACTCTTGAGGAGTCTAAAACATGTCCAAGGTGAGTAAACAATACTCCCCAAGTGAAAGGCGTTGGAAGGTATCTTCCATAGGGTCTTTTGTTGTCACTTGAGGAGGTGGTGTAGGTGTAACCACCGTTTGCGTACTTGTTGAAGCTTCCGTAGGTGGAGGCGGTGTTTGGGTTGATGTCTTGAAAGGAATGAGAACATCATTGGGTTGATAAGTTGTGTTTCACGTCTTGAAAGGGGAGGGGTTTGTGGGAATGACATGGACTTGACCGTCGTGTTCAAATTTGACACAACGGTGTAATGTAGAAGGGACACAGGCCATGGCGTAGATCCAAGGTCATCCTAATAACATGTTGTATTAGAAATCTCCCTTGATGATGTAGAAGAGCTCTGGGATTGTTCGTGGGCCAACATGAATATGTAAGACAATGGTGCCAACGGTAGTGGCGGTGGTGTCATTAAAAGATCGAAGAATTGCATCGATTTTTGACACACAATTCTTTGGGAGGGCTAATTGGTCAAAGGCATGGGTGGAAATGATATTGATACTGGCACCCCCATCAATCATAACTCACTTAATGTGAGTTTGATCAACGTAGGCTGTGATGAAAAGGGTAGCATCCTGATCTTCCAAGTTGGAGGTAGGAATTTCAGAATCACTAAAGGTAATAGAGGTGACGGTGGGTAATGATTGGACTAAGGCAGCTAGTGGTTGGGGGTCCTCGAGTTGGACCTCCGCTGCCTGCAAAGCTTTGATTAAAGCTTGACGATGTTGTGGGGAGCTTTGAATGAGGTCATATAAGGACATCTTCACGGGAGTTTGGTGAAGCTATTTCACCATGGAATCATGGATTGCCTCTAAAGAAGTTGGTTGGGATGTACCCAAGATAGAAATCTTGGGTTTTGGTGGTTGAGTAGGTTTGACAAATGGGTAGGTCCAAGGAATATCAACTTTCTCTTTTGCTTTATCCTTTGAAGTTTGTGACCTAGTGGCCACATTGATGGTGTTAATCTCGAATAAAGGGGGCGAAGGAGGTAAAGGGACCATAGTCTGTTGATGGGATTCTGATGAAGGTGAAGAGGTTTGAGAGACATGAGATGGTGTTGGAGATGTGTCGACAGTATCCTCAATAAGAAGGGTGTATTTTTCCATGTATTGGCGAATGAAAACCTTAAGGGCACAATAATTTTCAGTGTCATGTCCAGGTGTGTGATGATATAGGCAAATTTTAGTGTCATCGAACCAAGACAGTTTTGGTCCAAGAGGTTGAAATAGTTTAATAGGTGGGAGAGTGATGCTAGAAGTTCGCAAAAGTCAGCGTAGTATCAAAGCATATGAACCCGCTAATGGGTCTGTGCTTGTTGATGCACTAGGTGTTGATGACTTTTGTTTTGGAGTTGTTGAGGGAGATTTCCATACCACCTTTTTGATTGGTGGTGTGGCCACTCGTGTAGACGACACTTTCTTCGTGAGGGGTGCCAAATTTTTCAAAGGAGGTATGTTTTTGGTGGGTAAAGGGAGTAATGGAGGCAACTTGTTTTTGTTAGGTGTTGGAGTAGGGAGCACTCCTATTAAGGTAGAAGGATGAGGGCCCAAAATAGAGGGCAATGGTGATGGTGGGGGAGGAGTTCTCCAACGTGTTTTAGTAGCCTTCTGTAGTTTGGTTTGAGGACCACTATTGTGTGAGGCAAGGTTCAAGTCTACCTTCACTTGTGGGTAAGTGAGGTTAGATATGGGGCGAACACCAAGGGATTTAATCGGTGTTGGTATGGTGGATGTTTGTGAGGGTTTAGGTTCAGATGCAGACGGTCGAGTTTCTAAATATTTAGAAGTAGAAGCCTGGTCCTCATTAGAGACTTTGGGAGATTTTGTCGAAGGAGGGTCATTAGTACGAGATGAGATGGGATGTGTATGATAAGGAGCTTTGAGTCGCTCCCATAGTGCCTCATGTTCTAAGTTTCTCGAATGGAGAAATCCTAAGTTTTTAGCCAGTCGAGAGAATGGTTTAGAAGTTGTTGCGTGAGGCTTTATAATTGGTTTTCTATAAGATTTGGGTGGTCGTGAGAGTGGGAATGTGTTAGATGCAGCAATTTCAGGCCAAAGGCTTGAGAGAGACATTACTAGATCGTCTTCGGTTGAAGTAGGTGAAGAGACAAGTTCCTCTCTTGGTGGAGAAGGAATTGGGGAATGTGACTCCTCAAGAGGATAGAGGGCAGGGATGATTGTACCTTCTACTTGCGGTTAAAGAGTAGGAAAGGTATGGTCCTCCATTGGTAGTAGGAAGGATGAAGGTGGGGCTAGTGGCGTTGGTATGGTCAAAGCATCCTCCAATATAAGAGAGGTCGATGGAGAACTAATAGGAGAAGAAGGCTCTTCTACCTGTGGTGGACAAATAGGAGAAGAAGGCTCTTCTTCTTGTGGTGGACAAATAGGTTGACTAACCTCTTCAGACTATGGGAGAGGTTGGTTAGGAATGATAGGAAAGACCGTGTTGATTGTGCGTATATTACACTCTTGGGGGTCTTCTGCCATGGTCTATACATTGTTTTGGCTAGGGGATGGTTAGGGAATGGTTGTCTAAATATGTCTATGTTTTGGTTAGGTGGTGCATTTGGGTTATCCAAGACAAGATCACCTTTATCTAATATGTCCTGAATGACATTCTTAAGGGTTTTACAATTGTCTGTGTCATGGCCTTTGACATGGTGATAATAACAAAAGTCATTTTCCCTATACCATGTAGGGATAGCTTTTGAAGGGTCAAATTGTGGTGGTGGTCAAATTTGGGGGAGGTTGAGGACTCCCTATTTGACTAGTTTATCCAACACAGATGCGTATGATTCTCCTATTGGAGTATATTGACGTTGTACGTATCATTGTTGGAATTATCATGTAATGCTTTGAGATGTGGAAGGTTTGGATTGGTTAGTTGTGGTCGATGATGATGATCTAAGTACCACAACATTTTTCGATCCCTTAGATTTGGAATTGGAGGAAGAATATTTGGATGAAGGGTCATTTGATTTTGCGTTAGTATTTTTACTACGCAATTTGACTTTATTTTCTTCAACAGCACGGAGTTCAAGCTTCCTAGCCATGGTGAAAGCTTTGTCAAATGTGCGGAATGTTTGGACCTGCAAAGTAGATGAGATGTGTTTGGCACATGCTTGTGAAAAGAGCTCGATGAGCTCAGGTTGAGGTAAAGAAAAGGAGAGTTGGTTGATTAAACTTCTCCATCGAGCAATGAAATCGGCTATTGATTCGTCGTCAAATTGTCTGATAGAGTATAGGTCCATGATGGAAACTTTTTTAGTGATGTTAATTGAAAAGTGGTCAAGGAAAAGTTGGGCTAGTTGAGTGAAAGAAAAGATAGAGTGACTAGTAATAAAACTATACCAATTGAGGGCAGCACCAGAAAGCGACATGGAAAATGTGCGTAGTAACAATGCATCATCATGTGCTATAAGGTAACAAGCATGTCTAAATGCTCGTAGATGTTGCTGTGGGTCCTCTTTACTCTAAAAATGAGTAAACTTGGGAAGTTCCCATTGACTAGGATATGGTCGGATTGAGACTGAAGGATGAACGGGTTCATTACAGATTTGTGCATATGAGAGAACATTTCTTGAACCAGAAATGGATGTCTCAAGATTAGACATCTTATCCATCAACATCTTGATTAGATTGGTTGATGGATTTGCAGGTGGGGTGCCCCCTAGGTTGTAAGGCATTTGGAAGGTGTTAGATGGAGCGTATGACATAGTTGGTTGTGCTTGTATAGGCACAACATATTGGTAACTAGTCATAGCGACTGGTGTTGAAGTCAAGGGTGGTTGTGTCATGAAGCTAGAGGGCACAACGTGACTCGATGTCGCCAAAGGTGGTTGGATGGTGGCAACACTAGCCGAAGGATAAGTAGTCACTCTTGTATTTATGGGTGTAAGAGTAGGTGGGATAGAGACAATTAAGTTCTGGAATGGTGTAGGAGTTTGTTGAATGGTTTGTGGTTGAGGGGGTGTAGAAACCCCAATGGAGGTGGGTCCAAAAACAGAAGGAGAGGCCACACTTTGAAGATTGGTCATGGTTGGGTTGTTAGTTGAGGCAATGGCCTAGGTGTCTATGGGTTGAGTTACAAAGGCCGTTGATATGATTGTCGTTTCAACTAAGGAAGTTGGCATCCCATAAACTGGGTTGCCTAAAGGATCTTGCATTTGACTTCTCACGAGATAGTGCTGAAGAGCCTTGACATTGAGGTCAAGGAACCTTTCAAAGTCTTGATCCCCTTCGGGAATAATTGGATGTTGAGTTGAGGTTGGTTGGATAGGAGTACATTCAATTTCTAAATTATACTCCATTTGGGGACTTGATATAGAAGGTGAAGGTGGGAGTGGTTTTTGCCTTGCGTGGTCAACAAGAGTTTTGGTTTGACTATGTGTCAAAACCATTCAAGGCAAAATAGATTCAGGTTCTAAAAATTGTATGTTTCAGCCTCAGAAAACCAGAATGTGTTTTTAACAGCAAAAAGGTCAGGTTTTTAACTTGCTATTTGAGAAGAAATTTTTTTGGACAGTAACCGACGTTGGTAGAAAAATTGATGTTGGTGAATTAAGTTTCTGATGTCGGTCAGATAACCGATGTCGGTGAAGATGAGTTGTCGACGTTGATGGAAAAACCGATGTCAGTGTCTGTGTATTTCCAGAAACTCAGAGAACTAAAAATTTTTGGAAGAAAAAGAAAGTTTTGAGTTGTTTTTAGATCTCAGAATGCGACCTCACCAACTCAAAAAATTAGATACAAACAAAAAAATAGATGAAGGCAAGAAACCACTAAATGTTAATTCATAAGAATAGAATTTTAGAATCATGTTGGCTTATGCCTTAGAAGAATATGTTTGGTAATTGGGCCTGTAGAACGGGTCCTAAAAGAGGCAGTCTAAGGTTGGTTTTGGGTTGAGTTTTGGTGCTCAAAATCTGTATTAGGTTTTGTAAGTGCCCTAGTGCTCGGAGCTTTCTCCCCTCACTTCACGAGCCCAGAGCCAAGCTGGGTCACTTAGCCAGTATATACTTCCCCTAGAGTTTATCCTCTGCCAGAGAACAGAGTGGGTTCTCCCCTTGGTAGTGAAGTCCAAGTGGGATTGTCAGGAAGGGTAAGGTATCTGATAGGTGATGAAATCCTAGTCGGGCCTTGTCTCAGGTATGTTTAGATGTTTAGTTTGATGTGCTTGTGGTCTGGTAGTGTAACATATGTGTACTACACTTTATTCATAATGTAGTTTTAATTACTAGGTGAGCTAAAAATGCATTCAAGCAAGAATGAAATGCAATAGATTTTAGCCCAAATTGAAATGTTTTGTTCGGATGCAAACAACTAGGAAAAGGTTAAGAGCATGAACTTCACTAGTCTAAGATGCAGAAAAGAAGTGACAAGCAGAAAAAGTTCTTTTTAACTTGTGCTAATGGTGTCTTTTCAAAAAAGAAAGAAAGAAGAGGGATGCAAGAAGAGAAAATTTCCTAATGCACCTATATGAAAGTTTGTTTTTAGAAGAAATGAACCCAAGGAAAACCCCAGGGTCCCACCGGGTGCGCCAAAATGTTCCTATTCATTTTTTTGCTTTTTACATTTAGAAGAAATAAGAAACTAAAAGGTAATGGTCAGGGGTTAGATGATACCCGGATGAAGTTGCACACCGTATCCAGACGATTGAAGGAGCTCCTCCTTGGCTGTGGAGGATGACACCTGTAGATAAGAAAGACTTAAACATAAAAATTTTAGATAGATATATGGTGGACTACCATGAAAAGCTCGGTCCCAGAAGTGCAAAGACTTCCTTGAGGGATGACAGTCCACTAGTTGATAAAAGAGTGTTGCTAGAAAGAGAAATGGTGAAAGACTAAACAAAAGAAATAGAGATAATGCGTACCTATATTCTGCTATCGGTCTATCACAGTCACCGACGTCGGTAGTTCTATCGGTGTCGGTTCATCAAGGTTGCCGACGTCGATTAGTCTGCTGATGTCAGTAGGGGAAATGGTCGATGTCAGTCAGGGCAATGGCTTTGGATGGGTTTTAGACGGGTTTATGGGTGACAAAGGAGTCTGGGAGGTCTGTAGGAGTTTGGAGGTCTGTGCAAGATTGCAGGGAAGTCAATAGAGTCTTAAGAGGGACAAGGGGTAGAGGACAAGTTGTCAAAAGGAGTAAGGATATGGGGAAGGCCTCTCAACCTCTCCAAGGAGAAAGTCAGGTCTGGTTGATGATATTTAGAAATGCTAAATAGAAGCTAATTGCTAATGCTTTCTAAATTACTGAAATGAAATAGAAGAAGAATACTTAGCTCTTGCTTGCTAAAGAATCAGGGGTGTGAACGCTTGTTCCCGATGTGGCTGATGTAGAAGACTTCTTGCAATGTTTCAATCAGGTGTGGAGTGACTGATGCAAAGTTCCTATAGCCTATGATGCTTGGTGTGCATCTGGGAGAGAAAGAGAGAGAGGTCAAATTTTAGGAGCAAGAGAATTAGCATTCAAGCAAAATTTAGGGTTTAAAATTTGGTTTTAAGCAACTGACGTCAGCGAAACCGCCAGTGTCGATCAACTATTAACCGACATTGGCGGCTAGAGAATGGGTAAAAAGGCTATTTTTAGCCTTTTACCCATTCTTCCATATACCAAATTCAATTGTCATTGTTAAAATAGCCAATTGCTTCTTTTATTGAGTGTTAAGATGAGCTAGTGTTGAACTCATATTCATAAAGGTGGTGATATCTTCCAAATCTTTTGGCATGGATGTGACTTAGAAAAGATGCATCAAATAAGTTATTTTTAATGGTGTACACTAGTTCACTAGATTAAATACATGATAGATGATCATGGCCATAGTTAAGCTTACTATATTTCACCATCATTGAGAACTAGAACTCTTAAAATAACACAATCCACTGGTAAATGTGCCTATGCAATACTATTTTATTTACTAGGTACTTTAATGCCTCATGGTTCATAAATAAGATGAATGGAGTGGCCAAAAAGTATTGATGGAACTTTTGGAGAGTGTAAACCATATATAATTCTTCACACTCTGTAATTATGTAATTATGTTTAGTTGGATTAAACTTTCTGCTTGTAAAATAGATAGACTGGTCAAGGTTGCGCTTATTAGGTTGAGTAAGGATAACACCTACTACCATGATGGAAGCATCGGAATGTACATGAAAAGGCTTCATCTAGTCTATAAACTAGAGAGTAAGGGTGATAATAAGCTTAGCCTTGAGTGAAAAAAATGCTTGTTGGTGAGCATTGGTCTAGACAAATTAAATATTTTATTTTAACAATTCTTCTAGTGGTGTAAAAATCTTAGTATACCCATGAATGAACTTCTTATAATATCTAGTGTGTCTTAAGAAGGCATGAACCTCTCACTAGGTGGTTTGTGTTGGAAGGTGAAGTATAAAAATAATCTTGGATGGATCCACTAAGATTCCATCATGACATATGACATGACCAATTAAAATGCCAAAGGGGGTAACAAACACACATTTTTTCAAATTTAGGGAAATATGAATGTTTTGGTAGTAGTCAAGCATTAGTCAGAGATTAAAATAGTGGTCCTATACTAAGCCATAAATAGTCCAGTCATCAAGGTATACTTGAACAACTTATGAATAAAGTCATTGAAAACCTCAACTATGATTTGGGAGAATGCAACGGGAGTATTTTTCAACCCAAATATCATTGCAATGTAATCAAATGATCCCCACTTAATTTCAAATGTGATATTTATATTATCCTCTTCTATGATCTAAACTTGATGGTATCTAGAGAAGCCATCTATAAACATATAGATTTCACACCCAAAAAATCCCTCAAGTGTCTCTTCAATAAAGGCATTTGAAAAGGGGTCAGTAATGCAAGCAACATTGCGTACTAAATAATCCATAGAACCAAATACATCCATCCTTATTAATACTAATGACCATGGGACTCACTCGATTAGACTTATCTATAGGAATAATAACTCTCGCATGCAACATACTATCAATTTATTCCTTGACTCAAGTGCACAAGTTGGGATTCACCCAATATGGCCCCTTCTTGACAAGTCAATTACTCTCTACTAACATTATATGCATCTTGCCTAAGGAAGATTTTTATCCTTTAATTTTAGTATAGTTCTGTGGGAAGAAATCTTGATATTTTTTTAATAGTTTAAACACCTCAAATATCTCTGTATTAGACCAGTAGTCTTCCACAATAGCCATCTTGGGCACTTCCTCTATGCCAATATTTTGTTGAATAGTCTATAACAGCTCCAAGTATGGGTGTTGTTTATCCTAGATGGTGTCATAGACATTATGTGTACCATAATCCATGTTTAAATCCAAATGATTAGTAGACAGATCAGGAAGATTAGAACTGACACCTTTTTCAACCTAGTACATTAATTTTTGCTTACCATTTCAGATTCATTCTCTCAATGCATGGCGTAATACACGTTTAGGTGGTGGAGATGTTGCTTCCTTGTCAATTTCTTATAAAATAGTCAAGGTATCCTCTAAACCATGTCTACATTTGATTTGACCTTCAATTAAGGATACGTCACCTACTATATCCTGATGCATGGCTTGTAATATAAGGTGTAAATCCATTTATAGAGATGAATAATACAATGCCATAATCATGTTATTCTTAATAAAATGCCAAAAATTTATCATGAGATGGCACTCTTCATGTACATACCATGCTTGATCCTAAGTGCATAGAGTCCATAGAATGCATCAACCCAGAGGTACTCAGACAAAAATGTTTCATCTACCTTCCACATAGTCTTGCAAGCTTCAAGATGAGCTTCAAGAGATTTGATGCCACTATAAATTATGGTGCCATGAATACATTTATCATGGTGAAAGTGATGGTGTAGAGTAGAATGAACTTGTTCCCAAGTAATTAAGTTTAAATGGTGAGTTTTCTACCACCGATCAGATGTGCTATCAAATATATGGATAATTGATCATACTCGATCAACGTCAGAGTCATATAAGGCTTAAAAATACATAATTTCTCAAACTTCCATCTAACCATGGAATCTTAGAACTTCATATAACCTTACTGGTGGTGAATCAATAATTTTCCCATGAAAGAGATGAACAAATTTATGGTGTTTACGGTACTTCCATGAAGTATTACCTTGACTACCTATAATAACACAAATCCTCCCAATAAGGTCATAATCACTTGGAGACTAATAGTTTTAGACATTATTAATGGTGTTAGATATAGATAATGCATCTACCCAATGTTAAATTCCATCAAGAGTGGGATCAAGGTGTTCACTACTTAGAGCTATGACATTGTATATGTGGTTGATGTCCTCATCAACATTGACTGGCTCAATATATGGAGGTCCTTGAGTATGGTTTGAGGATATGAAAATGTGTTTATTCATCATTATCAAATTTGATGTAGTACTTCTTGAAGCTTAAATCAAAACTATTCATGTAATGCCATAGCTGACCCAACATAGCTAGGAAATAATTAGCTTCAACCAAATTTATGACTTAAAATTCATATTTGAAAGTGACACTGAGGATATCCATAATGGCATATTTAAGTACTCCAATAGGCAAATCACAAGGCTTGTTGGACATAAATAACACATGGGGTGAAGGATACAAATTCAGGTTAGACATCCTCTTCCACGCATCTTTGGTAATGACATTTACTTTAGCACTGGTATCATTAAGATATCCTAGATAACCCATCTATTTATTATTGAGTTAACCAAAATCTCATTATCCCCTCTAGGTTAGGATAGATATGAGTCTCTTTCCATCATGCATGGTTTAATTCATGATCCTTGATAGGGCTAGGTGTATGATGCCTTAGTTAATTTTTTAATATAGGTACAATATCATCATTGAAGATTCACTTGCATAGATCATGAAATTTATCACACACCATATCATGAAGGTTTGCAACTTTCTACATATTGGCATGTGTAACATCTCAATCCCTGAAGAAATTTATCTCTCAATAAAATTCCCTTACTAGATTCATGATGTCATGGAGCACCTCCTTATATTGCTAAGAATATATATAATGAGTAGCATGAGGCTCCTCTCATTGAATTTTTTCATTGGGAAGGTTGGACATAGCTAAGACTGACAACCACTCCATGTTGTAATATTGACTTTGGGGCCATTCAAAGTAGTAAGGCATGGTCTATATTGTGGATTTTTAATATGTATAATGCCAACACCCTTTTAATTTTTGTCCTTCATATGGTAGTGTACAGGTCAGGGCACTCCTCTCGACAGTGTTTATTTTTACAAAAGGCACATGTAGGATACACCAGGTAATCACACTGGTAGTGCTTTGGGGAACCAAACTCATAAGAGGTTCTTGGTGAAAAACATCCACCTCCATGTCTTTGACCTTGAAAATGACCACAATAGCCTCCATTGTCTTGGTTATTAGAAATATATGTTTGACACATACCACATGCACATGCCTCATGAATTTCACTAATGAGATGACAATCATTGGTATCTTGAGTGTATGAATCACATATCTTACAATAGGTTGATACATTTGATTGAGTGGTGCATTATAGTAGAGGGAAATATGTTATAATGAGATCTTCCTAGAAAATCTCATATGATTGCTTTAACATGACTCAAATACTCTTATGAGGGTAGTTATTCTGATTATGGCCTTTGGATTCATAGTATACACACCATAATCCATTACTAGTGTCATGAGCATTATGTGTAGTGAGATTCTATAGATGAGATGCCATAGTAGTGATTTGAGATTTTATGAAGGGAATAGTCCCTATGTCAATGGTTCTAACAACTTTAACTTGAAGGGCCTTGCATAGGTTGGTGAAAGTATTCCATGATACGATACATCTAAAGTGGAAAAATAAACCTCCTACGAACCACTAGGTGTGTTAAACTAAACAACCTTTATCTCAAATGAGATCTTAAAGATAAATGTTTTGAAATGTGCATCATACTCACGCATGCTCTTAGTGAGTTATTGCTTGATATATTTTAAGGTAGATATGATCTACTATTCAAACTCTAGGATATCAAATTCTTAGAGGAATGCTAACTTCAAGTAGTCATAATCCACCATAGCCTACTATGGATCAAACTTTTAGTACCACTTGTGCACGTGGTCTAGAAGAGTGGTAGTAAACTGTGTTGCCCTAAATTCAAAAGAGGTGATGTTACATGCTCTCTAAATAAGTTCACACTTGTGAACATGTTTTGCAACATTTGTTGAGGTGTGGAGCTAAAAGCTTCACCAATGAGCGAATGCAAAGGTTGATGTATTACACAGTCACCGACGTCAGTTAGGGATCGACTAGAGGTTGCCGACATCAGTTATGGATCAGATGATGTCGGTCATGTGTAGACTGATAGGGACCGACGTCAGTCACCTATGCATCCCAAAAGTCTATTTTCATGGATGAACAGATTGTTTGCATGATTAGTTTAGCTATTAGTTGTAAGTCCACGTTTCTATTTTAGGCAGGACTATTTTGAACCCTTGATTATGAGGTGTATCTAATGGTTGAGAATGCATAGCTCATGATCCCTAATCTTATATAATAGGGATAGATCTTCATAGCTTGTGTAACAGAAAATTCAAGTAGCTGAATTGTGTTTGTAATTGTGAGAGAGAACTCTTGAGGGAAAGAGATCTGTACATCTGAGAGGTGTGGAAGAAAGAGAGATTTTTTCAATTGTATTTCCTTTTGAGAAGAGTTTAATACAAGTTTTCATTATTTCTTGTATCTCTTGTTCTTTGCTGATTCTAGTTTCTGGTTACTTATTACTTCTAATTAATTTCGTGTTTAGTTGCTTGCACAAAAGTAATCAATTGTTCTTGTTACAATCCTGACAAGTGGTATCAGAGCTTGGGTTCACTAATAGGTGGTTTCAGATCTGTTTAGTGTGTGTTGATTACAGGGCACTCACAGGGGTTTCTGTTTGAGTGGGAGTGAAGCAATGGCAGAATCAAGTAAACTAAGAATGGAGAAGTTTGACGGCAAAAAATATCAATTATGGAGGATGCAGATAGAAGATTTTTTTTATCAAAAAGATCTGTACTTACCATTGGGTGGGGTTTCAAGAAAACCCATAGATATGGAAGATGAAGAATGGAATGTTCTTGATAGAAAGGCTCTGGGATGCATAAGGTTGAGCCTAGCATCTTCTGTGATTTCTAATTTATCACAGGCAAAGACCACAGTAGAGTTGATGGATACTTTAGAAAATTTATATGAAAAGCCCTCAACTTCAAATAAGGTATATCTTATGAAGCAATTATTTAATTTGCAAATGCAGGAAGGTGGATCTGTATCTAGTCATCTAAATGATTTCCATGCAATAGTAAATCAGTTAAATTTAGTCAAAATAGTTTTTGATGATGAAGTTAAGGCTCTCTTAATATTATGCTCTTTACCTAAAAGTTGGCATAGCTTGGTAATGGCAGTTAGTAATACTGCATCTGCTACAAATATCTTGAAAGTAGATGATGTTGTTAGTGTAATCTTGAATGAAGAAATTCATAGAAAAAGCACAGGGAAAACATCAGGTAATGCTTTAAGTATTGAAAGCAGGGGAAGGCAAAAAGAGAAGCACAAGCAAAGGAGATCAAGGTCTAAGTCAAAGATGAGAGGTAGATCCAAATCCAGAAATGGAAGAAAGATAACCTGCTGAAATTGTGGAAAGATAGGGCATGCAAAGAAAGATTGCTGGTTGCCGGTTAAAGAAGAAAATTAGCATGAAGGTAAAGAAGAAGAAAAAGTTGCAAGTATTGTTGCACAAGATGCTCTTATATTTTCTTTGGATAATAAAATAGAATCTTGGGTTTTATATTCTGGTGCCTCTTTCCATGCTACCCCAAATAGGGAATATTTCAACGATTATGTCCAAGGAGATTTTGGAATAGTCTATTTAGGGGATGATGAGCCTTGTAAAATTATTGGCAAAGGAAAAGTGCAGATGAAATTACAGAATGGAAACACATGGGTGTTGAAAGATGTCATGCATGTACCCATCTTGAAGAGAAATATGATTTCTATAGGAAAGTTGGGGGATGAGGGTTGTACAATAACTCTCAAAGCTGAATCTTGGAAGGTTACCAAGGGTGCACTTGTATTAGCCAGAGGTAAGAGAGTAGGTACTCTCTATTTATGTAATTGTATTACTGATTATTCTCCTTCTGTATTATCTACTTTAGATGTAGATGCAAAGTTGTGGCACCAGAGGCTTGGCCACATGAGTGAGAAGGGAATGAGTATTCTTAAGTCAAAAGGTAAGCTTTTAGATTTGAAAAGCATAGATCTAGATTTTTGTGAGCATTGTATTTTTGAAAAATAGAAGAGAGTGAGATTTCTCAAGACTGGGTCAACAAAGAGGAAGCATAAGTTGGAGCTTGTTCACATAGACGTGTGGGGACTAGCTCAGGTAGCTTCTATTGGAGGATCATAGTACTATGTTTTTTTCATTGATGATGCTACAAGAAAGGTATGGGTTTATTGCATAAAGAAGAAATCTGATGTTTTTGACACATTTATGAAATGGAAAGCTTTGGTTGAGAATGAAACAGGTTTGAGATTGAAGTGTCTTAGATCTGACAATGGTGGTGAGTATTGTAGCTATAAGTTCAACAGGTATTGTTCTATGAATGGAATATGTAGGCAAAAGATAGTTCCAAGGACACCTCAGCAAAATGGAGTTGTTGAAAGGATGAATAGAACAATTTTGGAGTGTGCACAGAGCATGAAGTTGCATGCTGGTTTGCCCTTAAAGTTTTGGGCAGAAGCTGTAGATACTATAGTTTACCTAATTAATAGAGGACCCTCTACTACTCTGGATGGTGGAATTTTAGAAGAGGCTTGGACAGGTAAAAAGGTAGATCTTTCATTTCTTAGAGTTTTTGGTTCTAAAGCTTTTATGCACATTGATAAGGAAAATAGAAAGAAGCTGGATGCTAAGTCTATGAGGTGCACTTTTATTGGTTATGGCTCTAGAGATTTCAGATTCCAGTTGTAGAATCTAGGAACTAACAAAATTATTAGAAGCTATGATGTTGTTTTCAATAAAAAAGTGATGTACAGTGATCAGCTCAAGAAGCTGAACAATTCTGAGCAGAGCAATGTTGAATTAGACGAGGTGATGATCCAAAATGAGCTCACAAGAAAGAATTTTCACACTCAAGAAAAAATAGACACCGATGTCAGTTAGGCAGGAACTAACATCGGTCATACAGGAACTGATGTCGGTCCGATAGTGATCGACGTCAGTCAGACAAGAACCAAAATCGGTCTAGTGAAACCACCGTCGGTCAGGTACAGGCCTGGAGATGACTGAGATCAATCACTGACAGAGAATTTGGGTGGACAACCAGCAATGAATTAGTCTAAGATGCCCATAAGGAGGTCAAAAAGGGTAAGTAAACCTCCAATTCGATATTCCCCTTCATTATTCTACTTATTTCTCACTGATAATGGAGAACTAGAGAGTTTTGATGAAGTAATGCAGGTATAAACCTAGAAATAGTGGGAGCTTGGCATGAATGAGGAGATTGATTCCTTGAGAGAGAACCAAATGTGGGATTTGGTTGAGTTGCCAACGGGAAAGAGAACACTGAAAAACAAATGGGTATATAGATTAAAGGAAGGTGAGAATGGACAGATGAGACACAAGGCTAGATTGGTAGTCAAAGGATTTACACAAAAACCAGGTATTGATTTTGGTGAGATTTTTTCTCCTGTAGTAAAGATGACTTCTATTTGGACTGTATTGTCTTTAGTTGCTATTGAGGATTTGCATCTTGAGCAGCTTGATGTTAAGACATAATTTCTTCATGGAGATTTGGATGAAGAAATATATATGGATCAACCGAAGGGTTTTGAGGTTAAAGGTAAGGATAAGCTTGTGTGAAGGTTGAAAAAAAGCTTATATGGTCTTAAGCAAGCTCCTAGACAATGGTATTTGAAATTTGACAGGTTTATGACTGAGCATGGCTACAGTAGATGTCAATCTGACCATTGTGTGTATTTTAAGAGATTGGATAATGGTAGATATATTATCTTGTTGCTGTATGTAGATGATATGCTTGTTGAAGGTTCACACATGCATGATATTTCTGAGCTTAAGGTAAAATTAGCTCACACATTTTCCATGAAGGATTTGGGAGCAGCAAAGAAAATCCTTGGCATGAGTATTAAGAGAGACAGGAAAAATCACAGGTTGATTTTGTCTCAAGAGGATTATGTGAACAAGGTGTTGGAGAGTTTTAATATGTAGGATGCAAAATCGATAGGCATACCTATGGCTGGACACTTCAAGTTGAGCAAAGAACAGTGTCCTAATTCACATGATGCGGTAGAGTATATGAGTAGAGTTCCATATGCTTCCGCAGTTGGGAGCTTAATGTATGCAATGGTATGTACTAGACCTGATATTGCCCAAGTAGTGGGAGTTGTCAGTAAGTTTATGGCCAATCCAGGGAAGGAAAATTGGAAAGCATTTCAGTGGATTCTCAGATATCTGAGAGGGGCCAGTAGTAGGCATTTATGCTATGGTGGGTCAAACACTTAGATGGTAGAAGAAGACCCACAGGATATGTTTTCACTATTGGTGGAATGACGGTTAGCTAGATTTCAAAGTTGCAGAAGGTTGTTGCCTTGTCTACTACAGAGGAGAATACATTGCAGTCATAGAGGCTAGCAAAGAAATGATATAGATGACACGATTCATGAAAGAGTTGGGAAAGGAGCAAGAGAGTTGTAGATTATACAATGATAGTCAGAGTGCAATTCATTTGGCAAAGAATTCAGCCTTTCATTCAAGAACCAAACATATACAGCTTAGGTACCACTTCATTAGACAGGTATTGGAGGATGGTGAGTTGAAGCTGGAAAAGATCTATATAGATAAGAACCCTACTGATATGTTAACAAAGCCGGTAACAAAGGAGAAGTTGAATCTTCATTAAACTTTTGTTGGTATTCAAAATTGAGCTTGAAGATGGAGAAGCTAGAAGATGTTGCTGTACAGGTATAGTTGCAGCTGTTTATCTCCAAGTGGGATATTGTTGAGGTGTGGAGCTAAAAGCTTCACCAATGAGCGAATGCAAAGGTTGCTGTATTACACAGTCACCGATGTCAGTCAGGGATCGACTGGAGGCTACTGACGTCGATTATGGATTGGCCAATGTCAGTCATGTGCAGACTGATAGGGACCAATGTTAGTCACCTGTGCATCCAAAAAGTCTATTTTTGTGGATAAACATATTGTTTGCATGAATAGTTTAGCTGTTAGTTGTAAGTCTACGTTTCTATTTTAGGCAGCAGTATTTTGAACCCTTGATTAGGAGGTGTATCTAATGGTTGAGAATGCATAGCTCATGATCCCTAATCTTATATAATAGGGATAGATCTTCATAGCCTGTGTAACAGACAATTCAAGTAGTTGAATTGTGTTTGTAATTATGAGAGAGAACTCTTGAGGGAAAGAGATCTGTACATCTGAGAGGTGTGGAAGAAAGAGAGATTTATTAAATTTTATTTCTTTTTGAGAAGAGTTTAATACAAGTTTTCATTGTTTCTTGTATCTCTTGTTCTTTGCTGATTCTAGTTTCTAGTTACTTATTACTTCTGATTAATTCCGTGTTTAGTTGCTTGCACAAAAGTAATCAATTGTTCTTGTTACAATCCTGACAACATTATCCACACCTTGATACTCTAGTAAGTGTTGTCACTTGGATTTTCAACCTTTGAGTATTTGAAAATCTCTCCTCATCTAAGTGTCACAATGGAATCACCTCTAGGCTTGTGGGTAGCCTAAGGAATGAGGTGAATCTCTAGGTAGGGCTAGCTCCCTTGATGTACCACTTTGGATTATAACTAAAAATAAACTTGGGGGGTGAAAAGGGAGAACGATAACTAAAATAAAACTAACTTAAGGGAGGTGATACACCAAATAACATGATTACATCACACCATATGAATGTTACAATTGAAATCAAAGGACAAACTAAACATACACTTCTCCATTCTTCATCTTCTCACATCATGTTACATTGTGAGGTAATGGATGAATGTGCAAAGATAGGAGGACTATACAAGAGGCCTATGAGGACAATAATGATTAGAATAACTTACTTAAACCATTAAAATATCTTATAACACTTCACATGCCATGTAAGAAGAAGCTTTCCAACTGTAAGTGAGATGAAATAATGACAAAACATGCTAAGGAATCCATAGTCTTCACTTATGAAAAATCAAACATTGCAAATGAACAGACTAAGAATAGTCATGGAAGAGGTAAAAATCAGTTATTTTATTGATAAAAATGTATGCAAATGAGTAGGTATTCACCATACTCAGGTGGAGCATAAAATATAATGGCCAAAATGGCTAGTTCTTATAGAGCTTGAGAGAGAGAATAAGAGAGAAGTCCAAGGGTCACAAGGACACTTTTCAAGTAGATAAAATTAATTATTTGTGCATGAGAAGAAGATTTGGGATGAACCATGAAATTTCAAGATCCACAAGTGTCAATCCAAGTTATAACCCTCATGAAAAATGGTAAGAAACTCCTCATCTTGGCTTAGAAAAAAATGCCTTCATGATTAGCCCTATTTGAACATCCCATAACATATTAGGACCAGGTTTGATGATTTGGATTTATTTTAAGGACATAAAACATGCCTCTATATGCATTTTTTATAGGCTTGGTCTTCTAGAATCACCTGGAAAGAAGCCATTATCATCCATTGTCTAGAAAACTACTCTTCAATGCACCCTGCACACTTGAATTCAAAAAAGTCATAAATTTTGATGAAAATCCATAAAATTTAGTGAATTTCATGTGTCAAGACCCTCCATGGAATTATAATCATCAGGGTCACCTTAAAAATCCATCTGCTTAATGTTTTCACTCTTCTCCCTAGCTTGTCTACTATGCCAGATTTGTTTAGCTGAGATGAAGTACCTATTTTGGACACTTAGGAGTTGTTTCAAGGAAGTATAGTGATATGGGGGGGTTATATTAAGTCTTATTATTTACACCCATGTTATTTTCATCTCTTGAAACCTCCTACAACCTAAAAAACACATAAAATAGTGAGAAAAACCCTATTTTTGCCCCCATCCATACAAGTCCACATAGGAAAAAAGCATGTGATGGATCTTGCGAGAGTCGTTTCCAAAGAAAAAAAGATTTCATGGTCATAACATACCATATGGATTCATCTCCAACCTAATTTATCCAATTAGGTTCCTTTAATGGTTTTGTAAGGGTTTTGGAGCAGTTTAAGCCTTTAAGCTTTGTTCATAAAAGTTGGACATCCAAACTTCAAAAAAAATCAATAAAATGGTGTTCATATAACCTATTAACACCCTTGAACTCCTTATATTCCCATTCATAACCTCAAAATAGATGTGAGCATTTGAAAGTGACCTATTTGAGCTCATTTATTCCATTCTTGCATGTCTAAATTTGATTTTGGGCTAAAAATGGCCTTACTAATGGTCACCATGCTTCTCAATGGATGAAAAACTTCAATGATGACCTCCTAAACATGTATAAACTTATTATATAACTTACTTCATGTCATAAATGAGATTAATTCTCTATTGGCCTTGGCCTAATCCTTGTTCTATAGGCCTGCATATAACCTAAGCCTCAAAATGGATTTCATGATGTTTTATTTGCCTTATAAAAGATTTATAACCTCTGTATCTACCATAAAATAATTTACAAATTATTTTTAAGGCCTATTTTAGGATATAAAATGAAATGACTCTCCTTTTGTGCTTTAAGCCTTAACCTTGTCCTTAAGCCTGACTGCAACTCTAGCATTTTGGACCTCCTTGTTTAGTTCTATACTTATGTGAGGTGTTATCATGATTTCAATATGTGTAATGAAACTTATCACACCTCCCTTTTATTCTCACTCAACCCTTATCTCACCTTACCACTTTCTTTCCTTAAAATGTAAGATTTTGCCTAGGGAAAGTGCCCTTTGTCTGAGACAAATTAGAGGGAACTTACCCTATTTACTCATATTGATTGAATATTTTATGAGCCTACCCAACTCCTAAAGACATTATATACCAATTTTGGGCTCTTTTTCATATGATTTGACCTTCCAAATTCAACAAAATTCCAAGACAGACCTCTGGTGGAAAGGACTGTGTGCAGGATTCTTGATTGGATTGTATGTCATTTATTTAGATCCCTCTCTACCTTATCTCCATGTCATGAAGGATATAAAAGGTGATAAATATAATTTTCTAAGTTTTCACTAGGCTAAAAAAACTTTATCAATCATATTTTCATCTTGGACTACACTTTTACTTAGTTAGGCTTGAGTGCTAGATTTACTCTGCTTACTCAAGAAAGTGAGTATGTGAGTAGTGTTTCATGCTTAAAACCTTGGTCTTCAAGTGTATTTGATTTTACCTAAAACTTCATAACCATTTAACACTAATCTTAAATCATTATTTCACCTTTAATGACCCTAAACCCTCACTTAGGCACACTTCTCACTTACTGCCTATTGTGGTCATAACCTATTTGTATAAGAGTTTCAAGACATGTGGGTGTATGTATATGATCTAAGATTTAAATTAAAATATATAGACACTTTTTATCTCCTTTTATTCATATTTTAATTTCTTGGGTCAGCTCTACTCACCTTACCCTCAATCTATCACTTAGACATCAACTTTCTCATACATCTTCAAGATTGAAAAATGTTAGCTGTAGATGGCCATTTCTAGGCCTGTGAATACCTTGAGAAGAAGGTTTTTGTCTAAATGAATAGAAATTATTTTATTAACCTCCTCAATCTTGGATTTTATTACCTTAATAGATAATATATCTCCTTTATAAATCATTTCAAACACTTCAACTTTAGCTTTTGAGTTGGATGCAAAAAACCCTTAGTGAGTTGGTTGTAGGTGTCCTTTTCTAGGTCATTATACACTTGTAGAGGGTTACCTAACTATAAAATTTCACCTTAATCATCCTTCAAGTAATTAGTGTGATTTTCACACTTGGTTAAACTATTAAATCATGCAAACATACTTAGCATTTCCACTTTTAGGAAGTGGATTCATTTTTGGACCAAAGTCTATAGATGGCAATGACTAAGTTTAGTGTATAAAAGTGCATTTTTGGATCTACCAATAGTCATCCTCCTTGAGTCATTTCCCATCCATAATTTTTAAATTTCTTGTATTATATATAATCCACAAGGAAAACATATTAGGATTCTTCATATCTCTTGGCAACTATGTTATGTGATTCCCATAAAAGGACGAGGTGCTCTATTTAGTACTTTTGGGGACAAAGGGCCTAAAACTATCTTTTCATGTTTTGAAGGTGATATTCAACCTACCTAGCCATATATCACTTAAAATATGCATGTTAGGATATCTATATCACCTTATTACTCTAAACATGGTTCTTACATGTCCAAATTCCTCTATTAAGAACCTCAGTCCTCTACTAACACCTAGAGGTGTCCATTTCTATATCTACAACTAGTGGAAAATTCTAAATAATATGAAATATAAAAGGTTCATAATCAATTAAAACATTCACAATGAATTCAAATGGGCTCCTAACTTTCTTGGAAGATTGAAACATTTACCCATCCTTCTATCTCATATGACATCAGCCTGAGAGGCTGTGGATGCATTGTGGGCTTCATATGGGCAGTGAGGATGAATTGGTCAATGTATTGAAGGAATATACATTTTAAATCAACTTATCTCTCCTCAATGCATGTTTAAATTAATTATAAGGATATTCAAACTCAAAATCATTTGTTATACTTCCTTTTCAATGTTGAAAATTTCCATGAGAGCACCTAAAATTGTACTTTTATATCACATGACTGTATGGCTTTCAAAACTAAATTTTCATATATATTATTGATTTGGAGGATAATATGAAAATAAATTAGATCATTTTACCATATTGGAAACATGAATAATGACTTATTAAAACCCATGTAACACTTTTCAAAGAATGAAAATCTTGGACATAGTGAAAAACTATTTGTAACCAGCATAGTGCATCTTCTTGAAACTTAAGGCAAATTTGCTTATCCAAACACCATGGAACATGAAAATAAACATGGTTACCATTGGATAAGGGAGTCAACATAATCTGGGAGAAACATTAGTAGCTATATTGTATGGAATCTCCCAAATAAGAGTAAAAATCATTGGATGCATGAACCAACTAGCAAATTTATACAATCAGCTTAATGAGGATGGTTCATGAAGCACAAACCAAAATTATTAAAAAAATTATATTGAAATTAAGGTATTGGATATAAAAAATATCCCAAAATCATTTTCGCTGAAACATCCTGAGCTGTCTGTATCAAGAAAAAACTTGCAAGTCACTTTGTTTTGCCAAGAAGGGTGAAAAGGGAATAGAATTGTTTTGATCAATAAATGGTGCTTTTAGATTAATCCAAATGTGGAACTAAGCTTGGGGAAGCTAAAGAGGAACATCCTACCATTTCCCATGTGGCACACTTCCAAATGAGGCTTTATAAGTGCCAAACTCTTCTTTTCCTTCAATAAAGCTGCTCTTTCTTCTGCATAACCTACCACCTTTAAATTTTTTTAGTTACTTAAGACTTATAGGGACACATGGGACATTAAATCACATTTTTTAACCTTCACAATTTCCAATAAACCTATATAAATCATTAAATGTACCTTTTTGACCCCTAAAATGACCCAAAATGATAAATGGACTTATAAACTAATTAACCAAAGCCAATATAAAATTAAATTGACATAAATTGAACTCTAATACACCCCATGACACTCATATTACACCCCTATAGACCTATAAAATCAATTTTTTACCTATAGGTGCCCTAATTTTACTTTAAAGTCAAATTTGCTCAACAAATTAGTGACTCATAGGGGTAGTATGCATGTTATACTAACTAGACCAGTAGCCTTATCAGTCCATTGGGATTATGAGTCATCTAAATCATGAGACAAATAATGAAACCTTTAACCATTGAATTTGATCTTGATGAAGACAAGACAACTTATGAATACCTCAATACACAAAAAGCAAAGAGACACATAACAAAGAGAGCAAACACACATACATGTACTTAAAGCACTTAGGAGAAATAGAAAAAAAACTATTACATACAACTAAAAATAAATCAAACCTCCCTCCTAGATCAAATGGAAAGTCTGAATCATCACCTTCCTTATGAGATGGAACATGGTACAAATCATGTTTCTCCTTAGATTGGGTGTTTTGTGGATTAGATCTAGTCCTTGGCACTTCAATTACCATGCTCTCAAGTAGACCATCTTCAAATAGGTATGCAATGTAAAAGTATTCCTCTTGCATCAAAACATATTCAATCTTATTATGTGGATCCTCAATTGCAACTTCAAATGATGATTCAACAAGGCATACCTTCTTGTCTCCCATAGTGCTTTCAACAAGATTGGGCTTCCTCTCAGCTACAAGTTCTTCTAGCTCATCAAGAAGTTTTGAAAATTCTATCTGATCTTGATCATTGTCTTCCATGGAATATTATTTATTCACCTTGTCATGCACTTGACCCTCAACTTGGAAAAGATCTTCTAGCTCTTGAAAAAGATCTATTTGTAGCTACTAATAATCCTTGTCAACAAATTCTTGAATACTAGCATCACCAAGTGACTTCATGATAGTAGGTTCTTGACCAGAAAAATATATTCCTCTTTATGTTTAGTTGAACACTCAATATCAAGGTTAGACTCATCAATAAGCTTGTCATCAGGTGTGAAATCTTTTGGATAAGGAGAAGCTTCACACAACCCATGTAATTCCTTACAAATAGCATTGAAATTCTTCCATAAATATTATTCTTCATGAATGCCATCCTCAAGAACTATTTCCTCTATCTGAGTCTCATGAAGCTCTCCTAGGACTACCACTTCTTGAGGGATGACTTGAATTTCATTCTTTATAGTAAATTACACTTCATTTTTGAGATGATCATCTAAAACCTTTTGGTTATTTGTAGTGTCTTCTTCAAGGGCTGTAATATCCTCCATCTCTTTCTCCTTCATGGTAATACCAATGTGACCTAGCCTAATGAGGCTACCAAGGAAGTAGGTTTTCTTCAATCAAGAGTTATCTTTATTTATCCACCAACTGATCCTACTTAGGTTCCCATACCACAGGTCTATCAAGGAAAAGAGTGATAGGGTGAGGACAAGATGAACTAGTTGGTGGAGGTGACACATAAAACTCAAAGTTAGATTGAGGGTGAGGTATAGAGGGATCTTTATGGACACACATCCCTTCAAATATAGAGACATTAGCTAGAGGACTATCTTTTTGTTCACCAAGGGGAGTCCCTATGGCAATTTATTCCTCATAAGCACTCATGAGAGCCTCTTGATTAGTCATGAATTAAATTTGTTCTTCTTTACTTGCTCCTCTCAAGATAGGTTCCTCCTTGAGAAATAATGATGTGAAAGGTTGATGGATAGGATCATGGATTTGAGCTAAAGGAGATGGAGTATGAGATGTAGTGGAAGTTGAAGGAGTTGGAGATGGAGTATGGGATGAAGGAGAAGGCTTATGAATGGGTTTGGAAAAGAGGAAAGCACTAGTGAGCTCATATGGAAGTGAATTCTTGGGTTTATTAGGAGGACTAGCATCTACATGAGCATGAGATACATCTTGATAATAGTAATTTTGTGTACAATCCATGAAAAAAATTGGTTTCATATGACAAGACTCATATAAATTCTCTTGAATCTAATAGATAGGTGTCTCTTGATAGTTTCTTTGGTGGCTATTCTCATAGGGTTGTCTAATAATATGGTGTCCATATGGAGAAGAAAATGAAGGACTATAAGACTGTCATGGCTCATAGGAATGTTGAGGGATAAAATATGGTTCATATCAAGGATTATTTTAGGATTGATACACTTCATGATAAGGTTGATTATAGTCACACCAAGGTTAATTAAGAACTTATTCATATTGATGGGGAATAGTACAAGCTTGGAAGGTTTCACCAACTTGTAGAGAAAAAAACTTAAAACCAAAGTCAGCCATGAAACCTCATTGAAAGAAAGAACATAAGGAAAAAATGTTACCATCAATATTAAAAGGATAAAATAGGATGTTTCACCATATGATACAACTTTTGAGTCACCATTGATGCTTTGATAGATGCCTCCAAAGGCTACTTGTTGAGAGACAACACCAAAAATCTCTCAACTTTTTAGACGAAGAGTCCCACTAGGCATGCCAAAAATTGTTGTCACTTAGATTTTCACCATTTGAGGAGATTAAAATATATCCTCATCTAAGTGGTGTAATTAAATCACCTCTAGGATTGTGGGTAGCCTAAGGAATGAGGTGAAACTCTAGATAGGGCTAGCTCCCTTGATGTACCATTTTGGATTGCAACTATAGCTAAACTTAGGGGGTGAAAAGGGAGAATGATAAATGAAATAAAACTAACCTAAGGGAGGTGATACACCAAATAACATGATGAAATCCAACCATATTCATGTTACACTTGAAATCAAAGGATAAACTAAACATATAATTGTCTAATCTTCATCTTCTCACATCAATGTTACATTGTGAGGTTATGGATGAATGTGTAAAGCTAGGAGGACTAGAAAAGAGGCCCATGAGGGAAATAATGAATAGAATAAATCACATAAACCATGAAAATTTATTGGAACACTTAACATGACCTACAAGAAGAAGCTTTCCAACTGTAAATAGGATGAAATAATGACAAAACAAGCCAAGGAATCCATAGTCTTCACTTATGTAAAATAAAACATTTCAAATGAAAAAAAATAAGAATAGTCATGTAAGAGGTAATAATAAATTATATTATTGATAAAAAGGTATAAAAATAAATAGGTCTTCACCATACTCAAGTGGAGAGTAGAATACAATGGCCAAAATGGCTAGTTCTTATAGAACTTGAGAGAGAGAAGAAGAGAGAAGTCCAAAGGTCACAAGGAAACTTCTCAAGATAATAAAATTAGTTATTTGTGTGTGAGAAGATAATTTTGGATTAAAAATGAAATTTTATGAGCCAAAAGTGTCAATTCAAATCATAATCCTCATGAAAAATGGCAAGATACTCCTCATCTTAGCTCATAAAAACTACCTTCATGATTGACCTTGTTGGAACATTAAATAACTAATTAGGATAAGTTATGATGATTTGGATGTAGTTTAAGGACATCATAAATTAATTTAAATGCATTTTTTTTAGGCTTGGTCTTTTGGAATCATCTGGAAATAAGCCATCATCATCTACTATCTAGAAAATGGCTCTTTTATGTACCTTGCACACTTGGCTTCCAAAAAGGCATTAGTTTTCCATGAAAATCCATAAAAGGTAGTTAATTACATGTGTAAAGAACCTCCATGGCCTTATAATCATTATGGTAACCTTAAAAATCCTTCCACTTAAAGTCTTCACACTTCTCCCTAGCTTGTCTATTATGCCAGATTTGACTGGATGAGATGAAACACCTATTTTGGACACTTAGGATTTTTTTCAAGGAATTAGAGTGATATGGGGGAATATTTTAAGTCTTAATATCACCACCCATGTGATTTTTATCTATTTAAACCTCATAAAAACTTTAAAACGCATAAAATAATGAGAAAAACCCTATATTTACCCCCATCCTACAAGTACATATAGGAAAAAAACACGTGATGGAGCTTGGGAGAGTCCTTTATAAGGAACAAAAGCTTTCATGGTCATAATACTCCATATAGATGCATCTCCAACCTCATTTATCCTATCAGGTTCCTTTAAGGGTTTTGCAAGGGTTTTAGAATAGTTTAAGCCTTTAAGATATGTTCATAATGTGAACTAGGAATTTGTCTAAAGAGAGGTGATTAGTATTGTGTTAGTCTAAAAATGTAAACAAATTGATAAAAACACAATAATTATCATAAATCTCTAGGCCTAGTTACAAGGGTGAGCTTAATAACAAAAACAAATGAAAAGCACAACTAAAAAGTAAAGAAAAACAAGAATCCTTCACCTTCCTTGGATGCTCTAAATACTTGTTATAGTGGCTTGCTCAGCTTATGCCCATGAAGTCTTCATCAAGGGAGGCTTGGCTATCTCCTCTTCTCCTTGGCACCTTGTGGCTTTGGCTTGGCTTGGCTCAATATTTTGGCATCATAAATTTGGCATGTGAGAGATCTTGAAATCAATTTGACATGGTAACTTTGCATAAATTAAGCTTCAAATTCAATATGCAAGGCCTCCTATTTATAGATTTTTGAGATTGCTTAGAATCAACCTGAACCATTCATCTTGAGATGAAGATGTGTGGTTGAGGTTTAATTCAATTTTTTGGAATTAAATTTATAATTATCCTCATCATGACATTGTAAAAAGGGGAATTAAAGAGGTATGGAGGATCATTATGAGGCATGGGAGATCCATAATCTTGATATTTGTGGCATTTATGGCCTAGGGATGTCTTTCTAAGAAATGAGGTCACCTGATGATGTAGTTATTCAATATTAATTTTTAAAAACAAGTATTCAACAAGTTTCCATGGAATTATTAATTAGGCTCTAATTTGGTTGTATTAGATCTTAAGCATGATTAAGCACTTTGTGCACACATTACTCAAATTTATCAGTTAGCCTTGTTATTAGTCAAAAATTTAACTAGATTGGAATTGGAAGTCAATGTCAGATGCATTGGAACCATATTCCCATTTAGGATTTTTCCAACACAAAATAACAAAGACATGCATCTCATATAATAAATTTGATAGAAAAGAGCAATCCAGAGCACCTAGGTGCAAATTTGGCATTTTGACTCGAAATAATCTGATCAAAGTTAGTTGGCCCATAAATTGCATTACCCCATTTAATGATACCCTAGCCAAAATCAAAACTTTAATATATTAATTTCAACTCATTTAATGTGTTTTAGTGTTTTTAGGCTAAATTGTGCACTTTAGGTGGAAATTGGTCAAAATCCTGATTGGAGGTTATTATTAGCTAGATTTAGGTGTCTACACATAAAATTTGGATGTCAAACCTTCAAAAAAATCTCATTAAAATGATTTTAAAATACCCTATTAACACCCTTGAGCTCCATATATTCCCATGCATAACCTCAAAGGAGATGTGAGCATTTGAATGTGACTTATTTCAACTCGTTTCTTCCATTCCTGCATGTCTAAATTTGGTTTTGGGCCAAAAATGGCCTTCTTGATGGTCCCCATGATTCTTAATGGCTGACAAACTTCCATAGTGACCTCATAAACATGTATCAACTGTTTAGAGAACTTACTTCATGTCACAAATGAGATTGACTCTCTATTTGGCCTCGGCTTAATCCTTTTTCTATAGGCTTGCCTACAACCTAAGGTTTAAAATGAATTTCCTAATGTTTTCTTTACTTTATAAAAGATTTATCACATTTTTATCTACCATAAAATCATGTACAAACTATTTTCAAGGCATATTTCATGCTATAGAGGGAAACAACTCTCCTTTTGGCCTATAGACCTTAACCTTACCCTTAAGCCTAACTACAACTCTAACATTTTGGACCTACCTATTTTGTTTTGTACTTATGTGAGATGTTTTAATGATTTTCCTAGGTTTAATATAACTTATCACACCTCCCTTTCATGCTCAATCAACTCTTATCTCACCTTACCACTTTCTTAGCTCAAAATACAAGATTTTGCCTAGGGAAAGTGCCCTCTATTTGAGACAAAATAGAGGGAACTTCCATTATTTCCTTAGATTTATTGAATGGTTGAGGAGCCTCCCAAAATACTAAAGAAATTATGTACCAATTTTTGTCTCCTAGCTATATGATTTGACCTTCCAAATTCAATAAAATTCCAAGATAAACCTCTGATGGAAAGGACTGTGTGCATGATTCCCAATTAGACTGCATGTCATTTATTTAGAGCCCTCTCTACCTAGTCTCCATGTAATGAATGTGATAAGAGGTGATCACTATCATCTTATAGTTTTAATTAGGCTCAAAAACCTTTATCAATCATATTTGCATCTTGGACTACATTTTTACTTAGTTAGGCTTAAGTGTAAGATCTACCCTACTTACTCAAGAAAGTGAGTCTATGAGTAGTGTTTCATGACTAAAACCTTGGTCCTCAAGTGTATTTGATTTTACCTAAACCTTCTTGACCATTTAACACTGATATTGACTCATTAGTTCACCTTGAATGACCCTGAACGCTCACTTAGACATACTTCTCACTTACTACCTGTCATGGTCATAACCTAGTTGTATAGGAGTTTCAAGACCTATGGGTGTATGTATATGATATATGATTTAGATTAAAATATATAGACCCTTTTTATCTCTTTGGATTCATATTTTACTTATTTAGGTCAGTTTTACTCACCTTACCCTCAATCTGTCACTTAGACATTAACTTCCTGATACATCTTCAAGATTGAAAAGTGCTGGTTGTAGATGGCCATTTCTCAGCCTATGAATACCTTGAGAAGAAGGTTTTGTGTCTAAATGAATATAACTTATTTTATTAACCTCCTCACTCTTATATTTGATAACCTTAATAGAGAAGATATCACCTTTATCAATCATTTCAAAAAATTCAAGTTTAGGTCTAAGTTGGATGCAAAAAACCCTTAGTGAGTTGGCTATAGGTGACCTTTTCTAGGTAATTATGACCTATAGATGGTTACGTGACTATAACATTGCACCTTAAGCCTCCTTCAAGTCATTAGTGTGATTTTCATGTTGAACACTACTATTTATTGAGAGTGGGGGGGATGAATCAGTTGATAAGCTGAAACTAGTTGATTTAACAATTTTTAGAGGAGATACAAATTCATATGCAAATCAAAGAATAGATGCAAAGATCAAACATACATAAAAAAACACATTACACCAGATTTATATGTGGAAAACCCAAAGGGAAAAACCATAGTGAGAATAGCTGCTAGAATCTACTATTATAATCCAGCCTCATAGTTAAACACCTCACTGGCTAAACCTCATAGGTTACATTTAAGGATACCCATATAAGGAGACACCAATCCCCTAACTAAGCACCAACTAAGTTTTTTTGATGGCACCAACCAATCATAACTTATGAAGCTACAACTTTAGTATACAAGATAGACTCACAAATGAATCCAGTTCAATTTCTTTGTTATAAGTCTAGTCTATAACTGCTCACTCTCTGCTCATTCTCTATGTACTCTTTCTTCCTCTCTACTCAATCTCTACACATTATTTTTGTGCCCTTTTTTATTCTCTGCTCAATCTCTACACATTATCTATGTGCCCTTTCTTCCTCTCTACCTCACTCTTTGTCTCTCTCTGACTTTCACTCTATGTCTGGATACATCTCAAATTGACACACTTTGAGTCACTCTGATAGCACCTTTTTCAATTCCCACAACAACAACACTTAACACAATGTTTAATATTTCATTTATATACAATGAATCTTACGGTTTCATGTCTCCAATTATGTTCACACTTTAACTACACTCATTTTGGACTCTTCTCAACAATGACTTGACCTGTCAATTTCCCACATCTCAATTCATGCTTTACACCATAATGTTCAGGTCTCTTTACTATCTATGGTAATTTTTGGATTCAAATCATAAATTCATAGCCTCCTTAATCATCAAATAATTAGATCAATGAATCTTAAGCTTTGTGTAACCATAATAAGTTCATCACCAGTTCTTGTCTATTTCTTTACTTGACCATTAAAACAAATTAAATGCAGGCCTTTGATTTCTTTCTTTGAGCCATCTCTAACCATCAATATATTTTTTGCATCTTGATATTTATTATACAATAGGATCACTTTTTCTCCTTTTTATTTAATCGAACATGCTCATTCTATAATCTCCTACTAAATTGGTAACCATTGATCACCTTGTCCCACTGTGTCCTTTCGCTCGAATGGATTTTTCTCATCCAAATTTTTATGTGCCATTTGATATATGAAGATGCATGATATTTATATTTTATTTTTCATTTAAACTTTAGAATATTGGATTAATCTCACTTACCATGACATTCATGAGAGCTTTCACTCCATTAGATCTTGCCAATCTTGCTCAGACTTTAACTACATCACTGAATCATTAACCTTTGAGCACCTTTATGCCTTGGATCCATTCACTTAATTGGATCTTTAAATATGCATGTTCTTCAATAGTCTATTTCACAATCATCCTTGCACTGTCAATTTATTTTTTTAAACTTGTGAGCCTTTGACACTTGTCATCTACGCATTCACTCACAGGGCTCTTTGACAATCTAACTTTGCTTCACTCTATTGGATCATTTATGTGTGATGCAATGTGAACCATTTATCTTCCAACAAGATTAAAAATTTTCTTAAGTCATAGACTTAGGAAAATATAAAGTCTTATGTTGTTTTATAGCTAGTAATAGCTCTATCAAGGGGCTAGTTTCTTGATGACAAGGAAGGATTGAGTTATAACTTAAGTGACCAATTCTCAACTATAGCAAGTCAACTGCAAAATAAAATGTGCCTTTTGGATCTTTATAAAAGTACCTTTCAAAAAAAAATTGGGTCACATGCCCTTTAGAACTTTGAAAAAGTACCCTTCAATAACTTTGTAAGTGTCCACTTGCCCAAGATAAATTTTTTGAAATAATTCATCTATGTCCTTCTCCTGAAAGTGTCCTTCAGACTTTTTTCAAAGTATCCTTTAGGATTTTTGCAAGGATAAATTCAAAAATTTTAAATGGTCTACTTGCCCTTCAACATTTTTGAAAATATCCCTTTGACAAATTTTGATTGGATCATTTTCTTTGAGACTTTCTTTCAAGACAATTATTTCGAAAGAATTCCTAGGCAAACTCATTTCCTTTAGAAACTATGTTACAAATAACTATTCTGACATAATTATCTTCACCAATATTTTTGAAATAATTCATTGAGTCAATTCTCCTAAAATACTTCCCAAGAAATTTCCTAAAATAATTCCCAATACTAAGTGTTCAGATACCATTCAACTTCCTGGAAGGCCTACTTTGCACCTGCATAACTTTTGCTCCTTCTATCTGCATGAATTAGAACTTGGACCATAAGGAATATGCAAAAAAATGAATAGTTTGGTGTGATTATTTCATCTAGATGCTACCATATATGTAAATGTAGTCACCAATAAACTATATTTTAAGCCATACTCAATAAAGTGACAGAGGCATTCATATGACTATTTGGGGAATTCAAGGTGCACATACAATCTCCATGAGGACTCTACAATTGATATATTCATCTCAACATAGATTTAAACCATTTATCATTAATGCTTAATAGAAAATGTATCACTTGACATCAATGACAATATTACATACAATAATCTCCTTGTACACAATGACACTCAAATTGCCAACAATCTCCTCCTTTGTCATTGATGGCAAAACATCCTCAGAATGACTACCCTTCTTCATTCCTTCATCATTATACTTTCTCTCCCTTTGACATAAATGATAAAGATTCCTTACCATAACATGTAAATAGGCTACTCTTTTATTATCTGGTTATTCTGATCCTTGGACCTAGCTGGTTAGAGTACTGTTGATAGAAACTACCCCTTTGATAATGACACATTTTCCCAAAGTCTTACTCGAACACTTTTAGATCTATCTCCCCTGACTCCATGATTTTCCAAATGATCATATATATATCATTGGTCTAAAAGACTAATCAATAATTGACATATCTCTATATAGATAGGCATAGTGATCTAGAGCCAACACAAATTTGTCACTTCTTTTGTCATCAAATAGCAAAGGGACTACAACTTTCTCATCAAGCTGCCTTTTATCTTAATCTAAGAGTTAATAATGTGCTTTCAATACTTCCCTTGGATTTATGCCCTATCACTAGAAGCTAGTGATGTGGTGTGTGAGCCACTACTCCCATCTTCTCTCTTAGATACTCAAATTGCTCCTTGGGAAGAGGATTGGTAAATATATTTACAATTTGGTCCTTTGTTGGCACATACTCAATTTTGACCTCTTGATCTGCAACCTTTTCTTTTAGAAAATGATATTTTATGGATATATGTTTGGTTCTAGAAGGCATCACTAGATTATTAGATATGTTTATGGCACTTGATTTATCACAAAAGATAGAAATAGGTTCTTTATATTCTACCTTGATGTCTCTGAGAGTTTGCTTCATCCACAAGACTTGGGTGAAACATGATTCTATTACTACATACTCTGATTCTACTATAGAAAGCATTACCGACTCTTACTTTTTGCTTAGCCATGACATAAGTCTATTTCCAAGGAAGAATGCACCACCACTAGTGCTTCTCCTATCATCCACACTTCCTACTCAATCAACATCTGCATATGTAATGAAAGTGAGATCTTCACTTGTAGGGTACCAAAAACCATATTCAATTGTGTTCTTGATGTATCTGAAGATTCTTTTCATAGTGTTGACATGTGATTCCTTGAGATCTGCTTTAAATGTTACAACCATGCATATAGCTTGCATGATGTCTGGTCTTAATGTAGTTAGGTACAATAGGTTACCTATCATTGATTTGTACATAGTATTATTCACATCAGGGGACTCATCTTCTTTTATCAACTTGCATCCAGTTATCATGGGAGTACTAACTGGTTTGTTATCTTCCATTTTAAATTTCTTGAGCATCTCCTTTGCATACTTGGTTTGAGATATGAATATCCCTTCATTGGTTTGTGAAATTTTTAGACCAAGAAATAAATAAGTTCTTCCAACATAGACATTTCAAATTCACTTTGCATTTGTGTGTTAAATTCTTTGCACATATTACTATTACCACCTCTAAAGATGATATCATCTACATAGATAACAATAATCAACATATGCTCACTTTTTATTTTAAAGTACAAATTGTTGTCTACACATTCTTTGCTAAAGTCTTGTTGTTGTAGGTATCGATCCAATCTTGAATACCATGCTCTAGGTGCCTATTTTAGATCATACAGTGCCTTCTTCAGTTTGCACACATAATCCTCTTCATCTACTAGTTGAAAACCTTTTGGTTGTTCAATGTAGACTTCCTCTTCTAATTTTCCATTCAAGAAGGTTGAATTTATGTCCATTTGATATATTTTGAACTTATTATGAATATAAAATTATAAAAACATTCTTATAGCTTCCAGTCTAGCCACTGGAGCAAATGTCTCTTCAAAGTCTATGCCCTTTACTTGTGCATATCCCTTGCACACCAATCTTGCTTTATTTCTTATAATAACTCCATCTTGATTCAGTTTACTTTTGTAGACCCATTTTGTTCTTATCACATTATTGTTTGAGGTTCTAGGAACTAATTCCCAAGTTTTGTTCTTTTCTATTTGACTCAGTTCTTCTTTCATAGGTTTTAACCAGTTTTCATCTTTATTGGCTTCACTAAAGGTTTTAGGCTTAATTTTTGAAAATAGAGCAAAACTTACTTGCTCCTTATTTATTGCAGCTCTTCTCCTAGTTTAAACTCCCTCATTTTTGTTGTCAATTATCTGCTCCATGGGATGTTCCTTTTGAACAAACTTTGTAGATGCCTTTTCTCTCTTTTCTTCCTCCTCTTCACTATCTTCTTCTTCATTTTATACTCCTAATTCTTAAATTTTGATCTCCTCATCAAGTTTAACATTCTTAAGTCCTTATTTGACCTTGAAATTTATGCTCTCAACTATTTTATGTAGCCTCTTATTGTAACATACATAGGCTTTACTCTGAGTTGAATAACCAATAAAAATTCCCTCATCACATCTTAACTTAAAGCTTCCTAGTTTGTCCTCCTTTCTTCTGATGCAGTATTTGCTTCCAAACACTCTAAAGTAATTAATTGATGCAAGATTTCCATACTACAGTTCATATGGAATTTTATCAATTTTCACCCTCAGTTGAACTCTATTCAGGATGTATACTGTTATTTAGATTGCTTCTCTCCAATATCCGTTAGATAGTTTGGCCTCTTTCAACATTGTTTTGGTCATATCCTTAATATTCCTATGCTTTCTCTCAATAACTCCATTTTTTTGTTGATTTCTTGTAGAATAGTAGTGTCTTTTAATCCCATGCTTCTCATAATATTCTATGAACTCATTGGAGGTGAATTATGTTGGGTGAATATTTTGTCAATCAACTAACTGATGAACAAAATAGGTCTCTTCAACCACAGCATAAGGAAATTGGTCAGCGAGATGTGTAGGTTTAATACATCAAAAGGGGACAAATCTTTCCTCTCATCAAGGGGAGTTTCCTTGTAAATATGCAGGAGTTATATACTATATATATATAAGCAAAAAATAACAATCAGGGGTAGGATAAATCATCCATCTCTCTTTTTTCAGAGATGATGTTAACAAGTCAAAAGAGAAATCCTGATGAAATGATAGAAGGCACTCCTCTTCTTTCAGAAGTGCTATTTAGTAGATAAAAGGAACCTTTTAGGTGGTGACAAGTAACTATAACAGGGCACAGTAACACAACAGGATGAATGTAGCACAAAGTCTCCACCTCAACTGCCAAAGAGTGAAATATGAAGGACAATGAGGGCACAAAGTCATCTCAAGGTCCTTTACACAGAAATAGAATATGAAGGATAATGAGGGCACAAAGTTATCCCAAGATCCTTTACACAAGAATAGAAATAAAACACCTAAAGGCAATTGTGGGGGCACAAAGTCTCTCCATAGCTGGCTTCAGGACACCTTCTTGATTACTTTCACTAATTCTACTTATTTAATTAAATGGAAAAAAATGTATTAAGGAAATAGACATAAGAACAATTTCACCAACAACCAAGCTATTCCAGCACAAAGTTTGAAAAGTCGCTTGTTTTCTTATTCAAATAATGAAATATGATCAACAATCTGAGCTCAAAGTCTTAGTAATGCCTTTCAATTTGGGCAGAGTTTTGTTTCTGATAATAGAGAGAGATCTTCTAAAAAAATAAGAGAGATTCCAATATATAGTGCTCCAAGAAAGACTTGGGCACTTTTTTTCACAAAAATGTGTTACGATGCATTCAATGCCTTTAATGCATTTTAAATTCTATCCATGGGCTATGCTAGAATTGAGCACCAATTTTTAATATGGGCTACTTGATATGTTTCCTTATGTGTGCAAAGCTATTTGCTCTACTCATTGCAGAAAAATAGGCTGCACCATTGAATATTTGTGCTCTTTAATGTCCACCTAGTAGACTACTTTACCTTCTAGAAACATATCTCATGTGCAGATATTTTTGATCCTTCTTCATCGTTCCCCCTTTCCTAGCTATATTTTCCCCTTATTTGTGTGATTTGAGCTCTCAAGCTATCTCTTTGGTCAGTCACTAAATTTGTTCACAGAGTCTGTGCTTAAGCCTACAAGGATAAACAGTTATTTCATTGTCACAAATTTGATGTGTTTGGGTCCATCATCATTTAAAAGCCAATGATTACTTGGTTGCCATGAATTTGATAGCTGCAGGCCTGTCATCCTCCTTATCACTTCCTTCGTGTCTTTCCTCTTTGCTTTGGCCACTTTCTACTAATCTTAACAAGTGACACATGGCATGTTCCACTGTGAAAAAGGTGAGGATATGTGTCAGCATATGCTTAACTTATAGAGGCTTTGGGTGCCTTTTGAGAGTCCTGCAGAAGGTGGCATGTGGTGGCTTTCACCGAGCTCATAAAAACACTATAGAAACATTCAAGACTCTTTTAGATCTACGTGGATGCATACACGTGGCACATTTCACTTCAAGTTTAGCCACTTACCTAAGACCCACCACAGTCCTTAATAAAAGGAAGAAGTTGTAGATGTTGCCACTTGGCAGCTTTTACCAAGCTTTGTAGATGACACGTGGCACGTTCCACTGCATTGAAAGTTACTAGAAACTATGTCCCGACAGATGACATTTGGCAGCTTCTGCTTTGACTTTATAAGGGACACGTGGTAGCTTTTGTTGCACTTTGAGGTTTGATATTTCTCATAGGGAACTTGCCCTTTGGGGTCTTGAGAAATGGTCCACTTTCCTTGGTGAGAGCCTCCCACAAGGGTACCTACCCTTCGAGATCTTTCGGGTGGCGTTTGAGCTTTTGTTTCCTCGGTGGGTTTTTCCTTTTTTGACGGACTTTTCCTTCAGACAAAAAGTCTAAAGGAATTCTTTTAGACAATTTGTTCAAAGGAAATGTCTTAATCATTTTGCCTTAGTCAATTTTCTACGTTCTTTTCTTAAAAGAGAACTATGCCCTCCATAAGGACTGTTCAAGCCTAGAAATATCCTTCAGATTTTTTCAACGGTCCATCTGCTCCTTGCCTTCCCTCCACAAGGGTTATTTGTCCTTGGTTCACTTTTTTGAAGGAATTCTCTTTGTCCGCTTTTGCTCATTTCCCTCTGCAAGGGAAATTGGCTTGGTTCACTCACTGGCCTCTGTAAGGGCACTCAGTTTGGTTCACTACCTTGCGTAAGGGCACTTTTTCCTTTGGCTTTGGGGTAGCCCCTTGAACCTACCAATTAAACTAACTGATTGAACCAACTTTGGTTCAAAGATTCAATCTTGCATTTGAAGCCATCTTTTTGTCTAAGTCTTTTGATTTCTTTGAACTGATTAAACCTGTTGAACCTGCTGAACCTTTTTAGTTCAATGGTTCAATGGTTTAATCACTTTCTTGTGTTCCACTCATTCACTTGACCCCTTGAACCAAATGCTTTGAACCATACGCTTTGAACCTTTTGAACTATTGAACTCATTGAACCAAAGTGGTTCAATGGTTCAACGGTTCAATGGTTCAAGCCTTCTTCTCTTTGATAAGTGTTTTGAAGCTGTTGAACCTAGAAGCGGTTGAAATTTTTTGGTTGAACCAAGGCATTGAACCAATCCTAAAAATGACTAAGTGTTGGAAACTTGTTCTTTTGATTGAACTCACCTATAGAAGCCTTTGAACCTATTGAATCTGTTGAACCTATTGATTTCAAGCATGTTGAGTCCATAGAAACATATCTGTAGAGTTCATAGATTTAAGCCTACGGAGTCCATAGAACTGGCAGAGTCTGTAGATATGAGTCCATAGATTCCTTCCTACAAATTCTGTAGAACTGAGTTCGTAGATTTAATCCTGTAAAGTTCGTAGATTCAAGCCTGTAGAGTTTGTAGAAATCTAAAAAATCTTGAATAATGAAGAATTTGAATGCCCAGAACAATTTTTGAGAAGGGGAGAGAGGATTTTGGTTTGTTGGACCAAAATATTTCAAATGTTGTCCCAAAAATGAGTGATATTTTTGGGGGACAACAAATTCTCCACCTTTATTAGATCTCAAACATTTGATCTTTCTTCCCATTTCATTTTCAACCATATCTCTAAAGCTCTTAAATCTCTCAAAGGCTTGAGATTTATCCTTCAAAAAGGTTACCCATGTCATTCTTGAGTAATCATATATAAATAACATGAAGTAACGAACTCCTTTAGATCTTCTTATCTTGGTAAAACCACACAGATATATATGAACTAGTTGTAGAGGCTTTGTAGTCACATATTCTTTTGTTTGAAACTTGACCCTTGTTTGCTTGCCTAGTTGACATTCTCTACATATAGTATTTACATGTTTAGTTATCTTGGGCATATGTATTACACACTTGTTAGAACTTACTTTGACTAAATTGTCAAAATTGACATGACCCATTCTCCTATGCCACAACCAGCTTTCATCAACCTTTCTTATGAGGCAACTATTACTATTTACCTCAACAAGATTGTAGATATTATTCTCACTCCTTCTACCTTATATAACTATTTTTCTAGATCTCTTTAGCTTATAGCCTTCAACATCAAATGTGACCTTGTATCCATTGTCACACATTTGATTGACACTCAGTAGATTATGCTTAAGTCATTCAACATAAAGAACATCATGTGTAAGAAGTTTGCCATCTATGTGTAAGGTTGATTTCTCTTCAATTTTTACTACTATATTATCTCCAAAATTAATAGTTCCTTCCTTGTATTTTCTCAACTTGGTGAACTTACTATTGTCACCAGTCATATGCTTAGAGCATCCACTATCTATTACCCACAAATTTTACTCTTTGACATGGAGTGTTGTTTGAGAAATCAAGGATTGATTTTACACTCTCCACATTTCTTGAGGTGTCTCATATGTCTTTTTGTTTTCTTTCTTAATGACTTGTGGAACTTTGTTCTCATTAGGAGACTTGGTTTTCTTTACATTATTTATTTTTGACATTGCAAAGTTAGTCCTACAATGCCTGGCTATGTGACTAAAATTATTGAAATTGTAGCATATTGTACTTGAATCTAACAAAGGAGAAAATGAGTTTATAATTACAAAATTAGTTCTCCTTGTAGGTACAACTCTACATTCAATAGCTCTATGACCAAATTGATTACATTTGTAGCAATAACCATAAAAGGATGAACAATACCTGGTCATAAAATATCCTAGTATAGTATATTGAACTTTCATATGCTTTTGTTTCTTCAAGTTTGCCACTTTAGCATATCCTTTTACATCTTTTATTTCATAATTTATTCTCCTCACCTTAACTTTGTTTGGATCATTCTTAGTGTCCTTGTTGACCTTCTCTTTCTTTGCTTCTATTCCTCCTCTTATTTTGAAATTATCATATAGGTTAGTCGATGTACTAGCTAATGAACCTTTTCCTTTCCCATATCCAAGACCATATTTTTCATTTGAGGGTTTCTAACTACTGATTAATTCATTAAAAATGTCTGATCCTTTTGTCAACTTTAGACTTTTATCTATTTGACCTTTTGCCTTCTCAAGTTCTTTCCTCAAAGCTATTATTTCTGCTTCAAGCTTCATGCATTCTTTAGATTTTGTTTTTAGTTCCATCTTAACTACTTATTATATTCTTTTAGCATCCTCAAGTTGAGTTTTAAAAGTCAATATCATTTGATTAGATTTATCAAGCTCCCTTTGCCCAAGTTTCCTCTATTTTGAGTTCTCTTTTCTTAGTTTCTCAATCTCTTCTAGAGCATAAACTAGTTCACCTTCTAGATCAATTTCACCTTCCTCTTCATCATAATCTTCATCTTCATCCTATTCTTGATTTATGGGAGTGGATTCTTCTACCATGAATAGGAATTTTCCCACTTTGCTACAAAAGCACAATCATGATCATCATCTGAACTATCACTATCACTACCTTTCACTAAGTCATTGTCTTCTTTTGTATATAAACCTTTCTTACTCTTGCAAAAGTTCCTCATTTTTGTATTGTGGGATTTCACCTTTTTATTGTTCTTCACTTGCTCAGAACTATCCTTTTTATTATGAGGACATCTAGTAATAAAGTGTCTTACCTTACCATAGTTAAAACACTTGAATGGTAATTTGCCTTTATATTTTCTTGATCCTCTCTTCAATTTTTTGATAAAGTTAGCTTCTTCTCCATCAGTCTCCTCAGATTCAGATGTAAATGTTTCTTATTTTACCTACTTTACTACTTTGAATGTAGATTCTCTTTTGAAGGTGTCAATATCTCCCATTCTCATCTCATAGGATGTGAATGTTCCATGCAACTCATTAATAGTGAGTTTATCCAAGTCTCTTGCTTCTTCTATTGTAGACATTTTCAAAAAATATCTTGATGGCAAAGATCTTAAGACCTTTTTGACTATGGTTGACTCTTCCATTTCTTCTCCAAGACCTTTGATTACATTCACTATTTTATCTACCTTGAGGAGGTAGTTGAAAATATTTTCCTCTTCATTCATCTTAAGACTCTCAAATTGCCCTTTTTATGTTTTTAGCTTGGCTTGCTTCACCTTGTCACCTCTTTCATAGATGATCTTTAACTTGTTCCAGATGTCTTTTGCACTTTGACAATGCATAACTTTGATGAAATCCAAATTTCATAGTCCACAAAGAATAACATTCTTTACCTTGACATTTTTTTCATATGCCTTCTTGGTAGCTTGATTAGTAGGAGCTACAATAGGATCTGTATATCTATTTACTATAGACATCCATACATCAAAACCTAATGAGGATAGATATGTTTCCATTTGTATGCTACAAAAAGCATAGTTGGATCCATCAAATAGAGGTGCTTTGTTTGAGGAGGATCCTTCTTGACTAGTCATTGAGTTCACTAACCAAGATATACCTAATATGATTAAGATTCTCTTATGGAACCCTAGGTGTTGATACCGATTTTTGAACACTACTATCTACTGAGAGAGGGGGTGAATCAGTAGATAAGCTGAAACTAGTTGATTTAATAATATTTAGAGGAGATAAAAATTTATTTGAAAATTAAAGAATAGATGAAAAGATCACACATACACACACAAAAACACATTACACTATATTTATATGTGGAAAACCCAAAGGGAAAAACAACAGTGAGAATAGCCACTAGAATCTACTAGTCTAATCCAATCTCACAGTTAAACACCTCACTGTCTAAACCTCACAGGTTACATTTAAGGACACCCATCCCAAGGAGACACCAATCCCTAAACTAAGCACCAAATTAATTTTTATGATGGCATAAACCAATCAAAACTTAAGAAGCTACAACTTCAGTCTACAAGATAGATTCACAAATAAATCTAGTTTAGTTTCTTTGTTATAAGTCTAGTATGTAACTATTCACTCTCTACTCATTCTCTATTTTCTCTTTATTCCTATCTATTCAATCTATATACATTATTTGTGTACCCTTTCTTCCTCTCTACTCAATCTCTACACATTTTCTATGTGCCCTTTCTTCCTCTCTACCTCACTCTTTGTCTCTCTGACTTTTACTTTGTGTCTGTATACATATCAAATCAACACACTTTGATTCACTCTGATAGCACCTTTTTAATTCCCACAACAAAAACACTTAACATAATGTTTAATATGTCATGTATATATAATGAATCTTAGGGTTTCATGTTTCCAATTATGTTCACACTTCAACTTCACTCATTTTAGACTCTTCTCAATAATGAATTGACCTATCAATTTCCTACATCTTGATTCATGTTTACACTATAATGTTTAGTTCTATTTACTATCTATAACAAATACTGGATTACACTCATAAATGCACAACCTCCTTAATCATTGACTGATTGGATCTATCAATCTTGAGCTCTGTGTAGCCATAAAAATTTCATCACTAGTTCTTGTTTGTTTCTTCACTTGACCATTAGAACAAATTAAATATAGGCCTTTGATTTCTTTATTTGAGCCATCTCTAACCATTGAGATCCTTTTTGCATCTCACTATTTAATATATAACAAGATCTCTTTCATTCTTTTTAATTTACTTGAACATACTTGCTCTATAATCTCTTACTAAATTGGTAACCAATGATCACCTTGTCCCACTATGTCCTTTCACTTCTTTGGATTTTTCTCATCTAGATTTTCATGTGCCATTTTATCTATGAAGATGTATAATATTTATATTAATTTGGTCATTTAAATTTTAGCTTATTGGATTCATCTTTCTTATCATGACATTCATGATAGCTTTCACTCTGTTTGATCTTTCCAATCTTGCTCAGATTTTAACTACATCACTAAGTCATTAACCCTTGAGCACCTTTATGCCTTGGATCCATTCACTTTGTTGGATCTTCTTTGTCCTAGATTCTATGCTTCATTAGATATTCAAAGGTGCATGTTATTTAGTAGTCGATTACATAATCATCCTTGCAACTTCAAATTCTTCTATCAAACTTGTGAGCCTTTGACACTTGTCATATATGCATTCACTTAAAGGGCTCTTTGACAATATAACTTTGCTTCGCTCTGTTATATCATTTGTGTGCAATGAAATGCGAGCCATTGATCTTCCAACAAGCTCAAACATTTTCTTAAGTCATAGACTTAGGAAAATATAAAGTCATGTACTATTCTGTAGCTGGTAATAATTCTATCAAGGGCCCAGTTTCTTGATGACAAGAAAGGCTTGAGTTATAACTTAAGTGACTAATTCCTGATTGTATCAAGTTAAAAACAAAATATAATGTGCCTTTTAGATTTTTAGAAAAGTACCTTTCAAAAATCTTGTTTGGGTCACATGCCCTTTAGAATTTTGACAAAGTACCCTTTGGGAACTTTGTAAGTGTCCACTTGCCCTAGACAAATTCTCCAAAAGAATTCATCATTGTCCTTCTCCTGAAAGTGGCCTTTAGACTTTTTACAAAGTACCCTTCAAGATTTTTACAAGGATCCCTTCACAACTTTTGAATGGTTCACTTACCCTTTAGCATTTTTTAGAAGATCCCTTTGGCAACTTTTGATCGGATCATTTCCTTCTGGACAATTATTCCAAAAGAATTCCTAGGCAAACTCATTTCCTTAAAAAACTATGTTACAGACAACTATTCCAAAAGAATTGTCTTCACCAATATTTCTAAAAGAATTCACTGAGTCAATTCTCTTGAAATAATTACCAAGCACTTTCTTGAAATAATTCCCAAGCTTGTAAAATTGACTAAGTGTTTAGATACCATTCAACTACATAAGAGCCCTACTTTTCACCTGCATAAATTTTGCTCCTTCCATTTGCATGACTTAGAACTTGGAACATAAGGAATAGGCAAAAATTTTAATAGCCTAGTGTGATTATTTCCTCTAGATGCTATCATATATGCAAATGTAGTCACCAACAAACTGTGTACTAATCCATAGTTAACAAACTAACAGAGGCATTCATATGACTATTTTGGGAATTCAAGGTGCACATAAAATCTCCATGAGGAATCTAAAATTGATCTATTCAACTCAACACAATTCAACACCTTTGTCATTAATGCCTGATAAAACATTTATCATTTGAAATCAATGACAATATTATAGATAACAATCTCTGTGTACACCATGACACTCAAATTGCCAACATTTCAAACCTAGTGAAACTCTTCAAGCATGTAAACATACTTGGCATTGCCACTTTTATAAAGTGGAGTAATATTTGGGGCTAAAGTCTTTAGATGACACTAACTGAGTTTAGTGTATAAAAGTGCATTTTTAGAGCTCCCAATAGTCATCCTCCTTGAGTCATATTCCCTCCATCATTTACAAGGTTGTTGTCTTATATAGAAGATACAATACAAACATATTAGGATTCTTCAAATCTCTTGTCAACTCTGTTATGTGATTCCCACAAAAGGACTAGGTGCTCTGTTTAGTACTTTTGGGGACAAAGGGCTTAAAACTATCTTTTCATGTTTTGAAGGTGATCTTCAACCTACCTAGCCATCTAGCACTTAAAATATGCATGTTAGGATATATATATATATATATATATATATATATATATATATATATATATATATATATATATATATATCACCTTAAGACTCAAAACATGGTTCTTACCTATCCAAATTCCTCTATCAATAACCTCAGTCCTCTACTGACACCTGGAGGTGTCCATTTCTATATCTACAACCTATGAGCAAATATAAATAATATACAAGCTACAAGGTTCATGATTAATTCAAACCTTCACAATGCATTCAAATGGACTCCTAACATTCTTGGAATATTGAAACATTTACCCATCCTTCTATCTCAACATGATGTCATCTTAAGAGGTTGTAGATGCACCGTGGGCTTCATATATTCAGTGAGGATGAATTGGTCAATGTATTGAATGAATATACCTTTTCAATCAACTGGTCTCTCCTCAATTCATGTTGAAATTAATTATAAGGATATTAAAACTCAAAATCAGATCTTATAATTCCATTTTAATGTTGAAACTCTTCATGAGATCACCTAAAAGTGTACTTTTCTGTCACATGATTGTATAACACTCAAAAACTACATTTTCATGCAGATTATTGCTTTAGAGGATAAGATGAAAAGACTTGAGATCATTTGAACATATTGGAAACATGAAGAATGACCTATCATAACCCATGGAACACTTGTCAAAGCATGAAAATCTTGGACATGGTGAAAAATTATTTGTAACTAGCATAGTGCATCTTCTTATAAGTTAAGGAAAATTTTCTTATCCAAACACCATGGTGCATGAAAATAAGAATGGGGACCATTGGAGGAGTGATTAAAAATAATTTTGGAGCAACATCAGTAGCTATATTGTATGGAATCTCCAAAATAAGATAAAAACTATAGGGTGCATGAAACAACTACCAGATTTGCATAGTCAATTTCATGAGGATTGTTCATAAAGCACATGCCACCATTATTATAAAATTTTATATTTAAATTAAGTTATTGGAGTGTAAAAAAACACTACCAAATCATTTTCCCTAAAACATTCTAAGTTGTCTGTATCAAGCAAAAACTTGTAAGTCACTTTTGTTGGCCAAGAAGGGTGAAAAGGGAGTAGAATGGTTTTGAGAAAGAAACGGAACTTTCAAATCAATAAAAATGTGTAATTGAGCTTGGGGAAGTTGAATAGTAACTACCTAACCATTTCCCATGTGTCACACTTCCCAAGGAGGTTGTATAAGTGCCAAACTCTTCTTTTACTTCAAGAAAATTGCTCTTTCTTATGTGTAACCTATGAAATTTTAGTTTTTTAAATCAATTAAGACTTATAGGAACATATGGGACATTAAATCACATTTTTAACCTTAAAAATTCCCAATAAACTCGTATAAATCATTAAATGCACCTTTTTAACCCCTAAAATAACCCAAAATGAGAAATGGACATAGAAACTAATTAACCAAAGCCAATATAAAATTAATTGAACTATAATACACTCCATTACACTCATATTACACCCCATATAGACCTAGAAAATCAATTTTTTACCTATAGGTTCTCTAATTTGACTTTAAAGTCAAATTTGGTCAATAGTAAGTGGAGTGTCATCTCATAGTACACAGTGGGAAGTTGAGGAACTTGTAATGGGGTTTGTTAAGAATCACTTCCTATCCCTTTTGGACCTTGTGTGGGAAGTCCACCATTTCCTCCTGCACTTCAGTTCCTATGGATGAACCACCACTAGTACCACCTCTTGCACCTCTTATAACAATAGAATCACCTAATATGTTGGGTAGTAAGGTAGGATGATTAACTATAGTCAAGTTGGTACTTTTCCCATTGGTTATGCTTGGTCCACCAACTAATCCAAATTTGACCATAGAATTATCTTGTAAAGGAAAGATATGGCCAATAAACTACTATCTAAAACTTGGTCTACAAATGTATCTTACATAGGTTTAGTTTTTGATTCTACACTATTCATATCCTAGTTATGTTCAAATATGTCATCTAACTCAAGAGCATGAGAAAGAACTATGGGTGGGGATATGGGCCTATCCAAATTGGGTTCTCCAATCATCACTACCTAACTTGCTTCTCATATGCATACTTGTGATATTATCGAGTATGGTCCTATGACTGGGGAGTCTTTGTTATGCTATTCTGCTTCCTTATAGACCTTATATCACTTCTCGAGTCCTCCCATCCTATCCTTGGATAAATTTCACTCATAACCTTTCATTGAGCTTCATCAGATTTGCACTTCCATAATTCCCACTAATTAGATACCATGATGAATTAATAATTTTACTTTAAAAGTTCCCCTCTATTTCCCCACCAACCATGTTACTCATGCGAGAGAGATTTTAGTCATCCATGTAAAAAAACTTCAAGTCTAAAATCTATAAATAGCTTCCAAATTGCCAGTGATAAAGTATAAGATATATACCACATGGTTCTTGAAAGAATTGAAATTGGGCTTCCTCTAGATAGGAATATGTTGAGACTACATATTCTAAGATATAACTATTCAAATTTCTATGCCACCAAATATCAACAACACACATCCAAAACACTCCAAACTATGTTAAAGTTGATTGATGCTCGAGTTTCCAAGTTGTCTTATGTCCACATTTCCTTGATCGGTCTTATGCATATGTTGCAATCCAAGCATGAAGGTGAATAAGCACTTATATAGACAAAATCTCATATAATGATTCATACATATTATGTTCTACCCATACATGTGTAGAGAACCCTAGTTCAATAAATGGTACTATAAAGTTATCTTTAATGCTAGTAACCCTTCGCTCAATATTATTAAGAGATACTCATTCAAGCATCTTACACCACTATGTAGGCAATTGCTATAGGTCCTGACAATAGAACCAAAATCTTATGATTCTTTTCCTTTATATGAGCATAACTTTCCCTAGGCATGTGCCTAAGTGATAATATTTTAACGTGCTAGCACGCTAGCATTTCATGTAAGAATGAGTTATCATGCGCTCACCCAAAACATGTAGTGAGGGAATGGTTCCCATTGGTTTTATTGTGTGAGGGTGTGTTTGTCCAACTACTTAGATAGGGGTGATAGAGCATATACATAATACTAAACTCATTATATAATCCATATCTAATTTAGCACAAGTTCATTGATCAATGATCAAAAATAAAAAGATGACATAAATGATAACTATCAACCATAACATAGTTAGATGAAGAAGGGCATAAATGATAACTAATAATATTAACTACATAGTTAGCTGAACAATAATATTAAGTCAACACAAGCTTCATTCATAATAATCATAAGTGATCTCTAAAAAATACATATTTTCAAAGTTACAATGTAACTAACTTGCATAAACTCTATCAATAACATCCAACTTAAAAATAACATTAAAAAGTACATCATAGGGGTATTGATACTTGGTTTTCCCCAACCAAGTAGTTATAAAAGTAATTACACTCAAGGTGACCTATTAATGATCATCAATATAATTAATTATGGTATCAATTTACATTAAGTTCTTGAGGACCTAGGCTTTTCTACCCCTATATTCTCTCTCGATGTTCAAGCCTCCTCATCAAACACCTCTCTTCCTATGGGATAGTGTTGGATTCATGCTTGACTTATTCTCTTCAATCCTTGTGAATCACTTGATAATCATTCTCCACTTTTTTCATGCTCTCCAAGTATTCTACTAAGTTCTGAGTCCTTCATTCTTAGGTTCTCTATTTAACATGCAAATTTATTCTATGACATGATCCTTCGGTGCTATGGACTCCCACTCCATGGTCTTCCATGCCACAGTCTTCTACACCATGCCTATCTATGCTATTTATTCCTAAAAAATAATTAGCCAAAATTGGGGCCCAACATACAAATTCTAGACCTTGCTTATCACCAAAATCTCATCACTCCAGCCTACCTAAAACTCTAAATACACTTACTTGTTTTCCTTATTCATCACTTAAAAAATATTTTACCAAACCATGCATCTTCCCAACCATGACACTTAAAACCTTACCCAATTTAAATCAATCAGATATACTTGGCACAACCACATCGGTTAAGGTTCAATTAACTCCATCTTCTCAAAATCAATTTAAATTCACTTCCACTCTTCCTTCAACAGCCTTGCTTCAACATTATACACTTTTATCTGATATAAATTTAATCATATATCATGAATGGGATCTTGTAACATAACTTTCTCATCTCCCATCTCAAATTATTTTTATCTAACTCACAGGGATTTATCCTCATCATTATAATAATTTAATGTAAATTTTATTTTAAATTAACATCCCTTGACCTCCACCTATGGGGCATAAAACCACTTTGTCTAGGTTTGAAGCTAGTATTCTCAAACAATGTGAAGAAATGTTTATACATGTAAATGAAACCATATATACTTCCCATTTCACTCAAATTTATTATCGTTTTAATGATTAATAATGAAATATTTCTATAATTAGATGATCCTCCACTATTTATTAGTGTATAAGTTGGTGATATATAAGGTAAAACTGCTTTGATTAATGACGGATCTAGCATTTGTGTAACCTTCTTTTATTTTATTAAAACCTTGGGGTACTCTGAATGCAATCTTAAATATACCTAAAGTACATGTTAAGGCTATGATTGAATACAAATTCCTTATATAGGATGTGTTTTGATTCTATCATGGTTTCTCCTATCACTATTCAAATTAAATTCATGATATTCAACTTTATGTTATCATATAACATCTTACTCAATCAACCTTGGACACATCACATGAGAAATATAACTTCATTTGCTTGATAATGAGTTAAATTTCCTAATAATAGTGTTGTCTACAAGATTCAATAAGACATAAACCCTTAGAATTTTGAACAATTCTAAGAACGTGGTGTTTTCAAAATTCCCACCCTTGAACATTTACCTAGCATTTCATTTCATGAATATCAATTATTTAACTACATTGTCAACTCTAGTAGAGGCTATAATGGCCACCCCCAAGTTGTGGGTAATATAACGCCTAACTTATTAGACTCTGATAATGAAGAGCTAAATGAGATCAATTTGAAAATATAAACTTTTGATCTCCCTTCACACATAATTACTCAATTACCTCCTTATTTATGACCTTGGTCTTAATAAAAACCAATCAATGATATTATTGTTACTCTAATCAAGACTAAATAATCTATTCCTCATGATTATTTGATTGATAATATCATAGATTCTTTCACTATTGATATTCATATACCTGATTATGATGATGGTTATTTATTAGATGACCCATTTTTAGTTGGTTTTTCTCAAGATAAAAATGTATAAATACTTAGATATTTTTTTAATAGAATTTATTTCATATAATTAGTTCTATTTATATAGTTCCTTATTATTCTCTTTCACCTGACATTATCTCTTCTTTACTTGATGTTCACAAGTTGGAGATGGAACATACACACACACCACTTATAACTCAATCATTATTGAGCCTCTTCAGGGCATGTTCCTTGATCATGCCATGATGGGACCATATTAGTTCACCATATTTTTTGATCCTTAAAACTTTTTCCCTCTTAATATGTCAACCACATTACACTGACTCACATTGCAAACATCAATCACTAATGGTAAAATCATATTACCTTTGATTACGCTTGATCCTCTACCTAAATGATGGGTAGATGAGCCATATTGTGAGTTTTGTAAGGTTGTTGATAATTGGACCAAGGATTTTCATGTGTATTAGAGGTTCTTAACATAAAATAAGGCTCTAGGTTCCATTCCTACTCTATATAATATACCTCCATAGTCAACTACTCCCAGATGTACTTGTTTTCATAGTATAACTATGTATACCTCTACATATTACCAAAAGCTTTAGAAGTATATCAATATGCTTCATTTAGATAAGGCACAATATACTGATAAGACTCTAACTTTTACTAATATTATTACACAATATATCCCTAAACATGTGGAGGTATATTTACTTTGTAATCAGTGTGCTACACATCATACATAGAGGTGTAAAGTCTTATAACAACACTTGTAATATCCCCTTCCAATAGGGAATATAGAAACACAAAAGCTCTGATCAACGCTGAACAAAGATACACTTTTTGCCAAAATAATTTCAAATAAACAATAAGCCACAATAAATCTCTTAACTGCCAAATCACTAATCTTATTATTTTTCCAGATGGTTACAATAGATGTCTTCAGTCATTCATATAAATAATATCTAAATACAGTCTTAAAACCCTTGTCCTTTGCAAATCTGGTAATGAAACCTAAATTCTGGAAGGTCTCAGCCTTTCTGTGTCGACACACAGACCCCGATGTCGGTTATACTACCGTCATCGGTCGACTGGGCATTTTTAACCTGCCGACATCAGTCTATGTAGATCTCTCTCTGCCGATGTCGGTCTCTGTGTGAACCTGTACGGATCTGTACGGGCTTCGTACAGCTGCCAATAAATTACACTCTATTTTTAGGACCTCTGATCTCAAGATATATGAATCTAATACAAAATATCTCTATCTGTATAACTTATTTAAATCAAAACATAAAGAAATAAATACCTGGAATACTGTGATAACGTCTATATGAAGTTATCTCTCAAAAGACTTGAAATACTGTGATAACTTCTGTATGAAGCTATCTCTCAAATTGGCAATAGATCAGCTGATATTTCACAGCCTCTGAATCGCACACAATAAAGAGTTGACGTTCTCCACTGCAAATGGAATCCTGGAACCCTTGGCTCAGTCTTCACAGAAGAATTTCTTCAAAATCAATATCAATAATCAATGCATAATTAATAATGGCCTCCATGAGAAACCCTTATACCCTCAAAAAGATATGCTTGCCCTAATTAGGGTTTTCTTAAATTAGAATTAGGGTTTCTAATTAAAAATAGGCTAAATAATTAATATTTGATTAAATCAATCAAATATTAATATCTCCCTCAATACATGTCGGATCCTCAAACTGACTGAAGCTGGTGAATCAGGGAGTGATTCTGCACATGACCATACCAAAATAAGGGTGCTCTGCTGCGTGTCAAATATCCCTAAAAAGTAGGAGCTCAGGCCAAATGTGTCTGAAAGAGCCCGAATGAAAACCAAATGTAGAAACTCTATGAATCAAAGTCAAGCTAAGCTCCATTATGACCCTCTATCCATCCTATCAGCCTACGAGGGTCGCATGATAGGCTAATCATAAACTCTGAGCGGTGTCACATAAAAAGGGGACATGACAATCCGCCCCTCCTGAAATTGCTTGTCCCCAAGCAATGTCGGAACAAGGAACCACTCGATCCACCTGGATCCCAAGGAAAAAGTTGTGTAACATCCATCATGTCACAAATCAATCCCTGTGAAGAAATCATCAACATCAACATCATCAACAGTATCAAAATCAACAACTGAAAAACTGCACTCGACACCCACATAACTATCTGAAGACCAACTGTAGATGCCGGTAGAAGAAACCACTCTGTGGAACTCAAGCCAACTAAAACATCAACCCTGTCAAAATTCAAGTCCCTATCTAACTGATACTCACACCCAACTGGACCGTGGATATGACAATCATCGATACCTGAGTCACTGACACCAAAACTAATCTCTAGATGCAAAGAAAAATAATGAACATACCTCACCGTATGATGTTGGTAAGAACCCCCAAACTCTGCTACTGGCTCACTATTGCCAAACTGGGACTCAATGGATGGCTCCAATCTCAGCTCAACAAACCCCACCTCAACATCCCTATAAGGTAACATAGTAGAAAGGGTCACTAAAATCTCCTCACCCAATCTACTAATAGCACTAGTACCTCGAACGAGAACACCTTCTGTCATTTTATGTGAGTCTAGACGAACACCTGCACTATCCAGCAAATACTCCATCAATGATTTAGTGTAGTAAAAATTATATGTGGAAGCATCAATATACTCCCCCACACACCCCAACTGATCTCTCTATAAAGGTGGCACAACCAACTGTACCACACTATCATCTGTGTGAGAATAATCAATCTGGAGACTCGTCTCCACTGGTATCCCAAACTCATCAAGACCAGGTGCTCCCAAATCCTAGACATGTGTGTCAGCCTCAACAACATGTTTCTCAGTAACAACTGCAGGAATGTACTCACCACCAACCACCTCAATATACAAATGACCATCCAGACTCTGTGAATCAACTCCAAAGCTCATATCAACATACGGAGTATCAACAACTGTAGCATCACTGTCTAACTCTTCCATATTGAAAGAAACTACCGGTGAAACTAAGTCCTCAAAACTGTCCACTGCATTCTCCTGGGTGTCATTTGCAATAATCAGATCTTGGGACACTTCTACAATCTCTACCATAGCTGAGAGATCATTAACCCTCAGTGCACTAACATCTGAGCACACCTCTACACTCTAAGTGCAAGCATCAGACTCATCCTCATCTTCACTATCTCCTATCTCATAATAATCAGGGGACATGTTGTTTCCCCATCTAAGTGATATGTAGTGCTCTCTCCTCAGCTTAACAAAGCGATCAAAAGACAACATCTCCCGACCTCGAGGTGGTAATAAGTCCCACTCCTCATTCGCTATCATATACCGTGTGGATTTGTCTTTAAATGAAGGGTATGAAAGAGCTTCATTCAACCTCTTCAAACTTAGTTTCAACTTCTTCATATCATAGTCCCAATGTCTTTGAGTACTCGAAGACATCATGGATACTTCGCTGATTCAATCTACCCAAACTACCCAACAGGATGGCAGGACATAAAACTGATGTGCCCAACAGGATGGCAGGAATTTGGCTCTGATACCACTGTAATATCCCCTTCCAATAGGGAATATAGAAACACAAAAGCTCTGAACAACGCTGAACAAAGATACACTTTTTGCCAAAATAATTTCAAATAAACAATAAGCCACAGTAAATCTCTTAACTGCCAAATCACTAATCTTATTATTTTTCCAGATGGTTACAATAGATGTCTTCAGTCATTCATATAAATAATATCTAAATATAGTCTTAAAACCCTTGTCCTTTGCAAATCTGGTAATGAAACCTAAATTCTGGAAGGTCTCAGCGTTTTTGTGTCAACACACAGACCCCGATGTCGGTTATACTACCGTCATCGGTTGACTGGGCGTTTTTAACCTGCCGACATCAGTTTATGTAGATCTCTCTCTGCCGATGTCGGTCTCTGTGTGAACCTGTACGGATTTGTACAGGCTTCGTACGGCCGCCAATAAATTACACTCTATTTGTAGGACCTCTGATCTCAAGATATATGACTCTAATACAAAATATCTCTATCTGTATAACTTATTTAAATCAAAACATAAAGAAATAAATACCTGGAATACTGTGATAACGTCTATATGAAGTTATCTCTCAAAAGACTTGAAATACTGTGATAACTTCTGTATGAAGCTATCTCTCAAATTGGCAATAGATCAGCTGATATTTCACAGCCTCTGAATCGCACACAATGAAGAGTTGACGTTCTCCACTGTAGATGGAATCCTGGAACCCTTGGCTCAGTCTTCACAGAAGAATTTCTTCAAAATCAATATCAATAATCAATGCATAATTAATAATGGCCTCCATGAGAAACCCTTATACCCTCAAAAAGATATGCTTGCCCTAATTAGGGTTTTCTTAAATTAGAATTAGGGTTTCTAATTAAAAATAGGCTAAATAATTAATATTTGATTAAATCAATCAAATATTAATATCTCCCTCAATACATGTCAGATCCTCAAACTGACTGAAGCTGGTGAATCAGGGAGTGATTCTGCACATGACCATACCAAAATAAGGGTGCTCCGTTGCGTGTCAAATATCCCTAAAAAGTAGGAGCTCAGGCCAAATGTGTCCGAAAGAGCCTGAATGAAAACCAAATGTAGAAACTCTGTGAATCAAAGTCAAGCCAAGCTCCATTATGACTCTCTATCCATCCTATCAGCCTACGAGGGTTGCATGATAGGCTAATCATAAACTCTGAGCGGTGTCACCTAAAAAGGGGACATGACAACACTTCCATGGTTTTCCATAACCTACACCATCATTTTATCAATAGAATACCCAGGTCATTCATGAGTAAAGGATAACCCTTATATACCTCCTTCATCATCCTAGATATTAGAGTATTTTAGTCACATTATAGCACTAGTTCCTTGCATTGATTATCCTTCATAGGATATTCCACATATGAAACCCTCTTCATCTAGCATACCAGTATTTTCCATTGAGATAGTGTGATAGGGAGTCCTTGCATGTCTCTTAGTGAAGGTAGATGAGACTATGATAAAATATATATTATAGTTATATCATGACTTATTAGATGTTATTAATGATGTATGTCATGAAATCTATCAGTCTTTATGAACACATTATTTTTTTATGGCATATTATGTATCATATTTCTATTCGATTGATTTTGGATATTTATACTTCATAATAACATTTGTGATGCACTGATTATCATTTATTTCTCTCCTTTACCTATCCAAATTTTCTCTTACATTCATGAGTCATGATTTACAACTATCGAATCTTTCTACATTTAATATTTATACTTTAACCACAACTATTTATATACTTTGTAAACACTTGTTTTCCCCTATCTTGGGATGATTGTTCATTACATGGATGTTTATGATAGATCACTTGTTGAATAGTATAGTTATTTATGTGACATGGCACTTAGACCACACCTCACACTATCATATTCTCCCTATGATCAACTGTAAAACATATCCATCATTGTACCATTATTTACACGGATATCTCATGATCCCCATTTTCACTTATATATCCCTCCTCTTAAGCACACATAAGGTTAGTCTTGAGAATTCATATTTACTTATGGGAAAGTCTAGGAATTTTTGATGATGATATAATTTTTAAGTGCTTCTCTCTTGTGACCAAAATATAAGCTTCTATGTGTTAGTCATCTCTATCACTTATGTTTGGTTATTCTAAATCCATATAGAGGAGGAATAGTAAAATCCATAAAATTGAAAAGCCAAATCATTTTTAAAAATGCCATGATAAAAATGCAAATGTATAAAAGTGAAATAAGATAGATCTAAAAATTATCCTACTTAGTAATAACCAAGCTCGGAGAAGGTAATCATCTAATAATCTACTTAGCAATATTTTATTATATTGGGGTCATGACAAATGATGGATTCGCTAAACCTAAACTAAGGGATCTCTTACCATATAATGGCAAAGGAGAGGTTTTCAAGGCCTATAGTCAAATTCCATCATACAATAACCCTATCAAAGTCTTATGATTGTAATAAAAGTAAGCAATCTAATATACTAAATAAACATACAAGCTAATATAGTAAATGAATATGCAAGCTAATCCAGTCCTCACCAAAGTTTTTCGCACAAATGGGGAAGACATTAAACAAGCAAAGATAATTATATTCAAGATAATATATAAGTAATATAAGCAAGGAGAGATAAAATTCAATCCATTAGTTTCTATAACATATACTTATCAAAATATGAAGGGATAGGAGTTACTTACCTTATTGAAGTGAAACCATCATGTCTCAATCTCTCCCTTGGTCAATGGTGCTTTGTAAAAGGTTTTTGTGGATTGTAAGGATCACAAAGATAAATCAACTCTAGGCCAACACTACTCCTATGAATACAAGACCTAAAAAATATAAGTTCTACTACTCTAAAGCAAAAACCTAAGTAATGAAACCTCCAATTAGTATAAGCATGTTTCCAAGCTATAATGATGTGAAATCGAATGATATTCCCTTTAGAAATGAAGTGAAGGGGTATTTATAGCCAATGATTGACCCTAAACCTTCTTGGGAATTTAGTTGACAAGGTTAGTTAGGTCAACCTTGTTTTAAGGTAAATAGATCCATTAGGTCTTGATACAAGTCAATTTGGTTGATCGAGTTCTATAGCATGCACTCAGTCCGAATAAGGTCAATTAAGCTAATGTAGTAGGAAAATGAAAAAAAAGGGTTATTTCTTAGTAGGGGTTATTTTTTATAGTGAATTATTTGGGGAGTGTAGAAGTAGGTTTTTATAACTTAGGGAATTGGATAAGAGTATCTTGTAGTGGTTATAGGTAATGCTATATGGGCCAACAATCTTGCAAAACACCAAAGGTCTACCAACCCTTTTTTAAGTGCACCCTTTAAGACATACACTCAAAGAGATTGAGATTCAATGGGTTACTTCAAGAGAGCAACCATCAATAACTAATAAAGTTTTAAAAATATTTTGTGTATAAATATGCCCCACTAAAATCTCATCATGTGTCACATAGTTGTAACAAGAGATGTTGCTTCAGGAAAAGAACATATCAACACACAATGATGAGATAAATAAATTGTAGTATAGAGCATAAAAGTAAATGAAAGTAAAGAATTAAAAAAATACATAATTTCATTTACCTTGTTTTTGTTGAATAAAATTCATGTGAGAAAAATAAAGAGGCATCTAATGTACAAAACATTAGGTAGACCTGAAAAATAAGATAAAACTTGAATTTTTTGCAAAAATATAATTTAAGTATAGAAACATTCTCTAGGTGTCAGGATTCTATATTTTTTTATGATTTTAAAAAAGAGCTTATAAAACATAGTTATGATCAAAATACATAATTTTTTGGTAAATAATTGGCAGTTAAAGAATTTGTAAATTTGAAATATAAACATGTTGTTTAACTATTCATATGTAAATTTACTATTTTGAGACAACTAAAGCTCTATGAGACCTAAGAGAGTGACACAAGATACTATGGAATGGAGACAAGGATAATGAGGTGGCAGACATATAGTAACAATGAATATCATGATACAGGTAAGTAATGTAATTAATTTTGAATTTTTGGCAAGTTTAATTGAAAAATAAGGTAGTTTTGAAAAACTAGGTGGGGGGAAAATCTATGTAGTGGAATTTGCCTTAGAAATATTAGGGTAGAGTAGGAAGTAAGATGGTGAATTGGTAGGGGTGAAAAGGGTCGTTAATGCCTAAGGCATTAATGAAATATAGGTAAAAAATTACCACATAAATTGAACATAGTTGACTTGGTCAATGTATTTGAAAATAGATAGGTGAAAGAAGGTGTTTAACTACATAGTAATAGACTGATGTACTTCAGAAATAGGTGGAAAAATATGTAAGGGGAGACCAATTTAGTTTAACAATGTTCAGGTGGATGATTATGTACTTTTTGGCTGATGTAGTAATTTATTTAGGTGGCTGACATAGTTGTAAAAAGTGGTTGACTTTGTCTAAAGTAGTTGATGTAGTAGAATGACATGGTTGATTACGTATCAAGTGGATGATATATTTATTTTAGGTGGATGAATTTATATAAATTGGTTGATTTAGCTTAAAATTTAATAGTAGTCGATGTAATTAGCTACCTAAATGACCTAGTATAAAATTTGGTTTTAGCCAACATAGTTAACTATGTGGATGATGTAGTATAAAGTGTTAAGAAATTATAAAATTAGGTTGATGAAGTAGTTAGTTTTTATGTAAATGTAATAAATATTATATTTTTAATGGATTTTATTGATTATATGATATCGAGGACTAATACATGCTTTATTATTTGATATTTTATATAAGTGATAAAGGCTCCATCATTTAGTTGATGTCATGCAGTTATCTAATTTATTGGAGAGACTAAAAACTGATGACTGTGCATGCTTAGAATCATTAGGATTTTGAGGGATTATGAAAATCCATCAGATCCCTTTGAGTCTTAACTTAGTTGACATATTTTAAGGATCATGGGAGTGAATAACCAACACTTTTAGGTGGGTGGTGGATGGGGATACCATTGAGGTGGGTATCACCCTCGAGCATGTCTATGCCATTCTTAGACTTCCTACTATTGGTATGTATATGATTTGTGATACCCCAAAGACAAATACAAAGAGATAAACTCTATCCCTATGGTTGACTGGCTCTAAGAGGTATTATGATTATTTACATGTGCTTCTATTTGATGTTTTTATATCAACCATTCTAGATATATAAAAGCTAATTATTAGCCTTATGATAAATCATGTGATTTGTCACAAGCCAGATGGGAAGGTGTCACTATATGTGATCACCTTGTGTTAATTTATTTTAGAGTAGGGTAATTTATATGCCCTAGGATCAGTGATTTAGGTGTAACTAGTACACAATTTATATAGTATTCTTTCTCATGAGTAGATGACTCTGGGTCATGTTATTTTAATTAGTAGTTAGATATATGAGAGACTCAATATATATTGACTGATTAGTTTTCCACATGATATCAATGATAGTTTAACTCAGGTTCTTATATGGAGGTAGGATCGTGTGTTACATGTTGTAACACATACCCAAACACTATAAACCATGACTCATGGTGACATTGTATGGAAACCACATGTAGGTATTACGGCTAGTTGGCTTACTTGGCCCACTATTTCTCTTAGATTGGACCATGTTTGTAAAATTGGACATTACACATGGTGGGTAGATCCACTACCTATTACTCACATACCTAGTCAACTAGGGTTTCCACCTCCATCTACACCATTAGTAGTGCTCACATATTGGGTATGACATGTGAGGGAGCAAAGAGGTAGTGGAGGTGCATGGGATCCTATAGATGTACCTATAATTTGGCCTTGGATGGGATAATGATGATGACATCTAGAAGAAGCTAGATTCATTGAGGACATAGTGGTTGCAGTATAGGATGTTGAGGTGGTGATTATTATGCCACAGTAGGTGTTATAGTTATCACCACTAATGCCATGATGATGGATGCATTGGTGGGTATAGAGATAGGTAGAGGTATGAGAGGAGGAAAATCCACATGCATAGGAAACTAATCATGGAGAGCCTATTGTACAACTTTCACAAAGTTGGTCTATAGAGAGACAAATTCAGAGAGGACCATAGCCTGCTCATATTCTCCAACCTAGTTTTATAGCATCTCAGAGGCATACTCTAATGGAGGTACTTGGTGGATGTGTTGATGTCAATATTATTTTTGTTAAGTGTTTTATGTTATATAGTTTTTATATTTAATGGGAAATGTAATAGATCTATAAATCAATCCTAGCTTAAAGAAGATAAATCTTACTTACACTTCTAATTGTGGATACATTAGATATTTAGGATCATGACCAAGATGGATCTACTAGACCTATCCAAGGGATATATTACCACAATAATGTCTCTAAGGAGGGTTCCAAAGCATTTAATCAAGAAAAACTATGCAATAACCCTAACTATGTCCTATGTTTTCATATTCACTAAACTAATAATAAGTAAAAGTCTAATCTAGTGCTCACCAAAGCTTGTGGCACAAAGTGGGGGTAATAAACATGAAAATTAAATATGCACAAAATAAATATACTCATGTCAATGTATATGAAATACTAATGCATATAAGATAAGTACAAATGCATATTTATCAACTCTTACAAAGGAAGAACGAAGTTAGGAGTACTTACCTTTAAAGATGAACCTACTGAGCCTCAATCTCTCCCTTAGCCAAGGTGCTTCATAAGAGGTTGTTATGGTATATAAGGATGACAAGAATAAATTATCTCTAGGATACACAACTTATCAATACATCCAAAAGGCTTCTCCATAAGATATAATCCATATCTCCAAAAAAAGTATGAAACCCTAAGATTTGTTCCTCAAGTAGAATGGTGGATAAGTAAATGTGCAATATATCTTGATTATTCTTCTCTTCTCTTAGAAATGGTGAAATGGATGTGTTTATATATGTGGATCTAACCCTAATACTCTCTAAAATTTTAAAAACTAGGTAATGAACTAGGTTATCTAGGGGTTGACCTAGACCCTAATAAGATTTATCAATAAGAGTACAAGTTTGATGGGGCTGACTATGTAATGTAAACCATTAAAAAGGGTTTTAGGTTAGGGAAGAGAAAATTAATGTCATAAATGACTTGAGGATGGTGAAAGAAATGAGGCAAATATTAGGGAAATGGTTTTAGGAGACATGTGTGTTGATAACAAGTGGTAATAAGAGACAATTTTTTTTGAATCACCAACAGTCTACCCACCCCTTTCTTGGTACACCCATTAAGGAATGCACTTAGAGAGATTGAGACTTGATGGGTTCCTATAAGATAGAGAACATTAGTAATTGATAAAGTTTAAAAATATTATGTGTATACATATGTAGCACTTGAAGCTCATCACATGTCATGTAGGTGTAACATAGGATGGTGCTTCGTGAAAAGAACATAGTGACACATAATGTTGACATTGAATAAAGTGCAGTAAGGAACAAATAAGATAAATGAAAGGGTAGAATTTAAAAATTCATATCTTTCCTTACCTTAGTACTGTAGATAAACAAGGATATGTAAGAAATGTGAAGGTCTTTAATGTTGGAAATACTAGGTGAACCTATAGAGATTAGAAAAAAAGAGAAAAAAATCAATTTCATGAACATATAATAATTGAAAGATTCTTGATGATGTCAGGATTCTAGAACATTTTATAGTTTGGAAAAAGAGTTAGTAGAGACAAAGATATGAGAAAAAATAAGAAATATGATGGTAAATATTTGAAGGGTAAATAATTTTGAATAGTAAATATAAATAGGGTGAAAAATAATTCATTTGGTATTTTTACTATTATGAGAAAATAGAGATTTGATAGACGTAGTGAGAGACTAGAGAGCTAGGATGGTGAGGAGATGACAGTCGAGATGGGGAGGATGCATAGAGACTATAATGAGTGCATCATAGGTAATAAACTAAACATTTAAATTTTTTGAATATTTTTATTTGAAATTGAGTAAATTATAGAAAATTGATTGGTAGGCAAAATCTAGCTACCAGAATGAACCCTAAGAAATTTTTAGGGACATTAGGGGTCAAATGAGATTTTATCTAGGAAAGAGTCAGACCAATAAATGCTCATAGAATTTATATTAATTGGTCAAAAATTCATCACTATGGATGAACATAGTCAACTAGGTCAACTTAGTCTATAGAGGAAAAGAAAACCAATAGGCCAACTGCATAGTAGTGGGACAAATTAGTTGGTTAAGGGAGATGACTTAATATTAGTAGGCCAACTTAATTATTTTTGAAGTGGCCAACTTAGTACTGTAAAGTATAAATGGGGCCAACTTAGTACTAATAGGCCAAAGGGTGGCTAACTTAGTACTATAGAGGCCAATCTAGTAAAACTTTTAACAAGGCCAATCTAGTACCCTTGATGAAGTATAAGGTTGATTTAGTTTTTAATAGAGCAATATGGTTAAAAATGAATAAACTAAATCAAACCAACTATGCTTTGTGAAACTTGTAAGAATGTGTTTTGATTATAAACGACATGGAGATCTAATACATCCTTTGTTATTTGATATTTTTTAGAGGCACCAGAGATATTGGTGATTAATCGATGCATCATGGTTACCATATTTACTAGAGTATTTGACAAATGTGGATATAGCGAGACTGGTTGTATTAGGTCTGGGAGGTATTATGGAGATGAGGTGCATCCCATTGAGTGTTGATCTCATTGTCATGTGATTTAAAGCATGGGAATGATTGACCAACACATTTAAATGGGTGTTGGATGTGGATACCATAGAGGTGGGTATCACACTGGAGGACACCCATGTATTACTTGTATTGCTAATAAGAGGGACACTAGATGGTTTAGAAGAGAAATGAGCACTAGCTCAGTGGGTGAAAGTATTAGATAGGATCCACCCAAGGCTAACGGTGAGTTTATTTGATGTGTATATTGCACATATTACATACATCCATAAGTCTATGATTAGACATGTGATAGTATGAGTGTTATGTCACAAGTCAGACAATAAGGTACCATTGTATGTGACAGCCTTGTGCCATCCATTTTAGATCAAGGGGTGATCTATGATTTTGGGTCTATCATCTGGGTCCATCTCATGCATGATATGTATGGGATGTTATCTAGAGGGTAGAAGACCATAAGACCAATGGTCTTACTTAGTGCATGGATATTGAGAGGTTCTTGATGTATCAGCCAACTAGGTTACCCTATGTGGTCAATGGTAGGTTACCTCAGATGACTAGATGGAGATAAGACCAAGTAGAATGGGCCAAGCCCCACATTCCAAACATGAGGGGAGATTATGTGGCAGTCCTATACACATATTTCTCATATTTAGCTCATTTGGGTGATTGTGGGGCTAGGCCTAACTTGAGTGCATATCATGGGCCACTATACCTTATGAGTAGAGCCGTAACTAGTGGCATGATTTCCAAGGTAGTTTAGACTCCCATACCCAACATATCCCCTATTAGTGCCTAATTTTTGGGCATGACATACTAGAGAGCTAAGGGGGAGAGGAGGAGGAACACCATTCGAGAGACCAATGATCAGGGTGAAACATGTGAGACCATGGACTAGTCGATCATGATAGCTAATAACTAAAGGAGGAAAGGGCATAGATGTGGATGTAGGGGTGTAAAAAGTACCATAAAAATCACCATAATAGTAGGAGAAGTAACCACCTCATACACACCATAGATAGATATGCCATTGATGATATTGAACATAGATGAGCATTGTCACATAGGATGATCTGACAGTCAGCCCAAGATAGAGTTGGTTGATAGAGTCACCTCTAAGGAAAGGCCCACAACATGCACATGTGGTGATGCCTATAATTTCCTTGATATAGAGGTGACCTATAGATGAAATTATCAAGGGATGATAATATGGAGAGACTGTGCTTGGCAGATGAAAATACGGGGAGATGGTGGTTGGTGGCATCGAGACTAGTGAGAAATGTTGTAATTTTTAGTTTTGATATACCATACTACTTGTATATGATTATAAGTAGATAGATATAATTTGAGATGTATATGTGATCTAATATCTATCTAGTTTTGGTTTTATAGATCCTATGATAGAGGAGGTTAGATGGGGATCCCTAGTCATGGCAACACACCCTGACATTTTAGATGGGGTACTGGCACCATACGACCCCACCGCGTTGGATGATCCTAAGGTACCATATTCCCTAGCTTAGGTGGGCTAGTTTAGATTGATGGGGGAAGCCATGAGGTAGATACAAACATGTGGGGATGGATTTTAGCCACTGATAGGGGTGGGAATAGGAGAGGCACAGGCTTGGTAGGCCCTAGCTCAAGAGAAAACCACACATATGGCTACCACAATCTAGATGGAATAGGTACATGCCCAAGTGGCCAACCTACATAGATAGGTAGTAGGGTTGAGATCTTAGATGACATCATTATAACATACTATATAGAGGGGACATTTTGAGGCATCTATGGGCAGTGTGGATAGGCCATGAGATAGGCATGATGGATCCTAGTCATAGAGTTAGAGCTATGTATTTTTTTTATTTTGTACCATTATAAAACACATGATATATAGATATATTATTTTGATAGTTGGATTTTGGTCTCATGAATTATATTTTGGTTGTGGTTATTGATGCATGGATATATTTATTTTTATCATATGTATTTTTAATTTTGTTGTATATGTTGTGGGAAATATGTGGAGTGTTTTATTTTCTAGTATTATGTGATAAACATGCATGGTTAACAAGAAATATGCAAAAAGGACTTGAAAAAATATAATTAATCACAAATAAATATAATATGCACTATATCATGATGGGAAATGTGTACTAACAAAATATGACTAAGTATAATAAATTAAAAGTGGTAAACAAGAGGGGAAAATGTCTTTAAACTATGAAAAAGATTGGCACCAAATTAAAACAAACAAATCACACTATATCACGTTAGGAAGTATGAAAATAATGTAATAAAATAGATAACACGTGAAAGATAAATGGTATAAAAACAAAATAATTAAGTCAATCAATCATACCAAATCACTTTGGGAAGTATAAAGAGAAACAAAATTGGCAAAACGAAATTAAATTGATCACACTAATTCAAGTTGGGAAGTATGAAAAACTTAAGAAAAATGTTCGTATTCTTACATGCAATTGGAAAATAAGAAGATAAAAGTGAAAGATAAATAAAGTAAGCATAAAATATACTATATCAAGATGTGAAGCATGTCAATGATGTGTAATTCATAATCAATCATGACTTATCTCAAATTTGGCACATGGAATTTCATTGTGACTTGGGTATTGGAAAATTTTGTGAAGAAGGCCAGGTCCTATCGATGGTCTTACACTAAAAATCATAAAGGGAACACCAATGAGGTGGAAACAATGGGAAAAATATGTGAAAAGTGGATGTTTGGATTGTTGATGTGACAAAATGGTCATTTGTGAGGAAGACCTGGTCCTATCCAAGGTCTTACATTGCAACTCACAAATGGGATCCCTAGGAGGAGTGATCAGTGAACAAAATAATATTTCTCAAGGGGAAATATTAGGATTTTAGGGATTAAAAGAAGTAATGTAAAAATAAAAATTTATGAATATTATGAGAAAACCTTAGGAACATGAGGCACACTAAGGACATAGAAAGACACTAAGTGACTAGTGACCATCGATATACAAAGGATACTTGTTTACTATAGACACAAAGCCATGTAGTAAAATAAGTGAGGTACTAAGATCAACTCATGTTGGTTGTTTTGAACAAGAAAATTAAAATGGACCTACCTTCCCACAACATGTTCCCCATTCCTTAGGACCTCTTACAGAGCCATCAGTCTATTGTGAAGATTAAGTACTTGTGTGATAAATTAGGTACCACAAAAAGATTTTTATTGTCCTTTTCCAATCTACTAGCCTATCACACACCAATATACCTTGAATCTATCATGAGGCCAACTGTGGAGTTTTAAATTTTATTAGAGAAAGGAAATGTGCTTAGAATCATGACTTTAAGTGTGATTAGACTTTTGAAACATTTGAATGTTGACTTTTAGATCATTGCCTTTTATTAAATGATTTGGAGTTTCAATTATTGTGGCTTTTAATATTCCTTCTCCATTCAAACTTAGAATGACCAATCATGAGAGATAAAGTGATACACATGAATGAGATTTTAGATTTGGTTAAAGGAAGCTACGTATCCAAAGAGATGATGGACTAACACACTTAGGCTTACATATGAACTAGCATGTTATCTCAAGTGTCAATCATGTGTATGCTTAGTTTCTGAAAGGAAATAAGGGTAATAAAGGGAGATCCAAGGTGGACCAGTAAAACAAGATTATAATGAGATGAATTATTTGCTAGATTATCACATGGTAAATAAATAATGACTAAAAGGAGCAAGGTTTGTATAACCAAGTCAAAATATCAATTATCTATGCTTATAGAGATAAGATATCAAACAATCATGAGAAAGAACAAGATAGCCATAGAAAAGGAACTCATAGAGAAATAATATGTAATCATGAAAAATAATCCATAAGAGAACATAAGGAAGAAAATGACATCATAAGCAACATGTAATGCAAAACATAAGTAGTCATGTCAGGTAAAGAAAAAATTGACGCAATGTCAAATGATATAAGATAGATAAATGAAATTTTGAAGCACATGTTCAATCCAAATGAGGAAATAAATGTAATAATAGCATGTTAAGTTCATAAATACTAGTATATTTGTCCACACATGTTATCCGTAACATCTGATAAGTCTCTATGAAGTTGAACTTAGACTGCAACCAAAGTCTCATTAATCTTGAGGGAAAGTTGAGAAAATACATTGTGTTCAATCTCCTTAGTGGAAAATGTAGGAATACTTAAAGGATCATGCTAATGAGGACTATCATGAAAGGGATGCTCAAGATAAGGAATGGGAATGGACTCTATGGGAGATGAAGGGGTCACCGATTGAGAATGGGCCATAGGTGAAGGAGTCACTGATGAAGAAGGGGCCACAAGTGAAAGATGATTCACGAGTGAAGGAATCACAAGTGGGGAAACTAAAGGTGGATAAGGTACCATAGGTGGAGGAACCATGTGGGAAGAAGGGAGAGTCTTCTTATGAGGGAGAATTGTGGGAGGAAGGGTAGTAGGCATAAGAATGGTCATGAGGTGGTCTGTGAGATGTTATTGAAGTATGTGGTAATGATCAATGTGATGAGTACCACATTGGCATCATAGACAATATACCTCTCCATATTTGGGAAGATATTCAAGTAATACTTTCAAGGGATGTATAGCCTTGTCTATAGGATGATGAATAGTGAGATGCAAGGTGTCAATATATTGTTTCAACTTATGATAATGCATGGAGAAATGATTATCTATTTTGTGAAAGCAACATATATGCTTGTTAGTAGACTTTGTGGGTGTAATAACACAGGGAATGGAAACAAAAGTTGAGGAAGGCTCGTGTAATGAACAATTTATATTCCAATGATTGATAACTTTATGAATACCATAATATGGTTGATTGGTCTATTTGGTGGGCAAAGGAATAAGGTACAATAAAGGGAGCAAACCATCACCAAGGGAAGGTGGGGCTAGTGGAGAGACTTGATGAGGCTCAATTGAAGGAGAAATAGTATTAGAAATAGGAAGAGACTCAATTAGAGAGGGAGTGTGAATATGATCCAAACTAGGCTCAGCTAAGGGAGGGGCAGGATGCACGAAAGGCTAAAGGATAGTCACAAGCATCTCAAGGGTAATTTGGTTAGAGGGATCTTGGCATCTAGCAAAGTGATAGGGACCAATCATAACATGATCCATAATAATACTTATATGAGGCTCTTTAAAAATGAAAGGTGTGCACACCATCTTTACCCTATGAATAAGGGGGAAAATGGTAAAATTAGGGATTATATAGGATGAAATGCAATAAGATTAATGGAAAGACTGAAACAAAGAAGAATGATAAAAAATGATTTCAACATCTCAAGATTGAACAAGACCTCCTAAAAATGGTTCATCTAAGATACAACCATTATCATAGTTAGGTATATGAAGATCAATGGCATAGGTGAGGATGACCTTGTCATCCGATGTGGTGTGATGAAAGGAGTGTCGAGTCTTAGTTAAGATAACAAGACTATCATCACTAGGTGGTTGATAGGAATGTAGATTCAGAGAAGGTGGAAGCTGAGAAATGAGATGAGGAGAGAGATCTAAGGTTTTTATTTTGAGATTGATATTGTTAGGCTCATCATCATTTAAATCTAAGAGGTTATCTGATATATTCTCGATGAGTTTGAGGTGACCATTGTAACCTTGTGTAGAGTTGATAGGGAATTTAAACCCTTAAACTTCATGAAATAAAACACTTAGAAAGGGTTCAAGGGTTAGAATTTTGAAAATACCATGGTCTTAGAATTTTTCAAAATTCTAATGGTTAGTGTCACCTTAAATCCTATATATTGTACCATTTTAAGGAAATTTGACACATTGGTAGGTGGAAGAGGTAACTGCTCTGATGCGATGAGTCCATGGCATACCAAGTAAAATGTTATAGGATAAAGGAAAGTCTAAGATCATTACCTTCACTTGAAAAATCATAGATGAAATGGTGATAGGGAGCCACACACAACCTAAGGGAGGCATCTACCTTAGGTCATAGCCTTAACACATGTTACATGTGGACTTAAGATTAAATTCAGAATATCCAAGGGTTTTACTAAAATCAAGAGAGGAAACATAAGTACTTGAACCCTCATCAATCAACCCATGATTGACTTGGATATCACCAATTTGGACACTGATAAAAAGGGGAGGATCATTTGCATGAAGTAAAATATCATCAGGAATCATAAAAGCAATGGGGAATTTTAGGGAGAGATAAGTGTCCATTTTTTCATCAACATGTATGGACATCTCTTTGCATAATTTTAAAATGTTATCTTTTGATCTAGATAAGGCAGATTCACATCCTGCTATGGGAAGCAGAGGGATGTTCATTTCAAATAGGAGCTGCATAAGATGATTATGTTGACATGGAGAAGTCTGCATAAGTTTGAGAAATGGGATTTGAGATGGGAGATTAGTAAGTTCCATGATAGGATCCCATTGATCATAACCCATAAGGGAAATTTTGTAAATAGGTGCATAGTGTTGAAGGAGGTCCTCAGAAGGAGGAGCCAAAGTACATGTGAATTTATGCTGATAATATGTGTGAGGTTTGAGGACAAGTTTATTGATTATCTTGAGAAAATGGGGTAGTTGACACAGGTTTGGTTTGAGATAAATTTGAAGAAGTGTTAGTAGAAGTTTGAGTATCATTGGTGATGGGTAAAGAGGTTGGAGGAGTGGTATACATGGTATGAGAAGTGTTTTCTAATAGAGGTGTTGGAATTGGTTTATCGAAAGATATAATGTCTTCTTGTCCCAACTTTATTAAGTGAGTTGGGGAAGAGTCTTAGATAACATAGAAAGTGTGAGGCGATTGATGAGTGTGGATGGGATAAAAATCAATGAAGGTAACTACCCTTCACTTATTATTCATGTTGACCACATTATCTATAGGAGTTGGGTATATAAGACTATCAATGTTATTGGTAGAAGGAGTAGGCTTATCATTTTTGTCTTGGTGATTTGGAAGAAGATCTTTGTAGATAGCCAAATGAGCATTAGCCTGGTTTAAAGCTTGAATTTTAGTTTATGTTTCATGAGATTTTAAAGCAATGTTATAGGATTGTTGATGTTTACAAATGATAGAATCATGGTCAAAATTAGGACCAAGGATAAAATCTATAGAAAAATTATGCAATTACCTACAAGTCTCATGAGAATGACCCCAACTAGCATGAAACTAACGAAATTTATTTGGATCATACCAGGATTTCATGGGACGAGTGGGATCAAGATATTGTGGAAGAAGCCTTGGTAGATGCTTTTGTAACTCTGCTAAGGATAATGGTTTATGAACATTGATGTTACTTATTGAAGAGAAATGAGGATTAGGGATGTGGTTGTGAGGGGAAGCTTGTTCCAAAGCCTGGTTAGGAACAATAGCTTGAATAGTATGAATGGTATCATAAGAATCAGTGACACCAACATTAGTGACATGATATTTTTTTTTTTGATTAGCATGTGAGTACCCATAGCAGGTTGGGATGGCTCAAATTTATGCGTGAGGAAATCTTGACACTTGGATTGGTTAATGGCCTCTTAAAAAGTGCATGGAGAGAGATTTTGAACCTAATATTATAACTTAAGATAAAGAGCATTAATGAATAGATGAAATAGGTTATCATTTACCATATTGTGTTCATATTTGTTAGACAAGGTCTTCCATCATTTGATGAAAGCTTATATAGTTTTCATTTCAAGTTGCTTACAATTGATAAAATGGGCCAAGGTATTTTAAGGGAGGTCACTAGTTTGAAAATCTTATATTAAAACAATAACTAAATCTTAAAAACTAGTGATGGAATGAGATTTGAGTTGGTTATACCAATCTAAAGCATCTCCACAGAGAGTGTTTACTAATAGCTTGGTATTGACAAAAGTGTTTAACTTGACCCAATATTTGTATAGATTTCCAAATGTTTTTAAGTATAAAGTAGGATCAGTTGACCAATTGTAACTAATGGTAGGGGTGATACCTCCTATATCAATGTTAGCAATTTGAAGCATAATGGGGTTCATTTTGAAGGTGCTTGATTGTCTTATTAACAAGAGGAGGTTGAGGGATGAGATTACCATGGGAATCCTAAAGGGGAGGAAGGGCCATTTTGGTTATGTGATCCCCATGGAACCCATTGAGGGTGATTTTGGATATGGATAATATGATTTTGCATTTGCATCATTTGGTTGGCATTATTATCTTGGAAAGCGTTCATTTGGTTGAGATTTTGTAACAAAAGTTGATGGGTTTGAGTGGCAGTATTTGCAATCTATGAAGCATTGGCACTGGTATTAGTGGTTTAGGTAGCACTATGAGTGGTATCGTGCATGTTATTAGTAGCTTGAGAGGAATTGTTAGTAAATGAGGCACTAGTAGCATGATTTGCTTGTATGGCAAAAGATGCAGTAGTAAAGGGATGAGAAAAAGCAACACTAGAGGCATGATTACCATGGGTAGTAAACGATGCACTAGTGGAAGAATTAAAAAGAGTGGGTCTTATAAGAGGCTAGATGTAGAACCTACCATGTTAGGAGAGATTTTTGGCATGGAGGTGGAGGAAATAAAAGAGGAAGAGGTCATAGTATGAGAAGGGCTCAAAAGAGAAGGAATAGGTTGAAAGGAAAAGAAGCTATTGTCCCAAAATCCATGGGAGAATGTGGGGGAAGGTGAATGGGGCTCCTTGGATTGACCACTTATCATAAGATGGTAAATAGTAGAAAGATCATTTTCTATATGTTGAGGAAATTCATTAATGAAAAAAAGCATTTATGGAGTATATTCTAATTTAGGAAAATCTTATAAGGATAAAATTAATTAAAGATGAATGAGGAGGGGTCCCATAGTTTGTAGTGTGAGTGGATACATACACATTACTTTCATCTAGGGTAGGATCTATAAGATGTTTATGGAAAATCCTATTGGGGTTGGTAAAGCTCATCATATCTATTGAGTTAAACTCATTATTGTCTTCAAATAGGAAGTTCATGATGAGAGAGAAAGATTAAAGAAGACTAATAAGATTCAAAGACAAATGGTAAAAATGATACAAAGTTGAATAGGTTGACTATGTTATGTAATCCAATAGGCAAAAAAGAGTATAGAGTCATACATGTCAACTCTATATTGTAGATAGAGGATAAAACGAGATTACAAGGATACATAATCATACAGGTTGACTTAGTTCTGTAACCGAACATGAAGAAAGGGATATAGATTCATAAGGTAGACTTTGTATTACAAACAAGGAGATAAATCAGGCTGAGAAGGATACATAATCATACAGGTTAACTATGTACTATTGATAGGGGAAAACTATAGTCTATAAGAGACTGTATCGACCAGAATGATAATGTGCTAAAATAGGGAATTTTTTTGCAATATAAGTAAAGAAAGAAATGAAAGCAAACACAAAAAAAAATTAGATCAATGTGAGTAATCCAATTGGGGCACACAACACAAAACCTTACACCAATGCTGGCTAATGTAAGTTTTTATAATACAACACACAATGATCATAGAGAAAGCAATCAACTAAAAAGTAAATGCTAACTAAGTTGTCATCCTAAGTGTTATTAGATTATTATAAAGTATTGTTTTAAGTGTGATAAGAGAGTTGGCTGAAAATAGGGAACTAGAAAGCAATCTATGGATAGTTATAGGATGTTTAGGTTGAAAGGGATCTGTATTGACAATGGCACTAGCTTTGTATTGGGGCCTACCCTCTCACTTCAAAATCTCATAGTGATAAGCATGTCAGGTGCTTTGCCAATATATACCATTAACCATGTATTTATACTTGGCCAGAAAACTAAGTCGGCTTTCCCCTTGGTGATGAAATCCAAGTATGTGGGCCTTGGGAAGACAAGTGTTTAAATGCATTTTTAATATTATGTGATTTGGTAATGTGTGAAAAAGAGTAAAATAATATAACTAAATGGCAATATGAAAAACCACTTATTTAGACTATATGAGTTACTTTAAGCATGCAAACAATTGAAAAAGGAAGTGTGAATTAATTACTAGTAAATAGTTGTTAATTCCTTGATGAAGAATAGTATAGAGTTGATTTAGGTGACACTATATGAAAATAGTATAGAACAGAGTCGACTATGTCAATATTATTCTATAGAAACAAGGTCTTAAAGAATAGATTCAAATACATCGACTATCTCTCAAATAGAAGATAAGCTCCAGAACTAAGTTGACCAAGTTGATTTAGTTGGCTATAAGGTTGTAGTTTTAAAGACTGCTAAGTTATACAAAGTAAAATTGAATAAAGTATTGGAATTATAAATAAAGAGAGGAACCTTGGTGGGATTGAAGATAGTTAGGATTGCAAATTTTATGTTAAAGTGCCTTAAATTCTACTTTCATATTATGTAAACTAAGTCGACTGGTTCAACCGAGTTCTGCAAAACCTTATGTGCTAAAGAAGAATAAGATGACTAAGTTGATCTGTTTGACCTAGTTTGTTGATTTAAATGTTGGAAAATAGAATAAGATGAAAAATTTGACTTGTTTGACCTTGTATGCTTATCTAGAACCAAAAAGGAGTATTATGTCACCCTGTTTGATCCATTACCCTGTATCTAATGAAGACCTGCACAGATAGAACATAGTCATTTTGATTCGATTGTGTTAAATATGTGCATATAAAGTTATAAATATATCGATTGGTTCAATACAGTATTGTAAATATAAAAAATATAATAAGATGATAGAAATGAAATCATGAAATAAAAATTACAAGGGTTAGATTCACATCGGGTTCACTAGAATTTATACAATGAGAAATACAATAGATCTATAAATCAATCCTAGCTCAGAGAAGATAAATCATACTTACACTTTCGATTGTGGATACATTAGATATTTAGGGTCATGACTAAGATGGATCTAATTGAACTAGCCAAGGGATATCTTACCACAATAATATCTCTAGGGAGGGTTACAAAGCCTCTAGTCAAGCAAAACTATGTAATAACCCTAACTAGATCCTATGTTTTCATATTCACTAAACTAATAGCAAGTAAAGTAAAATTCTAATCTAGTGATCACCAAATCTTGTGGCACAAAGTGGGGGTAATAAAAATAAAAATTAAACATGCATAGAAGACATATAATCATGTCAATATATATGGAATCCTAGTGCATGGAAGAGAAGTATAAATGCATATCTATCTACTCTTACAAAGGAGGAACAAAGTTAGGATGACAAGGATAAATTATCTCTAGGCTACACAGCCTATTAATGTATCCAAAATACTTCTTCACAAGATAAGATCTATATCTCCAAAGAAAGTATGAAACCCTAAGATTTGATCCTCAAGTAGAATGGTGGATAAGCATATGTGCAATATATCTTACTTCTTCTCTTTTATTAGAAATGGTGAAATAGACGTGTTTATATAGGTGGATCTAACCCTAATCCTCTTTGAAAGTTTAGGTCGATAAGGTCAACCCAGTTGACCTAGTATTGTTATTGACAAAATTAAATTAGGTCATAGACTAGGTTAGCCAGGGGCCAACCTAGACACTAATAAGTTTTATCAATAAGAGTACAAGGTCAATGGGGCTGACTGTGAAAGATAAACCATCAAAAAGGGTTTTAGGTTAGGGAAGAGTAATAAATGTGGTAAATGACTAGAGGAGGGTGCAAAATAGGAGGTAAAGCTTAGGGAAATGGTTTTAGGAGATGGGTGTGTAGATAACAATTGGTAATAAGAGACAACAATCCTACAAAGCACTAATGGTCTGCCCACCCCTTTCCTGGTACACCCCTTAAGGTGTGCATTTAGAGAGATTGAGACTCGATGGGTTCTTGTAAGATAAAGAGCGTCAATAATTGATAAATTTTTAAAATATTATGTGTATACAGTTTTAAGTTTGACAAAGTTAGATATGTATTTATTTTGCTAGATATTTTTGAGATATATATGCAAGATCTAATGTACATTTGGTTTTTTATTTTACAGATATTGCATCAGAGGAGTTCAAATGGTTTGGGATAGTGTGGGGAGCACATCATGATATTTTGGATGATGAGTGTCTACATCATGATATCACCATTATGGATGATCTTGTTATATCCTCTTCCACAACTTATGCTAGTTGGTTTTGATTAGTCAGTGAGGTAGCTCAAAAGCTGGGAGACTAGGAGATGTCGCATAACTACCACTTGGAATGGGTGATGGGGAGTTTCAGGTCTAGCAGATAGTGGTTGAGGAATGAGCTACCTATATAGTGACATGTAGAGAGTTGGGATGTGTGTAGGCCCACATGGGCAATCTACAGGGGTAGTTAGAGGGCCTTCAGTCTTGGACAGAGTCACTACAGGGTACTATTTAGATGGGACAATCCCAAGCTTTGATGGGTAATGTGGCCTATCCACCAGATGGATAGGGTGGACCACAACTATAGTGATATTTATTGTATTATGCTCATTGCATGTTTTTATATTGTATAACACATATTATCCTTTGATATATAGAGCTCTTTTTTCTTTATTATGAGATATGGATGTTTGGAATATCATGGATGTATGTATCTTTTTATAACGCGTGTTTGATTTCAATTATATGTTATGAGAAAATATGTGATGTATTATGGATTCCTTTTTAGCAATTGTGAACAAATGCATGGTTAAAAAGAATGAGAGAAAACTTTAAAGTGTAAAAGTGTAATGTAAAATATACTATATCTCATGTAAAATACACTAAATCAGGTTGAAAAGTATGCAAGACAAATGGAAATGGTAAAATATAACACCTAAAATCAAGTTAAGAAGTGTGTGAAATGTAAGTAAATGACAAAAGAAGATATAAAATGTAAAACACACTAAATCAAATTTTGAAAAGTGTGTAAAACATAGAGAGATTGAAATGATAAAATGTAAACATAACACATACTAAGTCAAGTTGGGAAGCATGTAAATAATTTTTAAAGCAAAATGTAAGACACTAAATCAAGTTGAGAAGCGTGCAAAACCAAATATCAAGTAAGAAATGTCAATGTCAAGATTTGTAGTTTATTTTTATGAATAATCATGGTAGTTTATTTTTATGAGTAACATAAGATACATTATTATAGTTGCATGTTGCCAAAATGAGAAGATTTTTGTTTAATAAGCTTTGCTGCAAAGACTATCATGCCAATGTTGTATATGGGTGGCCCTTAATCAGAGCTTGTTGAGCTTTATAAAGTAAGTTATCTCCTATATTTATGATGTACAAGTCTTTTTTGGAAGCTCAAATCCATGGGCATGCAGGGATGTTATTATTTTCATCTTCAGTGCCTTTTTTAGAGTACTAAAATCAATGTGGGTAATTGAGAGGATTTACTGCCAAACTTCTACTTTCTTTTGAATTTTAGGGAAGACTACCACCAAGAAGGAAACCATGTGTATCCAGACCTTAAAGTACTGGGAGCTTACATGAAGGTTCTTGTGACATGGGCTAAATTGGTGTATAGAAAGATCAATCTAAATAAAACACTAGGTTTCTTTAGAGGTTACTATGGCACTCATTTCAGGCAGGCCATTGTGAAATCATTTTATCATTTTGCATTGGCTATGTTTTAAGATTTATATTAAAAAAACACTTATATTGATATATGTTGTGTTTGTAAAGTGGAGGGCAATGGAATTCAGGGGGTTAGTGTCAAGAAAACTAGTCTTAAAATAGTTCCTAATCCATTGCTCTTGAGAAGAGGCTTGTTAGATTGAAAAAAGTTGGGTTGATTATCCTCTTGAGAGAATTTTATATTGTGTTACAGACAAATGATCATGCACATATTGTAAACTAAGAATATCAGCTCCTAATATATTGATGTCATAATTCAAAACTATTGCTAGTGCAATGTACAATTCTTATAATCTTGGAATTGTGGTAGAGATTCAACAATAAATTTGCATATTGGCGTGCAGCGGTCTCATGAGTGGGTGTCACAATTATAGATTGAAATTAAGTATTGAGAATTTTCTCATCATAGGGGGTTATCACAATTGCAAATTGAATTTGAGTATTGGGAATTTCCTCCTCATATGAGGGTGTCACAATTACATATCCAAATTTGGTAATGGCAGATATCTGCTTGTCAATGACTGCCACAATTATTAATTCAACTTGATCCATTAGTGAACTAGTTTTTACATATTAGTTCACGTGACCATTCTCACTTGTTTTTTAATCACCAAATATTTCTTTCAACATACTATACTTTAGTCTCAATTATCTAGAAGTAACACAATAGAAATCATGAGAAGCAAAACATAATTAATCTTGCATTGTCATTTAATGTGATCACCATGATCACAAGACAACAAATACTCACACCCAAGTAATAATCAATGATGATAAACCAAAAAAATTCAAAAATTAAAAAAAAAAGAAAAAAAAAGTGACACGTAAATCGAGAGGCCTAAAAAGATGACATGTGATTGGATACCATTTCTTTGTACCCCACATGGTCATACCTTTAATCTCACAAGCAACTGCATGGTCGTGAGATTGTAAGATCACAACACGTGGGGAGATTCAATTGCCTCACATCCTCGCAATGTCCGTTTCTCCCACTTGGTGTTGGGAGAGCGTGATGCGTGGCACGCTGCGATTGCCTCATTGTCCCCTAGACTCTAACCTCTCTTAGCATCCGCAAGAATGTAAAAACACACTACGCGGCGCTGAGTGCGAGCATTGTGAAGATGACAATTGGGACTACGAATGCAACATATGGACTTAGTTAGCGAGCGTGAAACTAAGAACCAGCCCCAATTGTCATGAGAGTGCGAGGAAGTGACAAGTGGCAGGTAGATAGTAATTAGGGCTTGGGTCACATAATTCTATGCTTGCAGGTTCGAGAGCATGCCAACTCGGCTGCCAAGGGTGAAACCGTCAAACTAAACGTATATTTAATGATGGGATTATCCGAGTTGTCAAATGTCCCTTGTGGCACCAATTGATAATTATCATTGTTTTTTTTGCTTTATTTTCTTTTCCGTCTGCATTTGCTCAAAATTCTTGGCTTCTAAAAATAATCCAAACATGATTGATTTCCCTTCACCTGAGCGTAACCAACAAGCATAAACCCATTCCACCACTGCCTGTCATCAACCATTATCGACCAAAATGGATTTCAACTGCTGTACCTGAACCTCGACCCTACGACCTCTTACTTGTAGGACCCAACGACCTTTGTTGCACATGTACATTTGAAATTTATTTGTCGTAGTTTGTATTTATCGACTAAATAGTCGAAACTGCCCGAAAACATTCGATGAGCTTAACTAGCAGTGTGCTAGTCGATGACGTCGCCGGCGAAAAATCACCATCGACTGCAGCCCTTCCAAACCGCAACCGCCAGCGTGACCGTGACCATAAACTGTTCCTCATGACCTGTCAACGTGGCATCATCCGTGGCGGTATGCTTGTTCAAACAATTTTGAATTTCAAATATCCTGCTCAAACTAATGCCGCTCAAACAAATCCCACCAAAACTGAAACAGATCGGACGGTCATTGTTTGGTGTTTTGCATTTGGCTAGGGAAAGCAGGATCCATTTCTCTCTCTATCATTGCCATGGTCGCCTTCTCCATCTGTGCACAGGCAGCCTGTGGGGCAACATTCGGCATCATTCCTTTCATTTCGTGCAGGTCTCTTGGTATGATTTTGGGCATGGCAGGAGCAGGCGGGAACTTCAGGTCGGGATTAACTCAGCTTCTCTTCTTCACAAGCTCCACCTACTCCCATGAAACAGGAATCATGCTCATGGGAGTGATGATAGTTGCGTGTACATCACCGGTCTCCGTCTCCGTCGTACATTTCCCATAGTGGGAGGGCATGTTCTTGCTCGCCTCCAAAGTTGCCACTGCTACGGAAGAAGAGTATTACGGTTCCGAATGGTCTGAAGAGGAAAAACTCGAGGGTCTACACCAGGCTAATATGAAATTTTCTGAAAACAGCCGATCTGAAAGAGGAAATTCGAAAACATCATATGCCATCGCATCTGCACCCACTCCACCTTTAGCGTCTCCGCCTTTCTATGTCTGACGCTCAAACTCATGCTCACCTATAATTTAGTAATCAGGTGATACTGTAATGTTACGATTAGGCCATACCAGACACTGAACTGGCCATACCGGATACTAGACTATAATATCTTTGACAGGATGGATGCGAGGAATAGTTACAGATTTTGGAGTTCCTGCAATGTTGCTTGTTTGGACTGGAATTTCATACATACCCACAAATGAATATCCTGAAGATGTTCCAAGGCATCTCTTTAGCCCCGTTGCCTGGGATGATAGGGTTTCATAAAACTGGACAGTCATTAGGGTACACACTACATACCAGCGGTTTTGTTTGCTTGCTTATTCTTCTTCGAGGATAACGTTGCTGCAAAGATGCGCAGCAAAGGTAGTACAATTTGAAGAACCCACCTTCCTATCATTACAATTTTATGGTGTTAGGATTCATGGTACTCTCGCTGTAACTGTAATTGATAACCCTTGATGGTTTCTTGAGTAAAAGCATGCATTTTAGCCAATATGACAAATCTGCTTGTTGAATGTTATTGGAGTCAGGTTCTTACATGTGGACTCCTTGGGCTTCCTCCATCATACGGAGTGTTGCCACAATCTCTCATGCATACCAGAAGTCTTGCAACATTAAATCATTTGGTATGTACATATATACTTCAATTTATGTTAGATTTGTACAAGTCTTATGTGCTCCATGATAGTAGAGTACTAATATCTTTCTTGTTATGTAGATATTGTGGAAAAAAATGTTGGAAACTGCAAACTCAAGCATTACGGAGAATGATATAGTGAAAGAGATATACGATAAGATGCAAGAAGCTTTTGTAAAGATAGATCTTCCTATCTCGCCAAACACCACGTTGAGCTCAGACACTGTAAAAATCCTCTTCAAAACTCATCCTTTTAAATGAAGCAGATAAACTTAATTATCCTTTTTCTAATGATATGTTCCCTTCTTGTTGGAGGCATTAAATGATATCAGAGAACTATTGAATTTAAAAGAATTCAAAGACCTACAAATTTCCCTAGTAAATAACATTACTAACGGATAAGCATCGACGCAAAATTTCCCAGATATAAATGGATACATCTTTGACCCAAAGAAGCACATCGATCTCTTACTCCCTGTCCGTGTTAAGGAACAACGACTCACAAACCTCCTGCAATCGCTGTTAATGGGTAGTTGTGTGCCAATCCTAAGAAAAATACCACTTTCAGTTCTATGGGGGTATTTTGCATATTTGGCGATAGAAAGTTTGCCTGGCAATCAATTTTGGGAAAGGATACTTCTCATCTTCATTTCTCCCAGTAGAAGATACAGGTAATTTGCCTTAAAACCATTATAACGTTAGTGTGTTAAAGTAATTTAATTTTATTTCTGTACTAATGAGTTGGATGAGTTTTCTTAAGATACATTTCATAAATCAAAGGATCAATATGGTGGAATGATGAAGCAGGAAAGTAATCTTTTTAGAATAATTAAAAATAAAGAATATATAAAAGAAGAAAAAGTATCAGACTTTTGATGCAAATATACATGGAGATAGAAAGTGTGTGGTTAAGAGAATATGATTCAAATATAAAAGGAAATATATTTTCCATTTGTGGAATATAATATGGTTGAGAAGACCAAATATGTAGTGGATGGTCGGGAAATTTATATAAATCCAATTTTTTCCAAAAAGAACAATAATATTGTCTTCTAATTATGTAAGAGATGAAGAAGATTTAGTGGATGTTTGAATTCACATACACAAATGGTAATTTGAATACAATATTTGATATAAAGAGTGAAAGATAGATGAACTTTCTAAAGTCATTAGAGAGATTGAAATGATGGTAGAAGGATTTGTTGAAGTATAAAAGGTAGATTTATTTGAGATTACGAAGGGCACAAAAAAGAGAGTGACATAAAGAGAAGTATAAAATTAATGGAAATGAGAATGTGTAATGCTTTTGATGTCCATAGTTATAGTGAAACTTTTGGATTTCAAGGTAAATAGAAATAGGGATAGGGTAAATAAAAATTGGAAGAAATGCATTTAATTATAGAAATGTTAAAATGTATTGCAGAGAAAAGAAAAGTAATAGAAGAAGAGTTAGAGTAGAAAAATATCAAGAAAAAGAAAAAGAAATGCATATGGTGGATGGATTTCACATATGCAACAAGTATAGAAAGGATGAGTAGATAAACTATGTGATATACATCAAGAGTAATTATTTTATAGCAATGAGCATAGATATTACACGAAAGAGGAATATTGAGTTTGAACATCAAATTTATTTGGTTGTGTGTAGTAATAAGGAGAATTTATGGGGTATACAGTGTGAAAATTAGATTTTAATTATATATAAAATATATTGGTTATTTAAAAATAAATTTATTCCATTCGAAAGGAAGGAAAATAAGAGTGCAAACCAGAAGCATCAAAATATTTCAATGGACAATGTCACAACTAAATAATAGCACATGAATACTTTCACAATGATAACAGTGGAATTTATGAGAGATTTTTTAAGTTTGAAATATGAATTAAGAAATAAGCATAGAGATGTAAACTAATGAAAATCAAGGAAAATTATAGCTAGCTAAAGATAGTTGGTATGATAATCCAATAGTAGATTGGATAAATGGTGAACAAAGACAATTTTTTTTGGTGGAGATAGTTATACTATAGTAAGTGTAAACCTAAAAAAGATAAAAGCAACATATTTAAGACAATTGAGTGAATGTGTATGTATAGAGGCAGGACAAGTCCCACAAAAACAAGAAAATTGATTAAAAAATATAATTGGAAGAGATGGATAGAATTTACCCAAGTATTGAGAAATAAAATAAAACGTTGAGTACAAATGAGTGGAGAAGAAAAGTTTATGGTATATTTGTTAGTTATAAATAAAGGAATGATTGAATGAAAATATATTGATGTATCTCAATGGTAGAAATGTTCATTGTGGCTTATGTTTTAAGTCAAAATGATGGTACTACCATTTATCTTGAGTTTTAAGCATTATGCTTACAATTATAACTTAGGTATAGGAGCATTTAGGGTGTCATGTAATCTTACATCAACCAAAATCATGATTAAGATGGATAAAAATAAATAGTATTATAGTTATTTTATATGATAATACTTGTAGTAAAATTGAGTTGTTTCTATTTGTCTAAGGTAATCCTTGATTCCTCAAATCTTATAGCATTGGAAACCTGACCAAGACTTTTGCATGACCACATGTGAGCTACAGAGATTTTGGTAACTTGAATCTTTTAATGAAGCATGGAAATGACCCAAGGAACACATCTCTAAATACAAATATTTGTATATTGTTAAATATTTGTGAGAAAATAGTAAATCCATGTAGTGAAATTACAAGCAATCTGGTGATGTATGATTTTAAAGAGGCATTATTTTTTATCTTTGTAAATACATTTGTCAAAAAATATATCATCCTACTATCATGGTTCCCCAAAAAAAATTGCAATTTTCTATAGGCAATGTGGTAACTTGTGGTTATACAAAAAAGCATATAGGCATCATTTGGAACTCATATATCAAAACTATTTATCGCACAAGGTAATATATTATCTACACAAAATATTTTTGTTTATAACATGTACGTGGCCGACTTCCAATGAGGCGTGATCAATTTATGTAATAGAGGATTTTATGATGGGTCTTGGTGACATCTCATGAATCTTGTGATATGTTATAAAAGTGACCATTGCTGACTATTAGATATTTGATCTTGGAAGACACAAATATGATAACAATTAATTTAATAATATATGTAACCTATTTGGTGATGTATTAAGCTATACCATGTTATTGTATCTGGTGAGCATGAAAACATTTAATATTTGTAATATACTAAGGTATGTTAATGTTTTGTTTGGGTAAAAACACTTAATGTAAGTAGTGTGACTTTAATATATATATATAAGCATACTCTTAAATTGTGTTACATGACTCCTCTTAGAAAATATTTGTATTAAAATATATTTTATATAGATTAATTGTAAATAGTACAAGTTAATGACAATGGATATATATATGGATATGATTTTGTAATCCATTTGATTTTGAGATTGTAGTGATTTTAAAACTTTATAATTAGATTGTAGAAAGCATGTAAGATATAATTTTTCATTTGAATTAAAAATAACTTTGTTGTTTTAAGGATAATTTTAGATAATATGGTTTTATCAACAGTCAATTTTTTTGAAAACTATCAAAAATAAATTAGAATGTATCAAGACTAAGTTGGAATTATTACAAATAAATCACATCTATCTAATGTATTTGTAATAATTCCAAATTATTTAAAATGATCATAAATAATTAGTAGTTGAAAATATCATAAATAAATTGGATTTCATCAAAAATTAATTAGAATTCTCAAGAATTAGTTGGACTTATTACAAATAAATCACATTTATCTAATGTATTTGTAATAAGTCAAAATTATTTAAAATAATAAAAAATAATCAATAATCATTTTTTTAAAACTATCAAAAATAAATTAGACTTTATCAAGAATTGATTGGACTTTTCAAGAATTAATTGGACTTATTACAAATAAATCGCACCTATCTAATATATTTGTAATAAGTACAATTTATTTAAAATAATTAGAAATAATTAGTAATTATCATTTTGAAAACTATCAAACATAAATTAGACTGTATCAAGATTTAGTTGAACATATTACAAATAAATCACATCTATCTAATATATTTAAACCACTCTATCTAAATTATGTATTTTGTAATAAGTCCAAACTATTTAAAATTATAAAAAATAATTAAATTTATAATATACCCCTTTCATCTCAACTAAAATAAATTATGTAATTTATCAATAATTAAATAAACTTATCAAAAATTAATTGGACTTACTACAAACAAATCACATATTTATAAATGTGAAAAATTGTTAGAAGGCTTGTGGTCTTTCTAATATCTTCAATTGAATTTATATAGCCATTCAAACTGGGTCACAAACCATGCATTTATAGATAATAAGCTTGGATAGTTTATTTCTTAAGAAAAAATAATTCATACATCAATCAGTCACTTGGGTGATATGTGATTTAAATCACCTAGGATGATTGATATGCCACATATCAGCAGTTGATTGGATTGTGAACTATTTTTTAATCTTTAGGTGATGTCCTTACGACCGTCAAAGTTTATCTCGTATTTGTGTACATGTCATGTGTTGATCACTAGGAAACTAGTTTTCCCATATTGACTTTGGTGTTCATGAGAGAGTCCCTGAGATTGTATTAAGTGGCCCAATCACGGGTGTTTGGGTTGTAGGACACCTCTTTGATGTTTATATTATTAATATAATCTCCTACATAGTCAATTTACTAAGATTGTGATGTGTGTCACAATCTCAGGTGTTCACATTGTTAGGGACTTTTGTTTAGACTCATCATCCTTATGTATAGCCAAATCATCGAGATTGTGCCATGTGGCACAATATTGTGTGCTTGGCCAAAGTGTAATTTGAAAAAATGAAAATCCGAAGACCATTCATTGATATGCAAATGTCGAGGAATAAATCTTGGTGTGCAAATGTTGAAGTGGGACATTCCAAGGCATAAACCACAAAGACCTTTTTGTAAACATGGGAGTGCCAAAGTGTATTTTGTAATTCACAAAAGCCAAGGTGTAAATTCTAATGTGCAAATTGTAAAGACCATTTTTCAAAGACCATTTTGAAGGATACAAAATGCAAAGTTTAATTTGAAAAATTAAAAAGCCGAAGAGGTTTTCATGATTCATCAAATGTGATCTTTCTATTTGGAATACACAAAAGCCAAAGACCATTTTGAAACATAAAATTGGGAAATGGACATTCTAATTGTCAAACACCATTAAATAAATGCACAATTATCAAAATACTGAATTGTCATAGTAGAAAATATAAAATGCAAATGCCAATGTGTCTTTTCCAAGACCTAAAATGTGAAGTGCCACTAGAAATAAATAGAAATTAATAAAATAATAAAACATTATACATTCCCAAAAAATGGAATAAAATTTGAAAAAAACATTAATAGTTCTCATTCCAAAATTAAGGAAACACCATTTCAAATGTGCTAATGTGATGAAAGAAAAAAATAGTTACCAATCCTTTATCACTATTTTTGAAAGTGCCTAGTGGGATGATGCATTTAAATAGTCCATTACAATGCCTTTAAAAAAATTAGGGAGAACAAGTGTATGACCTCTCCAATTTTTATTTAGTTTCTAAGCGTAGATGATATTATCTATGAGTATCAATGGTAAAGATGTGTCAGTTGGGTTTGGCTTCCATTTATTTTCCAAACAACTTGAATAAATTTTTGCTTCTTCTACATCTTTTTTCCCTACATGAACTGGGATGAACCAAGCTATTTTGCCTCTTCCTTCTATATCTCCATTTATTTGGAGTTCTCAATATTGGTTTCAACTTTAGAAACCCATATTGTGTAGTTCACTCCTATAGAATCGTCAGGTCTGACAAATAATATATCACCATTTTTCACATCTTGAGTTAGATCAAATGATTTTTTTGTTCTTTTGTTTTTTGGACCAACATATATATCTATAGATGCCAATCCATAATCAAGGGTCTTATCATGAACCATTTTGTGCATATCTCTATGCAGGTGTATTTCATGGAGAGTTCTAGGCCAAAAATCTCCTTTACATTCAACTTCAGAAAGGAACATGTCTTCTTTTATTGTGTCATGGATGTTTTAGAAGTAATATGTTAGATCCTTCCACTTACTATTTCAATCAAACCAAATTGATTGAATTGTTGTACATACTTAATCAAGTTATATTTAATTTATTTTTCACTTTTTTTCTACTTCTATCTGATACTTTTGCAACAATAGAATCTTGCAACATTTCTCTATTTTTCAAGTATTTGAATTTTTTTTGTTAGATTACCTTTTGGAACATTTGGTTCACCATTTTCTTTTATTCCCCATAATGAAATTGAAAGGGGCGGGGAACAATTTATATCTCTTATAGATTTTTTTAAATGCATAATGGGTTGACCTTGCTCCATGGGTAGAAGAAAGTATTGGCCTTTTGTCAAGCCTACTATTTCATTTCTTCCCTTTAGCCAGTAACTATTAAGATAGTCTTTGAAATATACTACTTCTTCAATAAAATATGGGGTGAAGTTTCTTGTATTTTCACATGTCCTATAACTATCCATCATCTCTGCCACACTCCATACATCTTTCCTCTTTATACATTTAGATAGGTTTCCAAATGTGTCCTCGATGTACTCATGGGTATGTCCTATAGGAAGAAATCCAACCTCGACATCAAGGAAAACACCTTTATAGATAAGGAGAGATAAATATTGCAACACAAACTTGTACAAAAAAACATGATTTTGTGAATTTGTAAATGTAATATTAGTTCCATATAATGTTCAACATTTAAATAAAATATAATTATGGATGGAAGGAAGTGCTTGTTCTTATTGTCCCCACAACAGTTGTCTAGTTGAAGGTATAGCCTAGAAGGAAGTTTCATGAAGGCACAAATTGATTGTGCTTCTTCTATGTATTTATTGCATTCAATGTAGTAGTTATTAGACAAAAGTGCATCATACAATGGATATTTTAAAGATACATGTTTATATAGTAAAGATTCATAAGTATCTAGAATTGTTGTTTCCATATCCTTGAATAACTTGTTCAATGAGGTGATATTAAAGTTAAATCCTCAAAAAACATGCGAGAAAAAAAATGCCCATATCCACCTACATAATGACCATGTGTTAAAATCCTTTCAAGAGATAACTCTATTATTCTGTTAGTAACTGCTTTGATTTTTGTCACTATCCTTGGCACAAATGTTTTTTGATGTTCCACCTTATCATGATTGACACTGAGGCATTCTTTGGGGTATTACTATGACATTCATTTATGTGTGTAATACATTTATTTACCACATGATAACGATTTCATTTATAATTATGATGATGATTATTGTTGTAATGATCGATATGATCCTTACTACGAGACCAACAATGAAAGTGTTGATGGGGATAAATTAAATGCATCTTCTTATATTTCCTCTCCATCTTCTCCTACTTATCAAAATCAAACTAACAATATAATTTCAAAAGAACATATTTTTGGTAGTGCTTTGTTCTAATGTAACCCTAGATTTTCAACTACTTTTTCTACCTCATTATTCAAATTTCAAAAATATCTATACAGTAAAGGAAATCAATTTTCAATGAATTATTGATCAATATGATCTTCTTGATCTCTAGAGAGGAACCTAGAGCATATTTGTTGAGTCAACAAGATGCATGTTTTGCACCTAGTGAATTCATCATACTTGGAAATGGTCACATTATGAAAATTAATTCTCCACATGTTATTGAATTTTGTTTAGGCTATTGGCTCATATTTCATATCTGTTAGTTGTGTATTGATGTGGTACCTCATAAATTCTTGAGTGAAAGATGTTGGAAGATGTCAAACATTTTCTCATGAGATGTCTATATTTACATGGCATGTTAGTCATGGATAAACATATGAAAAATCATCCACTAATTGGTCAAAAAAATATTTAGCTACCATTTTCTTCTTTTGTGGATTTTGTCAAAACCTCCTTACATGGAATGAATTTCATTCCCCATTTTTTTGAAAATTTTGATTGTCAAAAAAGCTACTTCTCTTTAATCCATATATTTTAAGCCAACCTTCCAAACAAATCTATGTACCCTAAAAATCAATGGTAGTTTTGTTTTTATTTTTATTAAACAATCGATAGAAAGGGCATCCAAGACATGGTGGCTCCTATCTATTGTGATGGAATCAAGAAACTTTATCCTTGTAGATTTTAGTATCTCAAATGATAATCTTGACTTAAGTTTTTTTGGGTACAACATTTATCTCCATACACTGTTATAATCTCACTGTCTATGCTTTCATCAAACTCCACTTGGATGAGTGAATTGTTTGGCTGATCAAAAGATTTAGTCAAATTAATACTTATAAATTCAATAGGTATTTCCTCATTATGGCATGTGAAAGTGAGATTTATGGAATCCAATGAGTTAGCATCTGGACCTAGAGCTTTGTGTATTGTTCCTTCACCAATGACCTTACCATTATTTATGAGAGTAACATAGTATCCAAATTGGAAATCCATTGACATATGATTTTTTAGCTTGAACATTTTCAAAAGACATGAGAAAATTTGTTAATCAGGTTATCTATAAAATCAATCTAATTTATACCTATATATAAGAGCTAAAGCTCTATTTATACCATAACATAAACATGGAGATATGTTAAAACCTAAAAATGTTAAAAAGATAATGTATAACTATTTTTTTAATGACATGGTTTATGTTAATCCAAAAAAATAATAGCTTTTAATATCATATAGTACATAATTCAACGCTCATTTCATCCTACTTTGAAGGTATCTCCTAGGAGATACCTTTCAAACATGCATAAGAGTAGAATAGCTGCATAGAGAAAAATAGCTAATTAAGTCAGCATTCAACAATGTATTTTATTAGTATACCAAATGATATTGAGCAATGGGGGTTTTGATAAAAATTATGAAAAATGATTAAATACTTATATTTTGAGATCTTGTATGTGATTTTAATCTCTATGGTGAACCCAAGAGTTTGAAGGTATCTCCTAGGAGGTACCTTTCAAACATGCATAAGGGTACCCTTAAAGGTATTACAAAACCCTTCAAGGTCTATTTGAAGGTAGTACTAGATGATACCTTGAAGGGACTTGTAATACCTCAAGGGTACCCTTATGCATGTTTGAAAAGTATCTCCAAGGAGACACCTTCAAGGTACCCTTATGCATGTTCACCTTTTTTTATACAAGAGGTCTGACGCTTTTTCATTCTTTCCCTTGGGCACTTAACAACTTATCAGGGTTCGATATCATCTCTAAAGGCTAATTTCACACACTTAGTCTCTATAAATCATGAATGCACAATTTAGTGACATTTGTCATATAAACATTTCATTCAGTCCCAAATTCTATGTGTATTAGATCATAGTTCTTGTGACATTTAAAAACATGTCAAATTTGAGCTCTTCTATAAGGAAAACATGTGGCACACCACCATTTGTCCCCTTGGTACACTATGACTTAGAGTCGACCCATCTTGTGATCTTGTGGACATATAGGACACACTCTAAGAGGGATACATGATTCACTCTATTTCAACTAGTATATGGTATTGATGCATTTATGCCTATGGAGTATATTGTACCAAGTTTTTGCATTTTAATGATTATGTGACTCAGTGACCATGAGTCAGTAAAATATATATTGTTGGATTTAACTAAGATGGAAGAGAATCGATGAAGGGTTTAGTGGATAAAATAGATTAACAAGCTAAGTCAAAAGACATGGAATGATAAAAACATGTGATCTAAAGAGTTTGAATAGGAAGCGTTATCATATGATAAAAGTTAAAAATATTTTTAGGGAAGATACGAACTAGATGTAAAGGGCCCTGCATTATTCAAGAAGTCTCATAACAGGGTACTATAATGTTAAATGATTTATAGGGAACCATATGGCCAGGATGTATAAATGGATGTAGACCTAATCCTTACCTCCTGTAATCTCTATCAATGTGCCACAATTATGAGTAAGTGCTAAGTGGCACCAGGTAGTTAATGTTATGCATTTTTGTTTTATGAGGTTAAAATGCTTGTACAGTGTGTTTGTAGTCTCACATCACAACATCTAAGAAGAGGTTATGATCTCAGGGTACGATTACATTCTAGTGATAGATCATCAAGGACATTTGGAATCAACTATATCAATCTCAATTAATTCCAAAAAAGTGGTGATAATAAGATAGGTATGGAAGAAGGACTATTGATGGTCATGCAAGACAATTGATTATGTGGCATTTCAAAAGATTTCATCTTGTTCGAGGCAAATCAAGTTGGGGTGTGCAAGGTGGATTCATTAAATAGAGTGGCTAGATGAAGTGACATAAGGTTACATCAAACACATGCTATGGGGTAAATTATATATTTGGAAGACAAAAATATCACTATCAAATCCAAAATATTAAAGATGAGGAAGAACACTCGTGCATGTGCATTCATTTCATTTAAAGAGGTTGGCAAGAGCAAATTAGGAGTCAAAAGCTATAAAAATAAGGGGATGAATAATGCCAAAACATTACAAAATTTGATGAACAAGAGTAGGTTGAGAAGTGTTGTCATTGATGTCATTGATGTGATAAGGAATCCTATGACAAGAGACAATTTCAAGGAAACCTAATGATTCCTTTGTTAGTTGATGTAAACGGTCAAGTCAAAGAGAGAATTTGAAGGCAACCTAATGATTTTTCTATTGGTTGATGTCAAGGTTATTGCAGTGGTGTGAGAATGTTATTTGATGAGTATTATTGTTTGATAAAATTGACTACAAGGTGTCTTAACAAGCCCTATCATGGCACTAATCATAGCATGAAAAGACCTTGAGAGAAGGTATGAGTATGATGGCTTGGTGAGATGAGTGCACACAAGCATGAGTGGTTGTATGAGGTTGATTGAGCATGTATGTGAAGCATTGGATCACTCATGTGAGTTTTAGTTTAATCCTACAAGGTAAGACCTTTAGACAGAGCCTGCACCTAGACCACTCCTAGACCCTGCATGGCCTAATGAGGCATCATGATCTATTGCCAAGGCTTATGAAGGATGTATGATAGTGTTTAAGCATGTATGAGGTTTTTTTAGTATGCGATAATGGTAGAGAGTGCATGGAAAGATGCACAAAGGTCAATTTTAAGGCTTAATGTGGTTTGCAGGTCAAGGTCTAAGTAAGCAAAGAGAGAGTGTGGCCTAACGAGAGGTCATGATTAGATTTTAGAGTCTTTTAGCTTATATAAGTATTTTTAGAGGTGATTTATGTTTTTTAAAGTGTGTTCATTCATTTTGGGGTCATAGTTTGAAGGATAAGGCATGAAAATGTGTTCTAAGGTCTCTCAAGTGCACAAAATGAAGGGTTCTCAACCTGAGAAGGATTTTCTTATTCTTATTAGTAGCTCATAACAAAACCTCTAAAATGAACACTTCCTTATGACCTCCTATGAAATGAACACTTCCACCTTTGAATTGATGTCTTCAACACCTGATGATGGACCTATGATAACACAGCCTTCACCTTGCCTTTGCACACACATAAAACATCCAAAATAGCCTTTTAAATTAACCTACTCTTCTTTACTCATGCTCATGATTCAAACCTAAAAGATCACTATTGATACATTAGAATTATAACCTATAGGTCATACACACAGTCTTCAATCTAATTTTCTCATTAACCTATCCATTGGGCACACTTACTCTCTTCCTTCGCTCCTCAACTCCTCTCTCAACTCAACATTCACAAGCCACATCAAAGTTTAGAAACCATCACATTTGGTTTCATTATTTATAGAGCATTCATGAATATCAACATCTTGGTCAGCCATTAGGGATGCCTTAACCCTTAAGTCATATACCCTATTAAGACACACCGCAATTCAATCTTCATAGGTCAACCATAGAATCTATGGGTCACCCTTAAAAAGCTACACCTTTCAATCAGGGTTTGTAGCTCTTATAGGTCTCATGGAGACCTGTCCACCCATTTAACACTTCATCAAACAACATAAGAACATAATACCACTTTTAATAACATAGGTCCACTCCTTATGACCCCTAAAACATCCTCAAATGATCACAGTCATCTTTTCTCACCTCTTAGTATGCCCAATCAACTCAAACATAGACCTTGTCATAGGAACTCATGAACAAACACATAGTCAACTTTTTAAGCATTTTTCATACTCAAGATAGAAAGATCACACCTCCAAAAAACTCACAGATCATCCACAAGGAGTCTAAAATACTATCCAATATCTAAGACAACTTGAAACACTCAAACAACATCAAAAATAACTTAAACAACCTTCTCGAGTCACTTGCAAAACATAGTTAAACACATAGTCAAATTTAGAGATCAATATTTTTGATTGTACAAATAATCAGATCATCTAACTAGGTTCATTCGATGCATCTTTGATTCCTCTATAACTTTCCTTTTTACTTCATCAATAAATTCATCTTGGATCAAAATTTATGGATGAAATATTGAGCACTGATTTTTCCTTTACAAATTTGAATATTCAAATGCCAACGATCACAATTAAACATCAATCACTTTGTCCTCATCTTGTGTCCTTACTACACATATTAAACATGCACCATCCATATTTGTATAAGTTTCTTAGACTTTACCTTTCATCGCTCACAATTGGATCTTCAACTTGACTTTTTGACTTAATTCACTTCGTCAATCTCCCATACATAGCTCGACCTTTATCTATGTCAAACATTGGACACTTTGAAATCATCTCGCATAATATACACTATTTATCTATTTATGTATGAACATCTACTCATTGTTATATCTTAGAAGTAGCTTAATCTTTATCTCTGCTCATGGTTAAACATCGAACACTTGGCTTCATCTCTCTACCTCTTGACATCTTGGAATAAATGCACTATGTCGATCTCTTCAAAGAAGCTCAAAATTTAACTTTATTAACCAACTATTACTTTGACCTCTTTGACTCCATTAACATACCATAGCATAGTTATAGGCTCATTTACAATAAACACTCCTCTTTGTAACATTTAATCACTCCATTAACATACCAATAAACATTTAGTCAAATATGAAGGCATGATAAAAAAATGTATGAACATAGAAGGCACAATAATAATAGTTTTCATCCCTCTATTCTACAGACTAAAATTCCTCCATGGAATGCTGCATGGATGAGAAATTTTGACTAGGTTCCATGGTCATTTGAGGGGAGGAGGTCCACGAAAAAGGCAGGGAGAGATGTTTATTGGTGTAATGTTCCATCTCTCCATTAACATACTAGTAAATGTTTAATCAGATGTGAAGGCACGTAAAAAAAAGGAATAAAGATAGCATGCCAATAAACCCAAGAACATATAAGGAACACAATAGAAAATAAGAACATACAAGGCACAATAACCATAATAGCCATGCAAAAATATAAATAAATAGGAACATTTTTTAAACATTAGTCAAACACTAGAATGGAAGTGAGTTTATACTAATTATATCAGATGTAAGACAACAATACATACCTAACAAAGGTGATTTGGGTCTTTTAAACCTTGTACAATGAAATATATGCAATGTTATAGGCTCTTGGCCTATACAAAGGACTATAAACCTTAGGTTTAGGGTTTTGATTATAAAATGAATTCCAACCATCCAAAAAGGGTAAAATTTTGAAATATTTATCCATATGACATGTTCTAATTGATGAAAGTGGTTTGGGGTTGGCAGTTTATGGACCATACGGATTTGTCCATAGAGGGTTTGTAATAGGCCTAATTAGGCCTAAAAGAGTGTTATTTAACAAAGAAAGTGATAGACATAAGATGAATTAAGCCAATAAAATTTAAACACGCCTAAAATGGGATAAATGAAAGTTGAAAGTGTGATTATATCTTTAGAAGAGAGCATGGATTGATCAAAGTAAGATAAATTTCTTAAACATGGCTACTAGCCTATACAAATCTTAGAGAAGCATTATGTTAAGGGAGTTGAAAGAGAACCTAAATTTTTTTGAGAGATTGTAGGTAGTTTTACCATATCTGATAAAATCGTTAAAGACTATCTAAAACTAAGGATTGAGACCTTTAATCCTAAACCAAGATTTAATCCTTGAAATTTAATGAGAGGTTATCTAATGAAAGCTAGTAAGAATTTAAAGAGCAGTTTGAGAAGAACATGAATTGAATAAGATAAAATATGAGTTGTAAATAATTTGAGAGAGGTTATGGGCATCATTGAAGTGATTTTAAGATTACAAGACATAGGTACATATGCAAAGGGACTATTTAGACCTCATCAAAGAAGGGAAAGATTTGAAATAGAGACAAAATCTTGAAGATCAATTCATCAAGTACATTGAGACTAGTTGGCTTGAGAACAAGATGATAATGGTTAAGATGACTTCTCCCCCATAGATCTAAATCATTTTGATATCATAGCAAGGCAAGGTAATCTTGGGTAAAATTGTGTTTTGATTTATTTATAAATTGTTGATTTGAGATAAATGCATAGTGCCATGAGGTATGCATGAGAAGTAACCTTGTAGGGTATTGAGGGAGAAGAGGAGTTTTAGGTCTAATCCATTGAGGTCAGCATAGAGAAGAATAAGAGTGATAGAGAGAAGTAAGAAATCCCCAAATTCCTTTGATAAGGACAATAAGATAGTCAATAAAAGACTAGAACAGATAGAGAGAAAAAGAGAGCATTCAAGCTCCAAGAGAGAAGAAGAAGAAAGAACACTCCAAAAGAGAGTCGAGGAGGTTAAGAAGAGATCGAAATAGAGGATTCAAGGAAGATAAAAGGCCCAATAGACGTCTAAGAGGCAAGGTTGATATACTTGTTAAGAAGAATGTCAAAATAGGCCTAGAAAACAAAGAGAAATGGAGGAGATGGATATAGAAAGAGAAGTGGTAGACATAAGAAGAGAATTGGGGAAAGGTATAGAGAGGATGAAGCTCATGAAGAAGCTCATAAGAGAATAAAAATGCCAATGGACTGGATGGAATGTGAGAAGAAAGGTGAAGTGGCCACTAGAGTCACTTGTGAGAATAAGGCATAATAAAGGTGTCTTAAAAGATGAAAAGAAGAAAGAGAACATAGACCAAAGAGGCATAATAAGAGAGATGTTGCAAAGTGATCAAAAATAGATAGAGATAGAGAAGAGGATTCTCTTTGAGGAGAATAAGGAGGACAAATAAATGCAAAGGAGAGCACAAAAGAGTGAAGATAAGAAGATAAGATGGACAATGTCTATGACAAAGACATTCAAAGAGACTATGTGGTCTCTCATTTTGTATGCTAACATTATTTTTAAGTTTGTGTTTGCATGTATGAAGAAGAAGTTGGTGAAGGCCAAGCATAAGGCCTCAAAGTTGATGAAAGATAGACCAAGAATGACACCCATCAAGTGGCATGAGGATGAAAAAGATAAATAACCTCTTGAAGAAGATAAAGTGAAGGATATTGAAGGCACATCACATGAATAAGATGACGAGAAAGATAAATATTATGACACATTGCCAAGTCTAGAACTTGAAACAAGATAAGAAGCATGCAAAGAGAACATGATGTTCATCCATAAGATATGAATGAAGATAAGTGCTTGAAATAGTTTCCATTGGAGGAAAATGAATGCCTAAATGTTGATTTTGATTGCATATGTGATGGAGAAAAGGCTAATATGCAGATTGAGAGAAAGAATGATAGATTGCAGCCCTCAAGGAGAGAACAAGGGCATGTATATGTATGGCCTAAGTGGCTGGAATAAATAGGTGATGAGAAGAAGGAGTTTAAACTCAAACAAGAGGTCAAACAAGGAAAAGGTACAGGTGGAAAACAAGCACAAACATGGAAGACATGAACAAATGGCAAAGTAAACCAAGTTCGCATGGTAGAGAACAAAGGTATGAAGCATGCAAGAGATGAGATGAGGAACAAGTGGCAGCCAAAGAAGGTACAAGACAACAAGTGGGTTGTAAAAATCATGGTAAGATCACAATAAGATCATATTGTAAGTGTGCTCCAAGAAAGCATGGAGATTGAAAAAGATGGGAAGGCCACAAAGCAAGCAAATGAGATGAAGGTATAACAATGTATGTAAGAAGATGAATGTATAATATAAGATAAGTGATTAAAAAATGTGTTTTCAAATGTTTTTTATGATGATATGTTTGAAATTTATTCCAAAGATGAATATATTTTGTACATGGAAACAATGTCATTGATGAATGGGTGTATAGCATGGCAAGATGAGAAAGAAGAACCTCAAAGAGTGCTCAAGAATAAAGGTATGCAGAATGAGGAGAATGATATGACTCTCAAAAATGAGGTAGTTCAAAGAGAAGATAGAGAAGAAGTTGTCCAAGACAATGAAGAATAATGTACACCAAGATTTGATGAAGATTTTGAAGAGATTGATGCATTCAAGTTGCAAGAAGAGTTAGAGATGTTGGAAGGAATGTTAAATCCATCAAAGGGGATGAAAATAGGTGAGGTAAAATAGGTAAATAACAAGGAGGAACTCTAAGAAACATCAAGAGAGGATCAACAAATAGAAGGACAAGAAGTTATACAATTAGGCAAACAAATAAGCAAGGAAATGGCATATGAACAAGCAAACAAAGTGAGATATTCATTTGGGAAATTTAATGCTAAGTTTACAATTGATAAGCATGGATATGGACAGCCAAGGTTTGGTCAAGTCATGATGTACTATAGTGAGGAAGAAAGGAATGAGGAATTGATCTTGCATAGTAGGCAAGGTGATAGGACAAAGCATCCAACTATGAAGAAGTTGGAAGAAGAGGCAAAAAGAGTGAGTATAGAAAATAAAATTATAGAGGTTGACATGCATTAGATTCCATTAGAGCCTAAGAAAGAAGGTGATAACATGATTAAGGAGAAAACAACACTCAAGAAGCAAGAAACAAGTGAGATTCATGGAGAAGCAAGCTATCAAACAAGCAAGGGGAAGAAGAATGAACACCAAATGGTTACAACTGAGTATGAAAGGATTCAAGATTACTTAGATCAAGTGATAGATGTTGAAAATAAGATATTAAAATAGTGGGAATACTTCACAGAGATGCAAGATGCATGGACAGGAAGGTTGGATAAAGCCAAGAAGAAGAAAAGCAAGAGTTTGGCAAGAAAAAGGGAACAAGGCAAGATGAACAATAGTCTAGTAAGCATGAAGGACCCTCAAAATATAAATTTTAAATTAATAAAGAAAGGTACAGGTTCAAGTTTTTTTCCTCTTGGGGAGTATGATGCAGGAGCATCAAGTCAAAAAACACCATTTTTGAGTTTTGTCAATTTGGAGTCAAAAGTGAGTCACATTTGGAGGTAATGTGAATCAAGAGACCTTTCCAAGTCCATTTCATGTATATGAGGTCATTTTGGGTTCCTATAGGTCATAGAAATAAGTTTAGGTGAGTGTATGGTGTTTCCCTCCAAAATCAACAATTTGAAAATTCAAATGTTGTCACTAAGTCTAGAATGGCCCAAGCATGATACAAAGGTGGCCAAGAGGGAATATCATTGTGAAGGATCATAAATATTTGTAATAAGTGTTATAGACCCATATATGTCCATGGTTTTGAGGTGAGAGGTTAACTTTAGTCTTGAGTTCCAAAACCTCACGTCGAGGTAGTTATGAAAAGGAAGTTGGTGTAACCAACCAAAGATCTTACATTGAAATAAGGAAGAGAAGTCATTGTTTAGAGTTAGATGGAATAGAGGAGAGAGTAGGGGGTCTCCAAAAAGTGAGAGGAGATCTTGAGAATAGCAACACATATGAAAACTCCTTAAGAAGGTGATAGGGTCTGTAATAGGCCAAATTTTTTAATGATTTTGATATCTCAATGAATAAGAAAAGAAATATTTATGTGTGTGAGCATTCTTGTGAAAGCCTTGGATTAGTATGGTTCTTGTATGATCTTTATAAGGTCTTAGAGACCCTAGTTTTGATAATATTTTACAAGGTTGCAGGTTCTTAAGTGATGGAGAGTGTTAATCAAGGAATGATTGTATGTTATAGTTAGCAAAAGGGAGAAAAGTTAACAAGAATGATAGCTTGATAAAGTAGGTATGACACTCAGTCAACTAAAGGTGTGGGAAAATATTTAACAAGTTGAAATATAGAATAAAAGATAAAAGTCCACTGCTAGTTACCATAGCAAAGAAACCCTATTGTTGCATTAGAGATTCTTAAGGTGCTTGATCAATATTTGGAAAAGGAATACATTTGAAGAGGTAAGTCTTGAGGAAGAATGTTGAAATCCTGGTAAGGAATTGGTGTCAATGTACTTTAATGGCAACAACATGTTGCTCAATTGTGTAAAGACTAAATCTTTTTGCTCAATAAAACCCTCAGTGCTGATGTACCCTATTTTGAAGGGTTAATAAAGAATCCCACACTTTGAATGAAGGAATGATATTATACTAATGTGTTCTTGGATGGATAGAAGGAAGAGCAAGGTCTAATAATGTATACAAGTAAAGACAAAACTTTGTTTCAAGTGTGCATACAGTGTATACCCTATTTTGAGTATACAGACCTCTATTTTCTTGGATAATTATCTTGTCAATACTATCAATGCATAAAGAGAAGTTAGATAGCCAATGGAAAGTGGACTATTGTTGTGATAGGTAAATCTATGATAGAGATGTTTGAAGATTGGAAGCAACAAATTTCTGTAAGAGGTAACCTTAGGTCATGAGTATTGTTCCATAAGATCCTATTGTTTGTTATGTGCAATCATTGATTTAGACTGAGTAGTTTTGCATTCTAAGGGAAAGTGTAGTAGCTACCTCATGAGACCCATTTGGTGGACATGGTAAATTTTTTTTTACCCTAATGAAGAATATTTTACCTTTCTTTGGCATTATTACCACACCATTCAGTGTTCAAGAACATCACAGACCTATAGCAATCTTGTTTTCTTGTTCAATCAAGGGGTTTCTTGGTTGGACAAGGCAAACAATGGAAGGTAAGTGAGTTTATAATGACTATATTAGATGTAAGACATCAATACAGACCTAAAAAAGGTGATTTAGATCTTTGAAACCCTGTACAATGAAATATATGCAATTATATAGGCTCTCAGCCTATACTGATGAAAGTGGTTTGGGGTTGGCAGTGTATAGATTTGTCCATAGAGGGTTTGTAATAGGCCTAAAAGAGTGCTATTTAACAAAGAAAATGATAGATAGAGGATGAACTAAGCCAAAAAACTTTATTCACGCCTAAAATGGGATAAATGAAACCTGAAAGTGTGATTAGATCTTGAGAAGAGAGCCTAGATTGATCAAAAGAAGAGAAATTGCTTAAACAGGGCTATTGGCCTATACAAATCTTAGAGAAGCATTATGCTAAGGGAGTTGAGAGAGAACTTGAATTTTTTTGAGAGATTGAAGGGAGTTGTACCAAATATGATAAGATCATTAAAGACTATCTAAAACCAAGGATTGAGACCTTTAAGCTTAAATCGAGATTTAACCCTGGAAAGCTAATGGGAGGTTATCTAGTGAAAGCTAGTAAGAATTTGAAGAGCAGTTTGAGAATAACATGAATTGAATAAGATAGAATATGAGTTTTAAATCATTTGAGAGAGGTTATGGGCATCATTGAAGTGCTTTGAATATTAAAAGACACAAGTACATATGCAAAGGGACTATTTAGACCTCATCAAAGAAGGGAAAGATTTGAAATAGAGACATAATCTTGAAGATCAAATCATCAAGTACATTGAGACTAGTTGGCTTGAGAACAAGATGATAATGGTTAAGATGACTTCTCCCCCATAGCTCTGCATCAGGATGTAACTCTTTATAGGTGTATTTTATTTTAGAAAAGATATTCAAATTAATGAAAATCATATTTGTATTAATAAAAAATATATTTGTATTAATAAAAAATATATTTGTATTAATGAAAAAGATATTCATTTTAATGTAAAAGATATTTATTTTTTTAATATGATATTTATTTTGTGTGATATGATGTACATTTTATTTTGAAAGGGATTGGTAATTTTATAGAAAGGTTCCTATTTTTAATATTAGTTATTCAAAAAATGAATAGTTCAGTAGTAAAATGTTTAAGCAACTTTTACAAAAATTGTACAACCCATAATACATAATCAAATAAATATTAATAATTCATGACCAAAGAAAGAGGTCACCACTATAATCACAACCATTGAACCCCCAATTACTAGGCCTCTTTCCCTATCGTTTAAAACTCAAAATCATCAATTCCACATTTCATATTACATATATGTGTGTGTGTGTGTGTGTGATATATATATTAGAAAATTGAAATTGAAAAAAATGATTATAACTAAAATTACTAATTTCAAGATTTAATAATTTCTAAATTGAACATATTTATGTAATAAAGTTTGAAACCTCTAAACAATGCAAATCAATTGAAAATGACAATTTGAAAAGGTAGTCTTGTTTATGAGATCAATTTTTAACTTACCCTATAATATGAAGTGAGGAGAGCAATCAATTCAAATATTGGGCCGGATGCTTAGATTTCTAGTTTTTTTATTGAAAAGTGTACTTTTGTTAATAAAAAATTATAGTACAATACTAGTCATACAAAAAAGTGGGTGGAAAAGTCACACCCCAAAAGCCAAGCCACTTCAAGCTAAACAAGCTTTGAGGGTTGAAAAAATAGAAATAAGAAAAAAATCCAAATTAAACACATTTCAGAGTGCCAGATCCAATAATCTCAAAGTGTCCTTTTTTACCCTTATTCTTTTTAACTTCTATCCATAACTTTGAAGGAGGTGCAGAAGGAGTAGCAACAATAACCAACTGCAATTTGGGTTCAACTGGGGCTTGATCCTTACCCAACTTAAAAGTATCAAATTCATGTGATCTCTTGATTCCTCCCTAAAACAATAACTTCTGCAGATGACTCTTCCATAGCTTTCATTATGGGATTCTTTGTTGGTCAATATGTATATTTTTCGTTGACTTATTCTTTCGAAGGAAGATGCTCATATGACTGGCAACTTTTAGATTTAATCAACTAATCCTTTTTTTCTTCGATCTATTTGTGAGAGGGCGTGTACTTTGGAGATGACCAATATGATGGTAAGAATGGCATCTAAATGCAGTGTTTTCATAATCCAAAGCTTAGATCCATAGGGAAAGGTCATGTTTTAGTTGCATTCTATCTGGTAGGGCTTTACTAAAATCCACCTCCACACAAATGCAAGAGTAGGTGAAGAAACCTTACTGAAATCTCTCAAAAACCATCTTGATGAATCTTCCCAAAGAATTTCCAATAGCTTCACACACTGAAGGGTGCCAAAAGGGAAGAGGAAGATTTGGGATCCGAACCCAAACCGGCATTTTGAACACCACCATAATAGCAAAATCAAAACCTAAAATTTAAGGGGTTGTAAAGAGCCCAACTCTACCCCAAAACCATGGGCCTTCCTTAGAAACATTTTGAATAAATTTAAGGGAGAGAAACTGAACTATAAAGAAACCCTTCGAGCATTAATGGATCTCACACTACTTGGTCCAGGTAGAATAGACCCAATGACACAAATCCTCTGATCGATGCCAAAATCCATTAAATCTATAAATAACAACATATTCTTGAAAATCTGAAATTAAGGTATTTACCTTTGGGAGAGATATTTCTTCTGTTGGTATCTCATCCAATTGCTCCACGATATATGGTCTTGGAGAAGCTGTGGGGGAAGCTGAAATAGGGGAAGCCTTGAAACAAGCAGCGTCCTTGAAAGAAATAGATCCAAAACCTTGTTTTTAACCAACTTCAAAATGAAGCTTTGATGCCATAGTATTATTTGTAGAGGACCTTGACTACAAGGAGAAGGCCATAGCTGCTGTGGTAGGCTTGTCGTCGCTATCCTATGCTCTACTTTGTGCCTAGGGTTTTTGCGTTTTTCCTTCTGACCCCTCGTCTCCTAACCAATTGACATTTTCTTGTTCTCACTTTTGACAATCTAGATTTCTAATTTAAAAAAAAGTGAAACAAAAAAAATAAAAATAAAAATAAAAACTCAAATATTTTAAGGTTTGATTAAAATCAATATTATTAAATTTAACTAATTCTTTAAATTTTTGATATATTAATACTTAAATATGTTATAAAATATATATTTATATAATATTTTTATAATTTTAGAATTAAACATATTATATTTTATTATATTATATTTTATATATATATATATATATATATATATATATATATATAATTTCATAATTGAACATGTAATAAAATTTGAAACCACTAAACAATGTGAAATGACTTGGACTTAAACCTAAAGAAATCACGTTGGTCATGGGATCAATTTTTAACTTACCCGTGGGGTTAGGCACCTCGATTTCCTTTCGGATTCCTTTCGGTTTAAAAAGCGGGGAATGAAAAAAAAACTAAAAAAAATGAGAACTCAAATGTTTTTTGGCCCGATTAAAGTCAATATATTGTTAGATTTAACTGATTCCTTATAAAATTGATATATTAACACTCAGAAATGTTATAAAATATATATGTTTATATCATTTTTTCAACTGATTCTTAAAAAAATTGACGTATTAACATTAGACATGTTATAAAATATATATGTATATATCATATTTTTCAAGTTTTCGAAATATTAAATACTGTCAGATGCATGCGCGGCACAATGGTAAAGTGTGTTGCAGGCAGACAGGGTTTTTGAACCTGCTTGTTTGATACGAGGCTGACAATCTGCATACGTTTTCTTTAACATGAAAAAGGCTTTGCTCTGGAGAAAAACGCGTGGAAGTAAAGGCCAAACCATTGCAAAAATTGGTAATCTCCAAGGTTCGGCAACAAAAAGAAAATAATAGGTCTCGTAATGGAAACTTGTTGCTGAAACTTTGGTAAACAAATTGATGCCAGTCTACAAATCCTGTGCTTTGCACAATAACACCTTTAGTTGTTGCAAATGCTCTCTACAATATTCACAGTTATGCTTTTGAACTGAAACTGACCATTCATCAGAGCATGTAATTCTTCTGTATGCCGAAAACCACTTGGCGCGTACGTATTCCAACGTCCTCCATGGCGGAACGAACAAACGGCTCTGCTTCAACGAATGTTTCCCCGCATCCGACATAAACTGCAACACCTGCTCTAATTTACTCGGAGAACCTATAAATATCAAAGGAATCAGCTTCAAAATTTCTTCATACTCAGGCACGGGCCTTGCGATTGAGAATTGAGACTGAAAATCTATGTCAATTATAAGACGCTGGACATTGTTCGTATCATTTGACGGCGACGGTAATAAAATGTCTATATATTCATAAACGCCGCCCGGTACTTTGCCCATGCTCTGCCATTTAACCTTGCAAAGCGCAGCATTGTATCCTGCGAGTTTTAAATGCTTTACTAAAAGACGGCGGATGCAGGTGGCGTTGCAACTGTGGCCGTGGCCGGGTAAATCAACATACGCTACATTTAAGGTGGATATTATCAACGCAGTTGCACCATAAAGATCGCGCTCTTCAGAACTCATCGACAACAGAGCCTGCACACTAAAAAGATTAGGACAGAATCAAACGTTTTTACAAAATGTTTTTTATTTTAAATTTATTTTTTTGGGAATCTAGCTTGAATGAGTAAGATCGTGAGCAGGGCAGTAAAACTATAGTTAAAACCTTATACAGTCGCTCTAAATTCCATCCAATTTTTTTCATATGGTCCATATACGCAGATTCATTCTAGTTACAGGTATATTTTAAAAAGTAAAAAGTCACTTCGGATTTGAAGTGAAGTTTTCCTTTATAGGTTTAGTTCACAACACAAAGGGTGATCTTTAATCACAGATTTCCTTTTATTTTAATTTTGAAGGAGTGGAAGATTATGACGAAATTTTTAGATTGAAATGAAAGGAAGGTGATTATGTGTGGGGTTTGGCCATGAAACTGCAAGAAAAGTTATGATATGATTCTCCCTGTTTTGGGTAGTTTAAAAATGAAATGAAAGAAAGGTGATTTATGTAGTGTTTGACCTGAAAACTGGTAACATGGGCCACAGCCTGCAGAGGTACTTTGTTAAAAAATAATTAAAGCCATCGGCAATATAGGGTCAAATTGTTAAACCTTAACTTAAGGACAGTGATAAGATCAAAAATTATCAACTGAAAACCCTAGACAGTAAGTAAAACTTTTGCGTTGAGGAAATGTTAAAACCTAACGAAAGGATCGTGAGCAGTGTAAAAGAAAATGTACCTTTAGATCATTTTCGGCAGTGCTTGATTCTTTACGATCAGGGTCGTTATAGTGCAAATCATGCTGTGTGCTCCCGTTCTCGATGAAATCCCGAACCATAGCGTCCAAATCGCCTTCAGCAGTCTCACTGCCGGCACTATTGTACAAACTTTGATTCGGCTGTATCGATTTTCCATGTCTGCCCCCATGTAGAAGCTGCGAAAGCCGAAAGTTGAAACCCCTGCCTGGCTGATTAAAATGATTATCTGAACCAGGACTGTTCGCATTGAAAGAATTAAGCTGCCAAGTCCTCCGTCGCTGTTGAGGGGGTGAAAATAAATTTCTCATTTTGGCGGCTTGCAGAAGCTCCGAGAGCGTAGGAAACGCAGGCATTTCCTTCGACCAGCAAAATTGAAGCTTGAACAGAGCTTTTGAGCGAGTTCCTGCATCACATTCTCGAATAGACGGGCTTTCAACAGACATTCAGAGCCGAATAACTGTTATCGGCCTTCAAAGTAACGAACAGTTTTTTTTTTTTTTTTTCTGGGCTGAACAGAGCAAAACAAGCGGCCAATGGATTTGCATAACTAGAGCAAATCCAATCGCCTTTTTGTAATGAAATATTCCCTTTTCCTTCTTCCGGACGCTTTAACACAGTCAAAGTATACGTAAAAAATTATTCAAGTCGTATCAAATTCAATAATGTTGTCGGCATAATTTATCGCCATGAACTTCGTGAAAATAAAATAGATCCCCCAGAATTTGCACCGGTCGTTATCATGGAGTCATCTGCAAATGCCGCTATTTCGAAACCAATCTTTCCGCAGGCTAAACAAAAAAAATCTTTCCACATCTTTTTACCGGCAAAATTTTATCGTCCCGTGACCGTGCAATGAATCTGCCAAATTAAAGTTTCTTAAGCCGCAAGTTTCTTCTCACATGAGACAAAAGCTCGCATTGTTTTCAATGAGAGCGTCCCCTGCTCGACCGTACAGAGCATTCAAGCAAGCTTTGTTGCTACCTGGGCGAATCTTAGGCTCGTACGGGACAAACATTAAACTATAGCGTCGTTAACTTCCCTTTTCCTGGTCCATCTCATCTACAATTACACCTAAAGCGCTCCAATTCTCCGTAGGTGCCTACTGAATTCACGGCGCTAAAGGTGGATCAAATGCTTAAAATGTTAATTTGATAGCGATTGCATATGTTTTGCTATCAAACGCTTAATGATATTGTATGTTGTACAGATAATAATAACATAGGAAGGTTATATACCAATGCATTTGTTTGGTATTTGCAATTAGATGGATGAAAAGATTCGACTCAACATGAGTAAAAAGTAGGAAACAAATAATAGTGGATAACATACGACATTCAAAATTAAATTATAAAACATAAATAAAGTACAAACTGCAATGCCCATAGGAAGAGGTAGAGGATCATCCTTGGGTGGCAAAGTCGATCAAGCAAGAGGCTCTACGACAGGAGGATCCGACACCACACAACCATCTAGGAGATCCAAAGTCATATCTATAGTCTAGTGATCAACATGTTGTGCATGATTAATAGTGCAAGTAGGAGAGCCTTTACGAGAGGGAGTTGTGTCAACTTTACCATGCAACGACGACGAGCCCTACCCTCGAGATGAAAGAAAGGAGAGAAATGGCCACAATTGCACGATCAACTTTTGTGCCTTCTGGGAGGTGGTGATGGCGGCCCATTTGGTGGCACCCTACTCATAGTGCAAGGGGCACTCCTCCACTGGTCCAACAACTCTTAGAGGTGCAAACTTCCATCAAAATGTTTTCTATTTGGTCTTGAATCTGCATGTAAACTGACGAAATAACAGAAACCTTATCATTAATAGAAAAATGACAAGAAGATTCATCATATTATATATAACATTATTTTTAGCATTCCATAACTAGAAAATAATAATGGCTCTAAAAAAATTCCACATAAATGCAATAGAAGTTGACTAGTGGGTTGAGACCCCTAGAAGAGCAAGTCGCCAAGAAAATGTTTTGGGGTGATAAGGAGCTGGAATAGGCTAAGGATTCAATTTCAAAAAGATTGGGCTCATGGGCAGAACCAAAAGAGGTGATTGAATGACTCCGGTTGTTGGCAGGTAACACACTTAGATGGAGCAATGTTCATGTAAGAGAGTTGCTCCTGGAACAGGATACCTTGATAGACTAGGTACCACAAGAAGTGGACGAGTTTTGATTCCATCCCAACATTTCAAATTTTGTCAAGTTTAGTAAGCCAAGTTTAAAGGGAATAGTTAAGCCCCTAACACCTATTGAGCTTGTAGAGTATCAGGGAGAAAGGGTTCATGACTTGATACAAAAGGCTTAGAGAATAATTTTAAAAACCGGTGTCACAATTCCATCACTAGTCCTTCCACCATGCCCAGGGCAGTTGCAAGCCCAACTTGTGAAGCATAACATTAGGAAGAAGCTCTTAGATGCAAAGGATATAAGGTAAGTCAACATTGTTCAATTGAAATTTAACTTTCAAATGTGGCCAAATAATCTAGTCCCTAGCAATAACCAAATCTTGAATGGTAAGAGTACCTTTCCGAAAGAGTCCGAGGGTTTTAATTCTTGACCATTCAGCCAATAAAACATTAGTCTCTGTCATAATAGGAGACCACCAAATGTTGTAATCATTTAAAGAGAGGCATGTATGAAAACCATCCCCAATTCATTTTATGTGTGGTTTGATAGTTTCAAAAGCTTTCCATATACTTTTAGCAACCTATGTGTGGTTGTAGTGATGAGAAGGAAGCGGAATCCTATATTCTTCCAAATGGGTTTACCATAAGGCACACTAGAGGAGATATAATGCCTTGTCAAAATTTTCCAAGCCTCATTACTTTCAATGGCACAAACAACCCATTTCACACATAAGGTTTCACTCTATTTGGAGAGGTCAACAATTCATATGTCTCTTTTATCCCAAGGAAGGCAAGAAATATCCTAGGTCACTCGATGGAAACCCTTGGTATGTTTGTAATTAGACAAAGAAAATCCCTGAGAAGTTTAGCTAAGTTGTCATAAGATGCTTTTGAAGGAGCCCATAGGAGGAATAATAGACATGGGTGGTAGCTAGAATCTTGGTGCAAATTTTGAATTTCCCTACTAAGGATAATGGTTTGGTAATCCAATATTCAAATTTTTTTCTCTACTCTACTGATGACATTTGCCATAGCTCAACCATAGAGCATTTAAAGGCAAAATGAATGTTAATTAATTTAAACTATTATCCATACGTAATCCATTTCTAAATACATTGGAGAAGCCAATCAGGCATAGGCATTGTACTTTGTTTGAAAAATTGAGTCTTACTCTATTACAAACTATTAGAATTAGCTATAGGATATAATGAAACTAATAGAAGGCATAAATAAGAGATAAAATAGTAATAGTAATAAACAAGAACTGTATATCTGAGATAATAATATAAATAAATAACTCAAATATGATGAATTACTTTGATAATTCAATATTAATCTAATATAAAATACATAAATAACCATTGCTTATATAGAGCAAGGCATGCATAATAAAGATCAGGGAACTCACACAACACGTGTAGTTTAACTGATATCTGTCTACATGATTAGTGGAGTGCAACTCCACACTAACAAGATAGGTGTCTAACTTGTGTAAATGATCAACACAAGTTGACTATTAGTTAAGAAATCTTATCCTATCTTACCCTGAACAGTGGAGTGGAACTCCACTATAACAAGATAAATGTCTAAGTTAACTACTAGCTAAGCAAGTTTATCATATCTAGTGCAAATTATTAATAAACATAATAAATTAATTACAATAATTAATTAGTGTACCAAAATAATAAATAATAAATACAAGTAAATATAATAAAATAAATAAATGCACTGACATGCCGCCCCCTCGCCCCCCTCCCCCCGCTTGCCATAATTAAAGCTTAGGTAGGGCTATGCAGATAAGAGTCCCAACAATGTGTAGCCATATTAGGTACTCTGTACAAATAGATAGGAAAGGAGAAAACCCGAAGCAAAAAAATTTCTCCTCAAAATGAAGGTTTAGGAGACCCCCCTGAAGAACTAATGTCCCCCGAAGAACTAATGTCCCACACCCCCAAAAGAGATCTCAAGTGAAGATACTTGCTCTCAGTGAAAGGTTTAGTGAAAATATCTACAATCTATTCCTCCATAGGACAACATTGAAGATCAATGATCTTCGCCTAAATTAGCTCCTCGATAAAGTGCATATGGATCTCTTGTGTTTGGTTCTTTGATGATGAACCATTTTTTTTGAGACCTGGATAGTGCTCTGGTTATCACAGTAGATGACTGATGGCTTTCAAAATGGAACACCAAGCTCAGTGAGAATATTTTAAAGCTAAATAGCCTCAGTAGTGGCATTAATAGCACCATGATACTCAACCTATATAGATAAAAGAGAAATAGCATTTTGTTTCTTACTCCACCAATAAATGGGGTCAGATCCGAAGTGAAAGCTGTAACCAGAAGTGGACTTACGATCATCATAATCACCAACCCAATCAAAATTTGTGTATCCCACTGAGTCTAAACTTGTAACTACTATATAGTGAATCATGTATCTGATAGTGCCCTGAATGTAGCTCAAAATGCACTTGGCGGCTCTCCAATGAAGCTCATGTGGTGTCTGCATAAAGCATGAAACCATGCCACTACATATGAAATGTCAAGTCATATATGAGTCAGATAGATGAGGTTGCCTACAAGATGGTGACACAATGTGGCATCAACCAAGGGAGTGGAACAATGAACCTCAAGTCTAACTCTAGATAAGAAAGGAGTCAGTGCAGGCCTATAATTAGCCATGTGAAATCGAGCTAACAAGTTCATGACATACTTGGGCTGTGAAAGTGTAATCCCAGAAAAAGACTGTGCTATTTGAATCCCAAGAAAATAATGCAATAATCCCATGTCTGTTATAGAAAACATGTCATGAAGTGCAATATTAACACTAGTGATGATGGATGTTGTGCTCCCTATAATAATGAGATCATCAACATAGAGTACCAAGTACAATAGTGAATCCCCCTACCGTAGAATGTAGACATTTAGATCTAAGTGACATCTCAAGAACCCAATTGAGAGAAGAAATGTGTCCATCTTAGAATACCAAGCCATAGGGGCTTGTTTTAGACCATAGAGATAATTATTCAAGTAGCATACCAGTGAAGAATCCTAAACAAACCCCTGTGGTTGATCCATATAAATCTCCTCATGAAGATCCCCACAAAAAAATGCGCTCTTCACATCCATCTGATGTACAACCCAACCATGAGTTGCAACAATAGCTAGTATCAAGTGAAAAGAATTCATCTTAGCAACAAGGGCAAATGTTTCTATATAGTCAATGCCTTCTACTTGGAAAAAACCTTTAGATACTAAGCATGCTTTATACTTATCAATATTTCCATCCACTGCAAACTTAGTTCGATATATCCACCTACATCATACTAATTTTCTTCCCTTAGGAAGAGGAACAAGATCTCAAGTGTTGTTCCTAATCAATAAGTCATACTCTTCTTCCATCACTGAATCCCACTCAACTATCCCTGTGGCTTCTTAAAAAGACTATAGATCAGAAGCTGTGGTAATGTAGGAATGTGGAAGATCATGATGTGACCCTGTTTTCCTTCTATCTAATGGATTCCTAACAAGAAGGTCTATATTTGCCAAAGTTTGTCTATCCCATAAAGGCATCAATGGGTGAGGATCTGGAGGTGGAACATGTCCTGATAAACCTTATTGGGGAGGTAATACCTCATCATCCCTATGAGTAGATAAAGTAGGAGTATCATCGTCATTGCTATCTGATTCTTCTAAGGAAGAAGAATGAGAAATGTTAGAAGACAAGTCTGAAGGATTTTCTTCAAAGCAAACACTTCTTGCTATAATAAGCTCATGTTAATCTAGATCAATGAGCCAATATCCCTTACCACCATCAGGATATCTCACAAATATACACATTCAACTTTGTTGTTCTAAAGCATGGTGCTTGTCTGAAGGTATGTGAGCCCAAGCTGGACTGTCGAAGACTCTGAAATGATACACATCTGACTTCCTATTACACCAAGATTTAAGAGGTGTTATCCCCTTTAAATATTTGTGAGGAACTCTATTTTGTATATATGCAGCATATTTAATCGCTTCTACCCAGTACTCAGGTCCTAATTATTTTGCATGAATCATACAACTTGCCATCTCTTTTAAGAATCTATTCTTCCTCTTTGTTACACCATTTTGCTAAAGTGTGTATGCAACTGAATGCTAAAGATCAATTCTTTCAAGAGCATAGAATTGTTCAAACTTGTTGTTCACATATTCCCTCCCATTATCTGTGCGAAGAATCTTGACATACTTCCTAGATTGTTTCTCTGCTAGAGCTTTAAACTCTATAAATCTATCAAATACTTCACTCTTAAGTTTCAAAAAATAAACCCAAGTATATCTGGAATAGTCATCAATAAATGTGAGAACATAGCGGGTTTTACTAAAAGACAAAGTAGGTAATAGACCCACTAAATCACTATGAACAAGTTCGAGGACTTGTGTAGCCCTCCAAGCCTTCCCTTTATCAAACTTATCCTCTTGATGTTTTCCTAAGGCACAACCATGACATACACCCCCTAAAAACTGAATCTGTGGAAGTCTTGTAACCATCTCTTACTGACTAAGCTACTGTAAATAGTAGTAGTTCAGATGACCAAATCGCTCATGCCATAACTTGCTCACTAAATCAGTGTGTAAGAGAAAATTTGTAGAGGAAGACTGAGGCACAAAGTGGGAGAATGAATAAAGTTGAGTATTATTGTCAACTTTTCCCACTGCAACTAGGGCATTATCCTCTAATTTTTTGATTGATACAGAATTGGGTGTGAACTCAAATTTCCTACCAGTATCAAAGTGAGTGATTTGGTAGATAGAAATAAGGTTAGTTGATAACTCTGGCACATAGAGGACATCCTCAAATACACCACTATCAACATCAACTATACCTTTTCTTTTAACATCTACCTTAGAATCATCACCTATGAGAATATGAGGCAAGAAAGTTGGTTTTAATCTAAAAAAATATTCTTGAACAAAACCCATATGGTGCGAAGCACCTAAGTCAATGACCCATAACTTGGAAGAATTTGCCAGTGCAACTAGTGCCGTAGCTTTCTCTTTCCTTGAATTTGAAAGAGTGGAAGAATCATTTGAAGAGGATTGATTGATGTTATTCTTTTTGAGAAGAGCCTTAAGTTCATCAATCTCTTTCTTCCAACAATTCTATTCACTATGAAACCCCTTTTTGTAATAAGGGCAAGGAGTGCCAGTCCTTTTTTGTGAATCCTCTTTCTTATTAGTGGATTTATAATTTCCTTTTGAGGAAGATTGTTGCCCTTTATTCTTATCTTTTTGTGACTTATTTTGATTATTCTACTTCTTTTTACTTGAACTTGTATTTGATAGAAATGTTGAAACTTGCTTATGTTAAGGTTGACTTGCAACTAGAGCTTGAGATTTGGATGACTTGATTAGACCCATAGCTATTAATTTTTCTTCTTTAACCATTAGAATCTTAGAGAATACCTTAAAGGTGGGCATTTGATAAGATGTACCCAATGTGAGTCGATGAGTCTAAAAGCTAGAGACAAAGGATGAATATTCATGACCTAATTTATGTAAGGCATCGAAAATCAATTGAATATTCTTTTTATCAATTTTACATACAAAAATTTGTGCTCTAAGATATATGAATTTACTGATGTAGTCTTGTATTGTAGCATAATTTTTAAGATCCAAACTAATGAGTTCGTTGTCAATTTAGTAATCATGAACCTCATCTATTTTGCCAAAAAATGATGCTAATTTATCCTAAGCCTCTTTTAGAGTTGTACATTTATCAATATGGGAATTCAAATCTAAAAACATGTAAGACCAAATGCATCCAATTATTTTAGTAGTTTCAAAGAGAAAGTGTTGTAATTCTTTTGCATTAGTAGGTGGAGTAAGAAGAGTTGTTATGTAAGGCGTATATCCTAGCATCATTAATGCATTCCAAGTATTTTATTTCTATGTATTATAGTTATATGTTGTTAATAGTGAGAACTTAGGATTCTCTATGATGCAATTAGAAATAAACTATCATAAAGCAGAAATAAAAGTACAGAACACACCACAAAACCTCTCTGAATTACCTAGTTTTATTCCACCCAGTAATTATTTTTTTGACTTTATAATTGAGTGCAATTACAAGGCCGAATTATAATTTTTTCAGTTTATAAAAAGGTCATTTAGGCCCTCTAGTCGAAAAGTACAAAAAATATTCACTTTATTACAAAAATTTATGCACCAATGTGTTGTGCTCAAAAAAATATTAACTTTAAGAAAAATGGGACCTCAATTTGAGGTCGTATGTCAAAGTTATGAGCCTCTAAAGTTGCAAAAATGAGGATGGGCAAGAACTGCTATATAAAAATCTAAATTATAGAAAATATAAAAAAATTTAGAAAAAACTAAAAGTACAATAGTGAAAAGCAAGAAATTTTAAGCTATTTCAAAAAAAAAATCGCTCAAAAATACCACTCGGTGTTCAAATGGCAGGCTTCCAAAGTTGCCCTTTCAAATTTGCCTGCTGATCCGTGAGGCCTACCAATTTTTTTTTGGTTTGCACAGTCCGTACGGTCCGTACAATTGTCCTTAAGAGTAAAATAAAATTGGTCTTCCAGAGTGACTGGGTCCAAATTGGACAAATTTTATATGGATCTGTAAGTTTTAACATCTTTCAAACGTAATCGTGAGGTCCATTTTGCTCATAAACACTTCAATTTTTAGGTACCCACTGGATTTATGTGTGGTGTTTATGGATCAAACCCTTGCTAATTTTGCCTCATGTGCCCAATTTGGACAAAATTGTAGATGATTTTGACTATTTCAAGCACTCTAAACTCAATGGCAAGCTTAAAAATTCTCTATAAAGCTCCAATTTATATCTATATATAAAATAAAAAAACTGATTCTATATCTGGATATTTTTCTCTTGAATATTTAGCAATCTATAGATTCAATATAGCTTTGGTACCATGTTAGAATTAGCTATAGGATCTAATTAATCTAATAGAAAGCATAAATAATAATAATAATAATAATAATAATAATAATAATAATAATAATAATAATAATAATAATAACTGTATATCTAAGATAATAACATAAATGAATAAATAACTCAAATATGATGAATTACTCTGATAATTCAATATTAATCTGATATAGAATACATAAATAGCCATTGCTTATATAGAGCAAGGCATGCATGATAAAGATCAAAGAACTCACACAACACGTGTAGCTCCACTGATATCTGTCTACATGAATAGTGGAGTGCAACTCCACACTAACAAGATAAGTGTCCAACTTGTGTAAATGATCAACACAGGTTGACTATTAGTTAAACAATCTTATCTTATCTTACCCTGAATAGTGGAGTAGAACTCCACTGTAACAAGATAAATGTCTAAATTAACTATTAACCAAGCAAGCTTATCTTATCTGGTGCAAATTATTAATAAACATAATAAACTAATCACAATAAGTAATTAGTACACCAAAATAATAAATAATAAATACAATTAAATGTAATAAAGTAAATAAGTGCACCAATACAAACTAGACCCAAAATCCAAACATAAAATATTAAGACACTTCATAGCTTCTAGGAAGGCTCATTCTTGTTATTTCTGCATAAGGAATATGTCATCCATAAAATACCCATTAATGCATTGGGAAGAGCAATCAGAGAAAAAATTACCTTGAACCAAGCCCCGCTTAGCCTTAGAGGTGAGAAGATATCCTAATGCTTCTGTAGAGAGAACATATAACATAGGAGTAAGAGGAAAATCTTGTTTGATGAAGCATTGTAGGCAAATGCTATCGGACTTAAGCCATTAATGGTCAAGCAGGCTAAAGCATATGAAATTAGTGTTTGCACAGTCGAAACAAACTGACCAAAACCTAGAGCATTTAACATAGCTAGGATAAATGGCCATTCAATTTTGTCACAGGGTTTTTCAAAGTCAAGCTTGAGAAAAATTATTCGTTTGATGAGAAACTCTAGCCCATTCCATGCCCTCCCAATGGTAATGAGATTATCAAGATTATACCTTCCTCTAATGAAATCGGTTTGATCAGGTCCAACAATTTCAAAAAAAATCAAAGAGAAATGATTGGAAAGAGTTTTGGTGAGAATTTTGTAGGATGCATTCAATAAGGGGATGGGCCACCAACTGATAATAAGCCCCAGATTACCCACTTTAGGTATAAACTTAATATTACTTTGATTAATTAAAGCTTTTAAAGAATGGTTTTGTAAGTGTTTTTTATAAAGCTACATAAGAGTTCAAAAATATTTTTAATTTAAATAATTTAGTTTTTATGACAATAAATTTACTTAATTGTATATTAATCAAGACCAAGTATTTTCTTCGCTGGATATTTTAAAGCTTGCATATGATAAAGTTTTTTCGCTTGATTTTTTTGTTCAATATTAATTGAACATATTTGATTGCTATGCATTTTTAATTCAACATTTTTAACAATTTTAAATCACATCATTAAATGATAAGAACTAACTTCTTAATAATGTTTATTCAATTATTTTTGTAAAAAAATATACATAATTTTTTTTATTATACTTATATTTCAATTATTCTTATTAAATTTTTTATTATTAAAAAATTAAAAATATATAATATAAATCAATTTTATCTCACAATTTTTATTAATTATTATTATTACCAATATAAATCAATAAAAATATAATTAATATAATAATTTAGTTTTGATACACGTTTATCTCATAAATAAAATATAAATATGATTTGTTGTTGCTCTAAAATAATAGATATGATACACACATTATCTTCTATTTTCTATTGGTTTAAAGTCCGTATATGAAAATCTTAAGTTTAAATCTTTCTCTTACTATCCAAAAACCAATATTTATATTGTCTATAAATTTTATTTGATCTTACAAACTAATTTAGTTTAATGAATGTTAAATTATTTTTATTATTTGTAATTAATAATTATTAAATTTACTTTCAAAATATATATTATAATTTATAGATAATTATTAAATATTATATTAATTGTTGTATTATATATATATATATATATATATATATATATATATATATATATGAGGAAAAAAACTTAAATAATTATTTATTATATTTGTTTTCTAAATTTTTCTGATATTATCAGAGAACAAAATATTGTAAGATTAAAAAGGTAAAACACACTCACCTTATTATTATTTTTAGGTGCCTAATAAATTTTATATATTATAATATATTTTTTTAATTAAAATTTTTATTAAAAACTTTTATTTAATTTATAATAATTTATTAAAATTTTATTTATATTTAAAATAATTTTTTATTCATCTTACAATCTCACCGATCAATGTCAAATCTTATTTTAAATGGTGATATCTTTTCACTTACTTTTTAATAAAATTGATAATATTTTTTTTGGTTTATGATTACTATAACATATATTTTAATTAAAAAATATAAAAATATATTTATTCAATATCATAAGAAAGACAGTAATTACTGTAAGTTGACTTTTAACTTCGAAGACCGGAAAGTAACTGAAGAACAAGAGTCATGATTTAGTATATTTATGGTTATTTATGTAAAAAGAATTATACAAATTTTTATATTAATTTTTTAATATATAAAGTAATTAAAATATTTATTTTTTAAACTTTCAGTTGTAAGTTCATTTTTTTTCAAGATAGGATAAATTATGAAAATTTCTTTACTTTTATTAATTATTAATAATATTGTAAATTAATAGTCTTTAATAAAATTAGGATTATATTTATCAAATATTTGAATAAACTAATTATAATATATTAAAAAATTAATTGACATAATTTTATGATTTAATATATGATATGAATAAAAAATAACATATAAGTTAATGTTTTTAAATTACATTTTAAAATATTGAGTAGTAGTGATAACAATTGTAACATGTATACAAAAAAATAATATTATAATTATAGGTGGAAATTATAAAATATGAAACTTTACAATTTTTCACTAATAAATTTTGTTGATATCTTCAAATTTTCACTTTAATTTTTTTTTCATTTCACTTTATTTGAACTAGTGATAAGTAAATAAAATATATATTTACCTATTTTAATTTTGTTGAAATTCAATATATGTTTTCAAACTTAAAAAAATAGTTTTAATTTTTATATGATGTAACCTCCTACAAAAAGTAATAATTGTTAGTGATTAATATAATAATATATTATCATTCACTATTTTAAATTTAAATTCAAATTGTATATTAAAAATTATTTGTATTAATTTTATTTTAATAATTGTTGGCCATTTTCAGCCCACATACCAAACATGTACCCAGATAAATTAGGTTGTTAATGGATGAGCAGACGAATAGATGTTCGGAATGGAATGAGTGGTCTAAGGATCTCAAAATTGCTCACAAAGCTTTTGAAACACTTTAAGCTTGCTTAAAGTGCAAACTAATTTATCTATAGATCAAGACACTAATTCTCAAGTGGGTTTCATGGTATTCAAGCAATTTAGGGTCATGGACAAGCCTGCATAAGCCTTAGAAGATCATTCAAATTTTGAAAGGATCAAGAAAAAGTCCCTAGCATAAGCCTAAGGGAGCCAGACCATCACTAGGATGTCATGTAGGAACAAACAAACCAGTTTACTTGCACATTTTATAAATATGCTTAGAAAGCCTCGTACAACCAGCAGATCATGCACAATCAAAGTTCTTCATGCCAGGAACATGATTTGTAAGTTTCATGTCCGTGCGAGCTTTCTCGCTTAAGTTATGGAGCTTCAAAGTAGAACCTGCAGAGCAAGACATTCGTGCAAGTGTCAAGTTTGAGCTTCATAAAGTAGTCATTTGGGTTTAAATACCTTTAACGAGTTTAAAGTTGATCATGATCTAATGGTCTATATGAGTTCGCATACTGACACATGAGATCTAACGGTTCACATGAGAGTCAAACAGATCAAAAGGTCCCTCGGTTAAAAGCCCTTAAAGAGCTACAAGTTGGACAAGATATGATGATACAGATCAATCAAATAGAGATTTGACAGTGCACATTCACTAATAAGAAAGTGGGTCCAAGAAAATCTAACATTTTTTTGTATTCATTTGTACTAATGATCTGATGGTGTGCAAGAATTGGTAGGAAAGTGGTCCCAATGAGATCTACGACTCATGTCACTTCGTATATCTTGATCCTTTGGTATGCACTCAAGTCAACATGTCAAAGGATCTCCATGGTAAGATATCAAAGGCTTATATTTGCGTCATACATCATGATCCAATGGCATGTAAGAGGTCAAAAGGGTCAAGATCTGATAACAAAGATCTATGGGACCAATGACAATAAAGTTAGGTTGCAGCATTTTGAGTGGCCCAAGAAATATTCAATGGACAAAGTCAAACCAATAGTCAAACTAAGAACTATTTTTTGATGAAAGCAAATAAGGTCTTGCATGATCATCCTGCCACCATTAAAGCTTAATCAAATGTCATGGAATGGACATAGTCAAGCATTCAAGTATCAAGAACATAAAGGGACACCATTAGAGCCTAATATGGACCTCTGGTTTAACACATTTATAACTTGTAGGGTTTTTTCTATGATTGTGTTCACCATTCTTAAAGGGATTTGTGCATATGGTGATTTCTTGATTCTTACAGAGATAAAGTGGGTCTATTTGGATCAAGAAAGAGGTTATGCAATCTATAATTTTGCATTGACATAAAGACTATAGGAAAACCAATAGTCTAAGATTGGTTTTCCACTTATAGAATAAACCTATGATCCAAACTTGGAGATAAAGTAGATATGTGATTAATGAAAAGGGTCTCATCTATCAATATGGCCCCATCCTCAATAAAGTAGATACCATTCACCATTCATGGCATGGCTCTTTCAGTTTCAAGATTTGAGGATTTGATCCTTATGAACACGTCAAGTGGGCTTAAGGTTCCAAAGTGGTGAACTAGTAGTTAGAGAAGCAATTAAGGGTATTGATTCCATTCAAACAAAATTTTATCATCACGCATAAGAAACCCTTGTCTTCTAGTGAATCTCTCAGCCAATGAGAGGAACTCACAAATTACTGAAACAAAAGAAGGTTAGCTTGTTGATAAGGATCGATCTTAATTAGAAGAAGGCATGTGTAAGGAAAATAATTAATGAATTACCACCTCACTTTTTGATCATGATGACTCTTTTTCCACTCTTCGATGCATGTTCTCATCTCTTTTTCTCCCTTTCTTCTATATATAGAGGATTTTGAGCCAAAAAATGTATCCCTCTAATCCCTCTCTTGGGCATGACTAAACTCTGCTAAGATGGAGCCTGTAACTATAACCTCTTAAGATGAATACAAGATTACTTTCAGATTTCATTGTTCTAGTATAATGTGTACATGTCAATTGATTTGCATATGTGGTAGAGCTTTTTCTCCCTTGTCAAGTCTTGATCTCACCTAGTTACTAGTTGATCTTGTTATGTAGGTCATGTTTAGTGTTTAAATATCTCTTGATCAAAGCTCACATGTGGATACTATTACTAGTTAGTGTCTTGCATTAGACATATCCATCACTTCCCTCGGCTCTTGACCATTTGGTGAACCTCTGCATGAAATACTGATGTATGACAGATATTTAGAGTCCTAGATCTAGTCTTTTACTTGTTTCATCAGTGTTTTAAGAGTTCAAACAGAGTGGATCAACCATCAATTAGGTGCATCATCATTGTTAGCTTAGGTTTCCCTTTCATGTCATATATCTCTCCCTTTTCCTAGTCATTAGTAGGTTTTAGTAGTGGAAATAAGTTAAAATGATGTATCTGAAGATCTAACCTTGCTAAAAATCCTAGAGGTCTACCCCTATTATAAGATACCCATAGCCTAGGTTCAATCCCATGTTGATCTAGATTTGAGAGTAGGATCTGAACACTTCTACTTTTAGCTAGGGTGCAATCTAGATCTCCAACACTTCTGGCACGCCCGGTGGGACCAAAGTCCAAAAGAGTGGGAATATCTTGGTGTGTCTTTCCTCTAATCAGCTTTTGAAAGCAAGTAGTTAACACTAATGGCATATCCAAATCAAAGTTTCTAGTTATGAGCAAACTAGGTATGCCTCATTAAAGATTTTAATCAGTTCTAACATCTCATTTTACATATGAGGTTAATATGGATAACTATGTTGAATATTCCTATTATCCACCTCCTTCTCAGTATCCCTAATTTGGTCCTCATGATCCATATAATGCCTATCAACCATACCAAGATTTATGTCAAAGCTATGAGGAGCCTTTGTCAGAGGTAAAATAATTGAGGGGGGGTGAATCACTAAGCCCAAATAATTTAACCTCAATTTTGATCTTTATAAATACTTAATTAGCTACCACAAGCATTCATGAAGCATATATAACATTCATAGCAATGAGCAAGAGAGACAATGCAAGATCAATCATATAACACATGACATACGTGGGAAACCCTCTTAGGGAATTAAAAACACTAGAACCTACAATTGGAATACTATCCTATAATAACAAGATCCAATTTAGACCATCTATAAATGATTAATAAACTACAATCCCTATTTAGTGAGACTTCAATCCCACAAGGTGCTGCCACACCTGTCTAGTTGAGTTGAAACAACAACTAGACATTTTAGCAAGTTTCTCCTTCTAAGGAGGCTATAACCATCTTATATGCTAAGCTATCACAACAACATCTATGAGCACATCCACCTTTGAACTGATGTCTATAACACCTGATGATGGACCTTTGCTTATCATTCTTCTCCTTTGCTCACACTCAATCTGCAAGAGCACTATTCTAATAAAAGAATTATGATTGATGGGTCATTAAAATAGTCTTCAAATTGATATTATCTTCACCACATCCTTGGGGCACTCTACCCCTCATTTTATCCACAAAAAACACAAACACAATCATCTCCCCAATCGTTCCTTAGTCTCTCATACCAAAACTAGAACCCATCATCTTTGGTTCCACTATTTATAGAGCAATCTTGATAATCACTACCTTGGTTGGCCATTAGGCATGTATTAACCCTTAAAACAAATATCTTACAAATATAAATCTCAATACATTCTTAATAGGTTGGCCATGGCACCTATGGGTCACCTTTAAGGAACTACACCTTTTAATAAGGCCCTTATAACCCTTATAGGTCTCATGTGAACCCATTCATTCCTTTAGCACTCCCTCAAGAAAAATAAGAACATAAGACCAATTTTAAATACAAAATTCCAATCCTTATGTCCCCTTATAAATCCTCAAAATCAACTTAGCTCACCTCTATCCATGCTCAAACAACTCAAGCACTGACTTGATGCACATAATCACCATGAACGAACACATAGTCAACTTTTTAGGCATTGTTCATACTAAGATAGATTGATCACACCTCTAAAATCCACACAAATCATCATCATGGAGTCTACAACATGTTTCAATATCTAATTCATTGTGAGACATTGAAGAAACATCAACACAAGATTGAATATCATTTTTGGGTCACTTGTAGAGTAAACACAAACACATAGTCAAATTCTAAGCTCAATATCTTTGATTGTACTCACTTTTAGATCTTAATATATATATATATATATATATATATATATATATATATATATATATATATATATATATATATATATCCATATGTGAATTTGATTTATATACCACTTTAGTTTTTATTACATGAGAAAATTCATCTTGTATCGAAATATATGGTCTAAAAACCAGACACTAGTTTTTTCCTTTGCAAATTCAAATATTCAAATACAAACAGTCACAATTAACCTTCAAACACAATGCTTGAATCTCCTAAACTCTCAGCTCAGATCAAATATGCACTATCAATTTAATTTGATATTTAACATATAGTTTTCCAATGCCAAACGTTAAACCTCTATCACTTTGAATTCATCTCATGCAATCTCAAAATGTTGATTGAACATGCTCTACCGATCTCTATGGATCAATCAAGTCTTTAGTGATCAACGCTCACTGTTTGATCAAACTGTATGAATTCCCACTCATTGTTGGATCATTATCTTGTAAATTTTCTTAATCATTAAACATCATGCACCTATCCTCATCTTGTTGCTTCATGACTTCTTGGAGCAACACACACCGTCGATCTTGCTTGAGCTTTAACTCTTGTAAAAATGAGCAAGTATGGGGACCCTTTCAATATCCCTGAGTAGCCATTTTTTTACCTCAATAACAACTTCTATGCTTACTTTCATGATCTAAAACTTGGACCAGATGATCTCCTCACTTAGGAAAATCCAATCATGTGACACATAGCTCTTGGAACTCTATGTGTGTGAGATATAATGCCATTAGAATGCCTTCTCAAAATCTTCTATCATAGATCCAACTATGTCAAAACTTTCTTGAGAGGCAAAATTTGAGCATCCATAACTTTTATTGTGATTCAATGCATGATCTCCAATTTAATGCAAATAATTTATGCTCAAAACTAAACAAACCTATATGATCAGTTTATTTTGACACCTTCACATGTGCAAGATATAACACCATCAAAATTCTCACTTAGCTCTTTCTGCCATACTACAAAATTGGCCAAGTATGGGAAAACATAGTCAAACTACCTGGGAACCCAAATTTTCATATGCATATCTTTTGATGTGATACATTGCATGATCTAAAAATTAACACAAATAAACTAGGCACAAAAATTAATAAACTCATATGATTATTTTATCCTGAAACCTCTACGCATGTGAATGATGACCTCATCAACATGCTTACTTAGCTCTTTTTGACTACATTGAAAATTTGGCTAAGTATGGGAAAATAATGAATTTTGACTGAGAAGCCAACTTTACACCCTCATATCTTTAACCATGCTTTGATACATGACTTGAGATTTGATGCATAACAACTTGGGACTAATGTGATCAAAACAATATGACCCACTCCCCTTGACTCCTTCCCTCATGGAAATGGTGATGTCATCAAACTTCCTACTCATATTTTCTACCACTGGACCCAAAGTGTCTAGATGAGAATAATGATGAACCAAGTGAATTTCACTCATACACATAAGCATTCAAAGCATTCTTGACTTCTGATAGGACCCCTTACACATTCTCTAATCACCATACTCAACCCTAATCCTTTCTAGCCATGTCAATATTGAAGATCAAACAAATATACATAAATCACACTAGAACAAGCACATTTCACACTTTGTCATTGTCACATAAATTATCAAGGCACTTCATCCACTCACCAAGACACTTCCATGACACCACCATGACATCATCATAACAACTCTCCAACAATCTCCCCCTTTATCATCGATGTCAAAAAATATCATATATAAAAATATTCAGCTCACTTTCTCTCTCTTCAAGTACTCCTATGACAAGAAATTTCTCCCCCTTTGACACAATGACAAAGTGGGCACAAACTGATCCTGAGGACTTAAAAAGACTATCAAATAGGAAAGGACCATATTAGAAAGATGATACAAACTTCCCCTTACCTTGAGCCTACTTTAGCTTGCCTTGATAACATCCTATTTCAAAAAAAATCTGAGATGGACTCCCATTAATAACTCTAAGAAATTTCACCTTCTGAGCACCTTTAGATCTCCACACACCATGAAGAACCATCATACATACTAACTAGTTTCTTGTCTCAAGACACTTCCATGATCACAACCTATGTATCTTCACTATACAAAATAGAAAACATGCACTAAACCAACTTGAGAACTCACCTTTAAATACTCATACCTTACTCTTTTGGAGAAAATGAGTGAAATGTCACTCTTTTTCAAACTAGGCCTATCTAGCCTCCTTATAGCCCTACCTAAAAATTTCATAGCCCATAATTTTTAGTAGACACAACTTCATGACCTAAAATTATATATATAGAGCATTCTAATATTCCCCCTCAATCACACCCATTTAAAGCACTAGGAACATCCTCTGCGGCATACATCCTTCACAAACATATTAGCCAATTAACCTCCATATTGACAAAAACTTGAATAACTTGAGAAACACAAACCTTAAATTATCTATGAAGCTTGATTTGACCACCAATTTGGCCCATTAAACATATTTATAAGCCTTATACCTTAATTCACAATGCAAACCACTTTTCTATCATAGCCCAAAATCTTAAAATCTTAAAACAAACAAAGTTAACACACCACCTTCCAGTCAACATCCACCTCTAAAATTTATTGTACACCTAGAGACAACCATTACACACTTTTGGACCAAGATTTGAGCTTCCAAACCATCAAAAAAATTGATTTCCTATAACCCATTTTAGGACCTACAAGCTCTTAAGCATAAAATGGGAAGCCTGAGAGCCAACAAAAATCTCCAAATTGACTTCAACATACCTTTAGATCATATAACCACATGAAGAATGCTAGAATAAGGTCAATAGAACTTTATATGAAAAATAACATCTTAACAAATCAAAAAACCTTCTTTGTCATCTGATAACCTTCAATCTGACCCTATAGATTGTTCCAACTGAAAAACACTATAACAACACTTATTTCTGTACTTGAAAGGAGTCTCTTAAGAATCATAGATAGATACACCCTCTATACCTCAATACTATAGAACAAAAACAACTCCTCATATTCCATATCATCCTTGCTCAATTGATACTTATAGTTATTCTTATTCTTATTCTTCTTCTTCTTCTTTGGCTTAGGTGAAACAACTTCCTCAACCACTACAACATTCTCCTTTTCTTTTAGAATTGGATTGATAATATATGGAGACAACAAAGATTCATGACATACCTTTTCATTTGTATAATCTTCCTTATATCTTGGAACCTCTTCATTAGGCACAAATAATTTATGTTATTTATATGATACATGCTCATCAATAGTAGGTGTTCACTTGGATCCATACATACCTCAAGACTAGATTCAATCAGCACCTTGGTCTTCTCTTTGAGCTTGATCTCTTTATTCTCAACATGAGTAGATAATGAGGCTTCTTGGTACTATTCAACTTCTAAATCATTATCCACCATCACAAAAAAATTATGTAGACCTAAAGTCTCATCATGAATCACACTTATCACCTTTGGATTCCATGTGTTAACTTGCCTTCTTTTTTGAACTCTAGGATCATGATTATATCTATTTTATCTTGTAGGCCTTTGCTTGCAGAAATTAGTAATGTGACCTCTTTATTCATAATTTTATCACACCATAATTTTTACAAGAAATGTATCTTACCTTACTTTATTTGGACAAATTTTTTTAGGGTGTCTTATGTCATGACAAACAAAACAACCTCCCTTTCTTGAAGAGGACTCACCTTGTCTAATCTTATGTGGACAATGGTTTGCAAAGTGTCTCACATCAAGATAGTTAAAGTACTTGATTTTTTTCACACCTTTTGACTGATGACCCCCATCATAGTCCCATCCAAATTCATTTCTAACAGGTCTCTTTCACTCTCTAGACCTATGACCAAATTGATTACATGTATAACAATAACCATTGAATCTTGCATACCTCATGGCATTGGGATATCTAATCTAATTTATCTTTTCTCTACCATCACCTTCATTCCTTGTTTGATGATTTGTCTCAAAATTATGACTTTCTTGGTTCACATTAGTCTTTATCTTGTTTTGAGTTACATTCTATTCTTCTTCTTTATATCTAAGACCATTTCTATCACTAGCATGCTTTTGACCACTTAGAATGTTATGTAGATCACATGAGCTATTTTTAAATCTCACAAATGACTCCACCTTACTATATGTCTTCTCTAACTCAAAATTTAAAGACTCATTTTTAGAAACATATCTTGAACATTCTTCTTCTTTATATTTTAGGATTGTAGACAACATTTCCAATTGACATCTGAGATGCTTGATCATTTATTCATGATCCTTGATGTCTTCATTCAATCTTGCCTCAAATAAGCTAAATTTATCCTCATAGTCCTTGAGCTTATATTTAATATTATTATCTAGCTTCTTCTCAATCTTTAGTTCTTCAAGAGTATTCATCAAAATAGTCTCACAGTCCACCTCATCTTCATCATCATCTGAATCACTCCAAGTAGACTCCTTTTGATGTGAGAAACTTAATTCCTCAGCCATGAATAAGGATTCATCTTCAGTAGGACCATCATATTCATGATCATATTATGTGTCACCATCTTCACTCTCATATGATGAGCTACAATCTTCTTTGGTGTAAAGACTCTTCTTGTTTTTGAAGATTTTCTTTTTGTTGTTAAAATTTTTGAATCTTTTCTTCTTGTATGTCTTCTTGTCTTCATATTGGCCTTTACCATGATATTAATCATCATTATTATCATGATTAAGAGGTAACTTATAAGCAAAATGTCACATCTCTCCACAGTTGAAACATTTGAGGGGTAGTTTACCCTTATACTTCCTTGAGCCAGTGTTTAATTTCCTAGTAATCAAAGTAATTAGTTCATCATCATCAATATCAGATATATCATCCTCTTTGGATTTATTACCTTGAAAAATATTTTTAGGATTAATATTTTTCTTGAATACTACTTCCTTATTTAGTGGTACATCAATATTCTTCCTCAACTCATAGGCAGTAAGGGTGCCATGCAATTGATCCATATTCAACTGAGTAAAATCATGACTGTCTTTTATAATAGATACTTTTAGATCAAAATTGGGGGAAAGAGACCTTAGTAAATTTTGAAAAAAAATATTCTCTTCAAGATTCTCTCCAAGACCTCTGATGATGTTCATAGTCTCATCAACTCTCTATAGAAAGGATGCCACAGTATCTTCTTCATTCATCTTGAGACTTTCAAATTTCCTTCTGTGAGTTTATAACTTAACAAGCTTAAGCTTTGAATCTCCTTCAAAAATAGTTTTAAATTTATCCCATATTTACTTAGAAGAAGTTAAATGAATTGCTTTGGTGAAATCAATTTCTGTAAGACCAAAAGTGATGGAATTCATTGCCTTAGAGTTGTTCTTAAAAAACTTCTTGTCTACAACACTAGATGGAGGAATAATAGGAGTAAAATAACCATCCAAAAATAATTGCCATACATCAAACCCTATGGAAATAATGTATGCATTCATATTATCACTCCAAATTGTATAATTGGATCCATTGAACATCGATGCTTGCTTAGTATAGAAACCACCTTCCACATTCTGACTAGTCATTGTACCTTGGATCACCTTTAAGCTGCTAAGCCTTT